>JAKELP010000025.1:13020574-13620574 GCA_029929735.1 Mimosa pudica | reverse complement strand
CCCAAATCAGCCAAGGTCTTTGCACTTGAGATCGTTTGATCCTTTAAACAAGTGACCTGCTCTGATACCAAATGAAATTCGTGGCTGTCACCCAAGAGGGGGGGTGAATTGGGTGAGGGAATAAAAACTTAAACTCTTTTCGAAAGACTGCTTGTGCTCGGTGATGATGATAATAAATAATGCTATGCACAAGTCAGTATGCTATGTGATGCAAAATAGAATGATCAAGTATAAATATATGCACACATAAATTTATCCTGGTTCGGTCACCCAGACCTACATCCAGTCCCCAGGCCACACCTGAGATTTCCAATCCACTATTCTTGTTTAAACCGGGCACAAGAGAAGCCTTTACACTTTAGGTTTTACGAGCACGGGTTCACCTAACAACCCACAGGTTTTACAACGGGTTCACCTGCAAACCTTACCGCAAGTTTTACGGGATCACTTGCAACCTTACAAACGCAAGTTTTACGGGCTAACTTGCAACCTATGGAGATTTAGAAAAACTTCTAAATGCTCCCCCTTACAAAATGTAAGATTACAATTATGTTCACTCTATGAACTGATTTTGTTAAACACTTAAGCTCAAAACTAACTCTCTCAAAGAGTGGATGATGTTACTCACTTAAGTACAAATGAATCACTCTCTAAGAATATTACATATCAAAGTCCGAGAGTAGAAGATGAGAGGAATGTAGAATAGTGTTTTCAGATAATAGCCCTGTTCTCTCTCACTTTTTCAAGCCCCCCTCTTCAGAAATGAAGAACATCCCTTTTATACCAGTCTCTGAATATCTAGCCGTTGGAGAGGCAATAAGACCGTTTGATTATAGACGTTGGGGCCTTGTTTACGTTGTCCTCATTAATGCACAGCAGGGTTGACTTTGCTTTATCTGAAAAGGTGCTCTGACCATGCTGTTCTGTCAACACTGTTCTGACAATACTATTCTGACAAAAGTCGTTCTGACATCTGAACACTTTGTACGGTCCGACTCTTGCTTGCTGTCAGAGAGGACTTCGTTCCTCAAGCATAAGTCCAGGATGTTAAGAGACTCACTATCGGAAGCTCTCTTGCTATCTGAAGCTCGTGGACTCTAACATTTTGCTTGCTATCACATAGAGGAACTTTGTCTTCCAAGCACTTGTCCATGAATGATAAGAGTGCTTTGCTATTGGATCCTCTCTTGCTATCAGAAGCTCTCTTATGGACTCTGACTCTTGTGGGCAGTATGAGCTTTGACACCTTGAGTGAATCTTCAGATTATGTTCTCATACTCCTCATGCTTGGTAGGTAACAATGTTGTTTGAATATGTCTGTTATCCTCTTGTTACCGTTGGAAGGAACATCTTCTTAAATGCTTCAGCAGGGTTGACTTGCTTTATCTCTGAAAAGTAGTCCTGACACCTCTGCTCTGTTAAAAGCATTCTGTCTTCTGAGTATGTGACGTTCACTCTTGTACTCTTGCTGACGAATGATCATCGTTCATCCGGAAGTGGCAATCTTGCTCTGCAAGGGTTAGTCTCTGAAATCCAATGCCAAGAGTCTTTCCATCCGGAAGCTCATTTGCATCCGCAAGTGTAACTAAGTTCTGCACATACTGGTTAGTCCAACATAGCAATATATATAATCAGATATAGTAAAACTACACATGTTGTGGGAAGTTTGCTATGGGAAGTAGTCTTACTTAGACTATGTTCTGACTTAGTGTAATGTCTACTGACTCTAAGGGATCTCTATTCCAATAGTCAGCTTAAGTCTCGTTAGTTTACTCTAAGTCTTCCTAAGTGACTCAGTGTGTCATTCATGCTATGTATATTAAGTCAACACACAATCACATGAAGTGGGAGTTTACTTAGTCTAGGATGTATCCGGAAGCACTTCTCCATCCGGAAGTGAATCCACTAGATGTAGGATTTTGTTTACTATTGCTCACTCTCGCTCAGTGTTAGGTCACTTCAACAGCCAGCGCTAGTCACTAAGCTATCGGAAGCACTTCTACTGGACGTTGCTTACATTCACTGACGCTTAGTGTTATCGTGTTCTATCAGTCTGCGCTAGTGAAAGTTTATCAGGAAGTGATTCCACTTGACGAGGCTTATTCACTGACGCTCGGGGATATATCTATTCTGTCAGCCTGCGCCAGTCTAAATCTTATCAGGAACGAATTTCACTTGACGAGGCTGATTCACTGACGCTTGGGGATATATCTATTCTGTCAGCCTGCGTCAGTCTAAATCCAACAGGAAGTGTTTTCACTTGGCGAAGTAGACTCACTGACGCTTGGGGTAATATCTATTCTATCGCTCTGCGCCAGTCTAAGTCTAACAGGAAGCAACTTCACTTGACGTTGCATTTTCACTGACGCTCGGGGTTATATCTAGTTTATCAACCTGCACCAGTCTAAATCTATCAGGAAGCAATTTCTCTTCCGATTGAAACATAGCTTAGTCTTAAGGTGTATTAATTCTCATGGACTTACTTGCTGACGCTGGGGGATGAAAGCATTCATCCGCGTGTGCAAGTCCTAATCTATCCGGAAGTGATCTTGCATTCTCAAGTGATCTAACTCAGGATTCTAACCATGTCATCTAATCCCTCCTAAGTGTTGATTATGTTCTCTTAAGTACTAGACCATATCATACCTTAGTCACCATCAAAACTTAAGATTCTAACATAATGTAATATTGATATGACTTTTAACCTGTGGTGATCTTATTTTTGAAAATGATCAAATCACATCAAATCTTTTTTTGGGGGTTTATAATATTTGTGTATATCAAATAATTTCTTTTTGAAAAGGCACCATTCACAAAAGAAAATAGTTTATGCATTCATTTTGACTTTTGAAAGATTTTTGAAATGCAAACTTTCAAATCAAAGATAGCTTGTGCTACTGATGAATCATAAAACATCTTGACTGTCTATCATAATATTGACCTTTATTAGTCATCAACTTGAATCTTGTGTTTACAAACTAATCCTGAATACTTAGCGATAAACTGACTGGCTGTGAACTCGAGCAATGATCTCAGTTCAAGCCTGTGGTTAAGTATGTTGACAGATTATGAAAGCTTGAACGACGTGGATGTACAAGAGAGAACGTCAACGAGTATGCTCTTTATCAAGATGAGAAGAAATGGCTGTTCTGAATTCAATCTTGAGGAAATCTCGCCAATCTTATATGAGCATTTCTTTCCATTACTCCTTCTGTTGTGCATTTTAATGGATAGTCTCTCTTGTCGGACATACATTAGGAATCTTAGGAAATGCCTTGAATTAATTTCTGCAAAATTTGATAAATCCAAGAGCAAATGCCAATAGGATAGAAGCCTAAGTGAGTGTAGATAACTAGGCTGGAAAGAACTATTAAGAATCTCTACCCACTGAAAGCCTTATATCCTGGCACATTATCACAGGCCTAGTACAATCTGAATTAAGTTCAAAGCCTGTTGAAATCCTAAGAATAATGAGATCATATTAAGCATATTTGAAAGAACTTGAGCTAAGATTTGAAAATTATTCTTGTGATCATATGCTGAGAATTTGGTTGCTTTGGAAACTTGATTATGGACGATAAAGTTCTTTTTTTGTTGACAATTCACATGCCCTCATAATCTGACATGAACATTCTTAAGGCATATTTATCGAACTATACTTATTTATGAAACTCTGAAAATATGCAATCTGTTCTATACTTCCTGTACTATCACATTGGTATTTATCCAAGAGAGTATGAGTAAAGTTCATGACTTGATAGTGAAACCATGTGAAATTGTGAACTAAATTTTCAAAATCTGTTTTCACTTTATTAATACTCCTGTTTTACCAAACCAACCAGCAAGCATGTTTTCTTAAGATTATGATATTGAGCTGATTAACATAGTTTGTGACTTGGAAAGTCCTCAGCATGTACACTAATGTTAAATCTTAAGTTTTTTCCACTGACCATCCGGAAGCACATATGCTACCGCTAGCACCTGCAGGTTCCCTAGTGAAAAGGCCATAAGAACTGTCAATATTATATCTCAAGTCTTTCACAACCGGAAGCGAATCCACTTCCGGTAGCACTTACAAGAGATACTCCTCAACCTGAGCTAAGATGGCAATCGCAAGCAAATCTGCTATCGATAGCAAGGAGTGCTGTCGAATCATGAAAGTTTTGCAGGTCCCCTAGTATGGAAGCTAAGGGCTATCAACGTTAAATCTCAAGTCCTTCACTTTCGGAAGCAAATCCTCTTCCGGAAGCTCATTTGCTGCCGCTTGGTGATCCCTCTAAGCAACCGGGAGCGCTAGTATCTGGGTAGAAGACACGTCACTTCACCAAACGTTTCATCTTCCTCCACAAGAAGTTGTGCCCCCCTTCTGACAGTGTGAAGAGACACGTGTCAAAAAGGTGCGCCGTTCCAATTAAATGTTTACGTTTTCCCATGAACAAGCGCATGTTTCAATGAAGAGTCATTATGTGCATTTCATCCGTTGTGACATTGCATATAAATAGGCAGCGACATTCATTTTTCTCACTTCTTTCACAAATCACACCCACAAACTCTCTGAATTCATTCATCACATCTTCATACTTCCTCTTCTACATTTCTTTGCATTTCATCTCATTTAAACCTTAAACCCACACAAAAATGGCCGGCTCACATGAATCTAACCCCAACACTGAGATACCCACTACCTCTAAGAAATCAGTGTCCAAAGCTGGCAAATCTGGGCATTCACGTTCTGGAAAATCTGGGAAATCACATGAACATCATGAACAGCAAGAACATTCTGGGCAATCTGGGCAACAACGAGAGCAGTTAAAGAAGAAGGGTAAGAAGAGGGTACAGTTCAGGGAGGAATCCCCATCAAAGAGACAGCGAGTCGAGGAAGATGATCCATCAGTTTACAAGGATGGGCCACTAGAGGCTGTTTCTGGGAAACTTGAGAATGCAAAGCCCTACTTCACAAATGGTATGTTCATTGACTTGGAGAAAATAGAAGAGCTAGGGTTTCCTCATTTGAAGGTATTTCTCCAGAAGTACATGTGCTGGCTGGGGATCAGCAATGAATACAACATCAACGTCCTGAGGGTGTTCTGCCAGTCTCTCACAGCCAAGGCTAAGTATAAGAAGGTGAATGAGAAGGAGCACATTCGCAGAGTCACCTTTACAGCCACAGTGAGGGGGAGGACTTTCAGCTTTACTGGGAGAAATATTAACCGCCTGCTCAGGGTCACTGAGGAAGAGATGAACCAGTGGATATACCCTGAGAAACTCAGCCAGGCAGAGCTTGAGAAAGTCTATGACACCAAGGGGAAGAAGGTGTCTGTAATGTCTGATTCCAACCGGGTCCTTAAATATGTCTACTCCCGGATGATGACTCACAAAGGGGGAAACTTCAACGAGTTCACTCAACTTGACAACCCCTGGCTCCCAAGATTCCTCACCCAGCAGCCGATTAACCCTGGGCAGTTGATAAGTTTGGAGCTGCACAGGTGGATTGAAAACAAGAAGTCTGGGAATCTTTCATAACCAACTGTCATCGCCTTCCTCCTGGAAAAATTCCTAATCAAATCCACTGAGGATGGTGAAAATGTTAAGTGTTTGCCCGTCAGCGCAGTGAACATCAGCAAGATGTGGATTAAGTACAATAAGAAGGCGAAGGCCACTCGCTCTGGATCACAGGCAGGTAATGCCTCTCATACCACGGCTCCTTCAGTTTCTGGCGCGGGAGATCAAGAGGTCGACTCCCATGGCCCAAGCAGAGCACCAAGGCTATCGGTTGCACAGAAAGCAATGCTGACTAAGTTGCGAGAGGAGATACTTCAACGGCTGCCTGAGGCGTTGTTGACTCCCTTTCGTGCTGAATGTGATGAAGCCTTCCAGCAGCAAGGGCAGAGAATACTGAGCCTCGAGGATCGAGTAGGTCGGGTCGAGGATCAGCTAGGAAGGGTAGAGGCCAAGTTAGACCTCATCATCAATCACCTTCAAATCCCTCCACCACAAGGTAACCTACCACCACCTCCTCCTCCTCCACCTCCACCTCCTCCACGAAATGAACAACTTCCTCCTCCTCCTAACCAACCATCACTCCCTCCTCCCAATCCTCAACAACCACCTCATCAGAATGATCAGCCCCTAACTTCACCCAGCAATGACCATCAACCATCACCTCACAACTCCCCTCAGAACTCACCCCAACACTCCCCTCGCCAATCACCCCTTAACTTTACTTCACCAAATAACTCTCCATCTCCACACAACTCACCTTCACCTCATACCTCCCCAAACCATTCACTACCCCCAAACCCCATAAGGCCCTCCAATCCACACCCTCACACTCGCCCCACCATAGCCCAATCTCTTGGATTTTCCTCTCCTGATCACCCACTTCATATCTTCTACCTCAGAGACCTTTCCCCTCTTTGGAGGATAGCTGAACAACCCACCTCTTACTCTTCTACCTACCCCTTCGATGGACTATTCACCAACCCCACTTTCTTCCGAAGAAACAAAGCCCTCTTCCCTAGCCCTCCTTCTTCACCCAGCCCCTCTACTTCACCAGAAAACACCACACCCCCTTCCTCACCTGAAACCTCACCACCCAGAGCATTTGGCCCTGATTCTCCACCTTCCACCTTCTCCAATCCTTCCTCCCTGGCCCTCGCCCTTATTGATGATGCCAAAAGGGGGAGAGAAATCCTGACTCAACCCTCTTTATGGCTAGATGAGGACATAGCAGCTGCCCTCCGCCGAGCCATGGATTATCAGAGATTGGGAAGAAAGATGAAATTTTTTAATTGAGAAGAACTAGAGAGGAGAGAAAATCATGTGCCTGGAGATTAGGGTTGAGAAGAGAAAGAGATTAGAGACTTGAGATAGAAGAGATTTTTTTCACCAATATGTGAGAAGAGATGAGAATGTAAAATATATATATTGTTTTATTTTTAATAGATATGGGTAATAGGTGTATTAAAAAAAGATATAAAAAGGTATGATTAGGGTTATTTTCGTAATTTAAGTAATCATTCTCACTAATAGATAGCCAATACCAAGGGGTGAGGTGGGATTGGGTCATTCCCACTTAAGTGGGATTGAGAATCCCACTTAAATGGAATACCACCAATCAAACCATGGATTGAGATTGAATTTCAATCCCAATCCCATTCCCTCACCCTCATTCCCACCAACCAGACGGGCCCCAAGGAGTATCTGATGAGGTGCAGTGGCAAAAACCAAAAGATGGTAAAGTGGGATTGCCCATAAAAAAATGTGTGTTTGGTTGGGCTTATTTTTCAAAATAAGTTGGCTTCTTTTGAATAAGTCGGCTTATTTTGGGTGTGTGGCTTTCTTTATCATCGGGCTTATTGAATTTATTTTTCACCCAACTTATTTGAAATAAGACAGCTTATTTATAAGTCACACAAGGTAGCTTATTTCTGAAAATAAACCAACTTATCATTTTTCTACATGACTTAAAAATAAGTTGGCTTAAAAGTAAACTCTTTTTAAACAAAAAGTCATCCAAACATGTTTATAAGTCAAATGGGAAAATAAGCCACTTTTTACAAAGTTCATCCAAACATAAAAATAAGCCAACATAGAGCTTATTATCCAACTGACTTAAAAATAAGTCACATTTCCACAAGTCGAACCAAACACACCCATAATGAATATTCTAATTGGGGAAAGCTTTTTTACTAGAAAAAGAGGCAACCGACCAATGAGTAGTTGATTGAGCTGGTAAGTGGACTATAATCATGTAAGGATGAGAATGTGTTTTTAAATCCCAGGAAGCGCGCTCTCAATGGGAAAGGGGAAACCTTGCCTATTTAGAAAACAATGCTACCCCTCGAGTCCGAATTAAATTGGGTGGTAATCAATCAAAAAAAAAAAGAAAAAAGAAAAAGGAGCAACATACTCCCTCCAACTAGTGTTGTAAAAGCTGAATTAACCTGGCGAGTTGGCGTGAGTGGTAAGTACTCTCGTCCGTTAAACAAGTGGTTGGGGTTCGATCCCCAGCTCTTGCGAATGGAGCAAATTCACAGGCCAGCTGTCTACCCCCTATATAGGACTTCAGAACAGCGAGGGATTAGTCTCACTTGACACGCGGGTGGGGATACCCTTGGGTAACCAAAAAAAAAAGGTGAACTGAAAGACGCACCGAATAGGGTTTCAGGTCACAGTTTGCAACGTCGGAAGGGTTAGATCGATGGTCAAACCAATAACAATAATTAAAGAAAAATTATCTTACTTTTAAATATACTTTAAATATAAACATAAAAACGAATTGTGATCATTTATTCTCTTAATTTTTAATAAGAGATCATTGACTAGGAAAAAATATTGTCATTAGAAACTTAGGAAATAAAAATTTTTATATCTGCCTATTGAAAAAAGCGAAATACATAATATTTTTCAAGTAAAATAAACAATAATATATGAAAGTAATATATATTTACGATTGAACGATAATATATATTAGAAGAGAAATAAATAATTCAAAAATTGGAATTTACGATTTGGTCTCTTTTCTCCTGAAGAAAATATTGGGTTTGGGTTAGCTAGTTCAATAGTTCCAATTCTCAATTTTAAGTCGGCCCCTGTTCTATCTTCCGTCTCAAAACGACGGTTTAATTGTGAAACCGATTATTACATATGGACCAAGTCGTTGTGGGAGCGGGTGACAGTCCACCCAGTGGTCCGGTTCTAACAACACTACCTCCAACCATTTAAGTTTGAATTAATCTTTTATTAATAAATGGTATACTTTTATTTCTAAACTGAATAAAAAAACTAAATACTTTTTTGTCATATTCAATCCTTAGTGCAATTTTTTCGAGTAGTTTGTCTCTCTAGTTTAAATCCTAAAAAGACAATTAGTTAAGGTGCATTCCATATTTTAAAGTATTTTTCAAAGGCTATTTTTTTAAAATAAATTTTTAGAAAAAGGGTTTGACTCACCCATGATCTAATGGTAGGGTTTCATAACTTATGATAACAAGGGTATGTCTACGTGGGTTCAGAAGCATGACAAACAATCCTTTTATTTTTGTTCACACAAGTAGGTCCAACTTCACTTAGCTAAAGTAGCTTTATCTTTCATGGTTTTATTTAAGAAATTATTCCGTTTTAGCATAAGTCACTATTTTGTGTTTTTTTGTTTGATGTAGGAAAATCATGCTTATAACTTTACCTAGAAAATAAAATTTGTGACTTATGATATTTAAACTCATCTTTTACATCTTTATTATGAATGGTTCCTTCAATAAATATAATCTTTACATAGAATACATATATTATTAATACATATTTCATATTCATAAGATTTTAAAAAAACCAATACGTCAAAACCGCTAGTTGTTAAATTAGGGAAAAACTTACATCAAGTTCATTTCTCCAGGTTCTCAAGTTCTTTTAATATAGGAGTGACATGTATCCTTTTATTGAAATGCGTGGCTGTCACCCAAGAGGGGGGGGGGTGAATTGGGTGAGGGAATAAGAGCTTAAACTCTTTTTGGAAAGACTGCTTGTGCTCGGTGGTGATGATAATAAATAATGCTATGCACAAGTCAGTATGCTATGTGATGCAAAATAGAATGATCAAATATAAATATATGCACACATAAATTTATCCTGGTTCGGTCACCCAGACCTACATCCAGTCCCCAGGCTACACCTGAGATTTTCAATCCACTATTCTTGTTTAAACCGGGCACAAGAGAAGCCTTTACACTCTAGGTTTTACGAGCACGGGTTCACCTAACAACCCACAGGTTTTACACCGGGTTCACCTGCAAACCTTACAAATGCAAGTTTTACGGGCTAACTTGCAACCTATGGAGATTTAGAAAACTTCTAAATGCTCCCCCTTACAAATTGTAAGTTTACACTATGTTCACTCTATGAACTGATTGTGCTAAACACTTAAGCTCAAAACTAACTCTCTCTAAGAGTGGGTGATGTTACTCACTTAAGTACAACTGAATCACTCTCTGAAGATTATCACAAATCTGGATCGGAGAGTAGTAGAAGATGTGTAGAACGAAGAATATGATATTTCAGATACTATGCTCTGTTCTCTCTTTTTCTTCCATTTTAAACTCCTCTTCTGAATGAGTGTCTCTTTTATATTCGGCTTCATAGGCTTAGGTGGCAAGTTGAATATGAACGTTTGAATAGTGCCGTTAATCCTATGTTACCGTTGAGAAGTACATCTTCATTAATGCTTAGCAGGGTTGACTTGCTTTATCTCTGAAAAGTAGTCCTGACACCTCTGCTCTGACAAAAGCATTCTGACTTCTGAGTATGTGATTTTTACTCTTGCACTCTTGCTGACGGATGATCATCTTTCATCCGCAAGTGGTAATCTTGCTCTGCAAGTGTTAAGCTCTGAGTCCCAATGTCAAGAGTCTTTCCATCCGGAAGCTCATTTGCATCCGGAAGCGTGACCATGTTCTGCACATACTGGTTAGTCCAACATAGCAATATATATATAAGAATTATACATGCTGTGGGAAGTTTGTTTGCTATGGGGAGTAGTTTACTTAGACTGTGTTCTGATTTGGTCTATGATGTATCCGGAAGCATTTTTACATCCGGAAGTAAAACTACTAGATGAAGGATCTTGGTTCACTATAACTCACTCTCACTTAGTGTATTTCATCCCAACACTCAGCGCTAGTCACTAAGCTATCGGAAGCACTTTTACTTGACGTAGTGAACTCACTGACGCTTAGGGTGAAATCTATTCTATCAGTCTGCGCCAGTCAAGATCTAACAGGAAGCAACTTCACTTGATGTTGCATTTCCACTGACGCTCGGGGTTAAATCTATTCTATCAGTCTGCGCCAGTCAAGATCTAATAGGAAGCAACTTCACTTGATGTTGCATTTCCGCTGACGCTCGGGGTTATATCTAGTTTATCAACCTGCGCCAGTCTAAATCTAATAGGAAGTGCTTTCACTTGGCGAAGTAGACTCACTGACGCTTGGGGTAATATCTATTCTGTCGCTCTGCGCCAGTCTAAGTCTAACAGGAAGCAACTTCGCTTCCGATTGAAACATAGCTTAGTCTTAGGGTTTGTGTACCTAATGTTCATGGACTAAGTTAAATCCCTAGTGATTTACTTGCTGACACTGGGGGATGAAAACATTCATCCGCATGCGCAAGTCCTAATCTAACCGGAAGTAAATCTTCATCCGGAAGCACTCTTACTTGGGATCCTTTGTTATCCTATTGCTTCCTAGGCACTTGGTCTAATCCTCTACATTTTAGTCTTCATCAAAACTTAAGATTCTAACATTCTCCCCCTTTTTGATGATGACAAACCTAGTTCTATTAATTAAGTTCATATGAAAGGATTAGCTGAAGAATAAAAGCAATAGTTAAGAGCAAGTAACTCAGACAAATATTATTGACAAGCAGAAGTTACAAGTCAGAGTTATACAATCAAATAACATATACAAGTAAGGAATGTATACAAATAAATTTCACTAAGTATGAATGAAGATATGCATGAAAACAAAATCAACAAAAATATTTGGATTGGGGGTTAGAGTCTGTGTCTCTTTTTCTTTTCCCTCTCTTTCTGTCTCTCTTCATTTTCCTCACGCTCACTCTGGTTTATCTGGGCAATGATCTCTTGAAGCTCTTTTTCCTCTTTTTCCCTTCTGAGCCTTTCTGATTCAATGGACTCCTCGTATGCCCTTTTCATGTTCTCCACTTCTTCATACCCAGGGAAACCTGTAGCATCATCGAAGTAGGAGATCTCTCCATTGGGATAGTGGACAGCCCGGATTCTCACATTCCATACAGGGAAGTTGGGATCTTCCTCAACTTCCTGGACTTTCCGTTTCCCTTTCCCTTTGCTCTTCCTTTTGCTTTTGCTAATTGGAGGAGTGGGCATGGCACTTGCTCTTTCAGCATCGAGGCAAGCCATCTGACCAAAGGATAGCTTGTCAGTGAATCCATACTTCTCAAATTCTTCAGGAGTCATGTCTTCAATTTCCAATTTGACTTCCTTCAGAATTGGAACCGCTTGGACCACTGGATTTTCTTGCACAACCTGAGCAGATGAAGTTCCTTGCTCAGGTAGGTCAGATGGAGTCTCCTCCTCAGACTCATCAGATTCAGTGGTGGCAATTAACTTTCTGGCACGTTTCCTAGCAACGGCCTTCTTTCTGGGTGCACTGAATCTGGCAGCTGGCTCAGACGAGGGAGGAGGATCAGAAGATTGCTCAGATGAAGGGATCTCAGACTCTTGCCCAGAGGATGCAGGAACAGGCTTGGCTATCACAATGGGAGGATGGTTGGGTCTCTTCAGTCCCCACTTCATTATGATCTCCTCAACCATCTCTCTACTTGTTTTATTTGGAGGAGGCTCTGATGATGACTCAGATTGTGAGGATTGTTCATTCTGCCCAAACACAACCATCTCCAAATGTGATCTTTGCTCAGCTGTTCTCTTCTGCTTCAGGAAACGGAGGGCCTCTCCTCTTATAAGGCTCTCTGCACCACTCAGCCTCTGAGACTCATATGCACGACGCAGGGCGGCCGTGATATCTTCATCAATCCAGAGTGAAGGCTGGCTGAGAACATCCCTTGTGGCCATACTTAGGCGAAGAGTAGACATAACATTTCTCCCCCTTTTGTCATCATCAACAGGGGTGAGTGCCAGGGATGGAGTGGATGTGGAGGAGGATGGAGGTGGTTCAGGACCAAATTTCTTGGGAGGGGAGGGTGAGAGGGTAGAGGTGGAGGATGTGGGAGAAGATAGGTGTTCAGGAGTTTGAGGAGGGTCGGGGAAGCAGCTGGTGGTGACAAAGATATCCCCATAAGGATGAGTGGAGGAGTATTCTTTGTAGTTGGCGGAGTCAGGGGTAAAGGGTAAATGGTCATCGGAGAGTGGTTGAAGGCGGGGATATTCGCCGTATGGTTGGCTGAGGGGGTGAATGGCTGTTTCAGATCCTATGGGTCTAGGGCTTGGATGGGTAGGGTTGGAGAAGCGGAGTGGAGAGCGTGTAGGGGCACCTGGTCGTGTGGGAATGGGTGAGGATGAGGATGAGGAAGGTGAGGATGAGAAATTTCTAGGAGAATGGCGTGGAGAGTTGTGAGTTGACTCTTGGGTTTGGTGGTCATGGGTAGGTGAGGGTTGGGATTGTTGGTCATTGTTGGGTGATGGTGGAGCTTGTTGGTCATTTTGTGGTGGAGGCTGAGGTTGTTGAGTGTTGGGCGGAGGAGGAGGTGGTAGTTGAGGGTGATTAGGAGGAGGAGGAGGGTTTTGAGGAGGAGGAGGAGGTGAAGGTGGTAAGTTACCTTGTGATGAAGGTTGGGGAATTTGTAGGTGCTGGAGGATGAGGTCTAATTTTGCATCCACCCTGGCAAGGTGATTCTCAAGTTGTCCTACTCTGTCCTCAAGCCGCTGAATTCGCTCCCCTTGGTGGTGGAAGCCAGCTTCACATTCAACACGGAGAGGACCCACCAAGGAATCAGTCAGTCTCAACAGAAGCTCTTCCTTTATGTCCTCTGCAAAGGCCCTAACAGAAGCTGGAACCCTTGCACTACGGCTTGGCCCAGCATGAGAGTCAACTTCCTGATCGCCTGCTCCAGATGCAGAGGGAGCTGAAGTACCAGAAGCACTACCGGCTTGTGAGTGTGAGCGAGTGGGCTTAGGAGGCTTGAAATACTTGATCCCCATCCTTGCCACATTGGTTGCTCCCACAGGCCTACACTGGACATTCTCTTCTTCCACAGCAGATGTAGCCTTGATCAGATGCTTCTCAAGGAGGAAGGCAATGATGGTGGGATAGGGAAGATAACCTGACTTGTCATTGTTTAACCAGCGCTGAAGCTCTAGGCATATCAACTGCCCAGGGTTGAAAGACTTGCGCGAGAGGAGTCTAGGGAACCAAGGGTTGTCCAGCAGTGTGAACTCGTTGAAGTTGCCTCCCTTATGAGTCATTATCCGGGAGTAGACGTAGTACAAGAGCCTGTTAGAATCAGACATCTTTGACACCTTCTTGCTGTTGGTGCCATACAACTCCTCGAGTTCCTCCTTGCTGTACTTGTGAGACTCAGGGTAGATCCATTCATTCATATCCTCTTCTGTGATTCCCATCATCTCATTCAGGGTTCTCCAAGTGAACCTGAAGGTTCTTCCTCTTACAGTGGCAGTGAAGGAGAGTTTGTGGACTTGCTCTTTCCCATCCACCTTCCTGTACTTAGCTCTGCCTGAGAGGGATTGGCAAAAGACTCGCAGGACGTTGACGTTGTAGTCCTGGTTGATGCCCAGCCAAGGCATATACTTTTCCAAGTAAGGGCGCAGATGAGCAAACCCTAGTTCATCCAACTTGTCCAGATTGATGAACAGGCCATGATTGAAGATGGGAATGGATGTCTCAAATTTGGCGGATACACTCTCCAAAGCCCCATCTCTATAAACTGTGAGATCATCTTCTTCCTCAACCCTCTGCCTCTTGGAGGAAGGCTCCTCAGAAAAATGAACCTTCTTCTTCTTTCCCTTTCCCTGAGTATCCCGCTCTTGTTCAGAACCCACTGCCTGTTCTATTCTACCAGAGGTTTCAGGCTGACCCTGAACGTCTTCACCCTGTCCCCGTGATTGCCCAGAACCTTCTTGGCGTTCATGATGTTCTTCATGTTGTTCTTCATGGTGCCCAGATTTACCAGAATGTCTGTGAGAGGATTTCCCAGATTTCGATTTATTTTTCTTAGAAGAAGAGGTTTTCTGGATGACTGGGTTGGGTTCATTCGTACCGGCCATTTTTTTGTATGAATGTTGTGAAAATAAAGATGAAATGCGAGAAGTGTGTAAAAATGAAGAATGCAATGAAGAAGATGAAGTAAATTTTTCAGAGAAAAGATGCGAGTGAAAATAATGCAAGTAAAAAGTGAAGGTGAAAAGTTACATCTATTTATAGGTAAAGCTTCTGAGGATAGAATGGGTATAGTCTTTCAAATTTTCACACATTGGGTAACGTAAGTTTTTAAGTTGGAACGACACACCTGATGACACGTGTTGCTTCAGAGAAGGCACAACGTTTCATAGAGGAAGTTGAAACGTTTTCTGAAGTGGTGTGTCCCTTGGTCTGACACTGGCGCTCTTGATCATATTGAATTATCATCCAGCGCTAGCAAAAGAGTATTCGGAAGTGATTTTGCTTCCGGTTGGACAGACGCTCCTGGTTGCCTTGAGTAGTTATTCAGCGTCAGCACGAGAGCATCCGGAAGTAGTTTTGCTTCCGATGGTACTTACTTAAGATTTAACTTTGAGTGACTCGTTGATGTTCTCTCTTGTGCATCCACAGCGATCAAGCTTTCATAACTAAAGCCATATTTGCGTCAAGTAGAATTTGTTTGATCTTCTCAATTTCAGGAGCAGTAGCTCTCGGAGCCCAGTATGAACAACAACTCATTCAGATTTGATACATTGCTCTGATCAGGTATGATCATGAAAATTGTTGTTCCTTCGTACCTTCTTTCCTACAAAATAGCAAATGATTTCTCTTTCCCATTTTTCAGTCTCCAACCTTGGATCTGACTGGTCAGTTTGTAGGAAGTATGTGATTCTTATGCACTTAAGAATTATTCACTATGAATATAGCATTGCGAATCAACTATGACTATATGCACATGGCTTCTGATAATGATAGTCATAGATAGCATGTATAGTATGAACATTGTGTGAAATATCTTATAAGCCATATCATGTTCATGCTTATGATGCTTAATGTAAAATCTCAATAAGTCCATCTTACATTTGCATAGGAGATTTTACTGTTGCATGCTTCAACCTTAAATAATCCCTTGCTTACCCAAGGAGATCTTTTATACTTATCCTTGGCCTGAAGCACTTTCTTAGGAGAGACAGGATTCGCAGGTTTTCTCCATGTGAGTTGAGACATCCTCTCTCTTTTGTCCTTCTCAGGATAGTTGAATGGAACTCTGTGATAGCTTATCCCTGAGACAAGGTCTTTGTTCCTTGTGGTAGCGCACTGCTTCTTATGATTGAACCAGGTAGTTGCAGTAGTGACATCACCACGAGTTCTCTTCTTTGGGACAAGAGGAACTCTTGATCTTTCCTGCACAGGTAAGGCACTAGAAGGGAGTTTTGGTACCCATTTGTACTTGGGTCCTACATAGTTAGCGCTGGACCTTACTTGTCCTTTGGGGATCCATATATATTTATTTCTCACATTTAAATTTCTCTTAAAATTGCATGTGTGAGAAATATGACCAGTTCTACCACAATAATGACAGATAATGGGATGATGTTCAGAATCAGATTTCTTATCACTATTATGGTGGTCAGTTTTCTTTTCAAAGACTCTATGTTTATTAACTTTTGAAATCTCAGGGTCTTTCGAAAAATCTTCTTTTATGAGTGGGACTTTGGACTCCTTGGTTGTAGAAGAAGGAATAAGTTCCTCAAGTTCCCTATTCCTTTTTCTTAAGCCTAGAATTTCTTTTGCAAGTTTACAGAATTCAACATGTAGCTCATTATACATATCTTGCAATTCAGAAGTTTCAAGTTTAGGTACCTCATTTTCTTCAGCTTCTGAATCTTCTAGGCGGAGATCCACTCTCTCTTTGCTGATACTAGCTTCTACTACATCACCATCCAGTAGCTCATCAACGGTGGATTCACAAGGAGCACATAGTGAGCTTTGGACAGCCTTAACATCAAGAAATTGGCTAGAAGCATACATAGTATCAAGAGTGTTCCAAATATCTATAGCCCTAGAGCAATGTTTAATTTTCTGGTAATCATTGTCAGATAAACTTTTGTGCAAAATTTGCATTGCTCTAAGGTTTAAGTAAAATAAGCTTTTGTCCTCTTCTGTCCAATTTACTTTTGGTTTGAAATCAGAGTCCTTTTCAAAAACATCCCACATTTTGAAATCAGTGGATAGTATAAAACTTTTCATCCTTCCCTTCCATAAGTAAAAATCAGCATTTTCTAACACAGGTGGGATGGTATGGTCAAAACCTTCAAAACACATTTTGTAACCCAAATCAGCCTAGGTCTTTGCACTTGAGATCGTTGGATCCTTTAAACAAGTGACCTGGCTCTGATACCAAATGAAATGCGTGGCTGTCACCCAAGAGGGGGGGTGAATTGGGTGAGGGAATAAGAGCTTAAACTCTTTTTGGAAAGACTGCTTGTGCTCGGTGGTGATGATAATAAATAATGCTATGCACAAGTCAGTATGCTATGTGATGCAAAATAGAATGATCAAATATAAATATATGCACACATAAATTTATCCTGGTTCGGTCACCCAGACCTACATCCAGTCCCCAGGCTACACCTGAGATTTTCAATCCACTATTCTTGTTTAAACCGGGCACAAGAGAAGCCTTTACACTCTAGGTTTTACGAGCACGGGTTCACCTAACAACCCACAGGTTTTACACCGGGTTCACCTGCAAACCTTACAAATGCAAGTTTTACGGGCTAACTTGCAACCTATGGAGATTTAGAAAACTTCTAAATGCTCCCCCTTACAAATTGTAAGTTTACACTATGTTCACTCTATGAACTGATTGTGCTAAACACTTAAGCTCAAAACTAACTCTCTCTAAGAGTGGGTGATGTTACTCACTTAAGTACAACTGAATCACTCTCTGAAGATTATCACAAATCTGGATCGGAGAGTAGTAGAAGATGTGTAGAACGAAGAATATGATATTTCAGATACTATGCTCTGTTCTCTCTTTTTCTTCCATTTTAAACTCCTCTTCTGAATGAGTGTCTCTTTTATATTCGGCTTCATAGGCTTAGGTGGCAAGTTGAATATGAACGTTTGAATAGTGCCGTTAATCCTATGTTACCGTTGAGAAGTACATCTTCATTAATGCTTAGCAGGGTTGACTTGCTTTATCTCTGAAAAGTAGTCCTGACACCTCTGCTCTGACAAAAGCATTCTGACTTCTGAGTATGTGATTTTTACTCTTGCACTCTTGCTGACGGATGATCATCTTTCATCCGCAAGTGGTAATCTTGCTCTGCAAGTGTTAAGCTCTGAGTCCCAATGTCAAGAGTCTTTCCATCCGGAAGCTCATTTGCATCCGGAAGCGTGACCATGTTCTGCACATACTGGTTAGTCCAACATAGCAATATATATATAAGAATTATACATGCTGTGGGAAGTTTGTTTGCTATGGGGAGTAGTTTACTTAGACTGTGTTCTGATTTGGTCTATGATGTATCCGGAAGCATTTTTACATCCGGAAGTAAAACTACTAGATGAAGGATCTTGGTTCACTATAACTCACTCTCACTTAGTGTATTTCATCCCAACACTCAGCGCTAGTCACTAAGCTATCGGAAGCACTTTTACTTGACGTAGTGAACTCACTGACGCTTAGGGTGAAATCTATTCTATCAGTCTGCGCCAGTCAAGATCTAACAGGAAGCAACTTCACTTGATGTTGCATTTCCACTGACGCTCGGGGTTAAATCTATTCTATCAGTCTGCGCCAGTCAAGATCTAATAGGAAGCAACTTCACTTGATGTTGCATTTCCACTGACGCTCGGGGTTATATCTAGTTTATCAACCTGCGCCAGTCTAAATCTAATAGGAAGTGCTTTCACTTGGCGAAGTAGACTCACTGACGCTTGGGGTAATATCTATTCTGTCGCTCTGCGCCAGTCTAAGTCTAACAGGAAGCAACTTCGCTTCCGATTGAAACATAGCTTAGTCTTAGGGTTTGTGTACCTAATGTTCATGGACTAAGTTAAATCCCTAGTGATTTACTTGCTGACACTGGGGGATGAAAACATTCATCCGCATGCGCAAGTCCTAATCTAACCGGAAGTAAATCTTCATCCGGAAGCACTCTTACTTGGGATCCTTTGTTATCCTATTGCTTCCTAGGCACTTGGTCTAATCCTCTACATTTTAGTCTTCATCAAAACTTAAGATTCTAACATTTATAACAATCATTCATTCAATCTAACGGTCAATAATTGGAGAAATAGAGGACCTGGATGGATGAAATTAACCTAACTAATATCCGTTAATTTATTATGTTGTTTAATTTGGAAGATACTCCTACATTTATGTACCGACCCGTCTCGCCAAATACTAGAACAGCGTTACGTTCATACTCCATAGTCCATCCACCTAACCCCTCACCATTCTTCTCCACAGAAAGCCAACCAACCACCATCAACATCAACATGTCTCACTTTCATTCCTCTTCACCAACCCACCAAAAATCTCTCCTCTATTCTCCTTCACTTCCCTTCTGAACAATTCTCACCTCATTCAATCTCGCATGGCTTCCACTGCCACCCCCACCCATACCCATACCCATCTCTCTCTTTCCCTCCCCACCCACCAAACATCACACCCCACTTCCCCAAAACCCAACACCCTTTTCCTTCAAACTTCCAAATCAAGATTTTCCATCCAATTAAACCCCAAATCGGTTCAACGAAGAAGCTTTTTTAAGGTGTGCGCTAATTCGGCTCAAGTTATGGATCAGTTTCCTGCAAAGGCCGAGTCTGGGATTCCCACCATTGTTGACGTTGATTTGGGGAATCGGAGCTATCCCATTTATATTGGTTCTGGACTTCTTCATGAGCCTGAGCTTCTCCAGAGGTTATTATAGTAAATTACTCCCAAATTTATATGTTTATTTTGGTTATGCCCCAATTTTATGTTTTCTAACTTCCTCCATTTGTAGATGTAATATGTATATATAAAACCCAGTTGACCTTTTTTTTTATTTTGTGAAATTAATGAAGTTAAATCAGCCACTTAAGTGTAATATATTTTCCTGTATTATTAGATGTTACTATGTTAGTTTATAAGTGAACTAGTTTAGAGAAAAAAATTAGGCAAATCAATTCACAAGCAACTTATTTAGGGTACGTTTACTTTGATGGAAATGTGTTAATGGAAAGGGAATTGTATTTTGGTAATTTACATATATCCCTAAGCCACAACCTTTACATTTTATTATTACCTCTACTTTCATCCTTTATCCCTTAGACTTGTTTCCATTTCCATTTTCATAATCCACTTTCTGTCCAAGCAAACGAGCCGCTTGTTTAGGTTACTCAGAAAAAGTTGAATGCGTCTTATATTTAGGAATGAAGCGAGTATGATTGAAAGCTGGCTGGACAAATTGAGGAATTTTGTGTGGATCTTTGGTTTATTTAGAGAAGGACCATTTTTTTAATTTCCATTTTATATAGTGTTGTGTTAAGATGTTTTAACAAATTAATGCCTGTATTTTAGGCATGTTCATGGAAAGAGGGTCCTTGTGGTCACTAACAATAGAATTGCGCCACTGTATCTGGAAAAGGTTGTTGATGCTTTAACAAGAGGGAACCCAAATATTTCTGTTGAAAGTGTCATTTTGCCGGATGGTGAGCAGTACAAAAATATGGTAAGTTTAGTACTCTGAATTGAGGGTCTGTTAGTTTTTTTTTTATCTTGGTTCATGCATAAAAAGTGGTTACCTATTTAACTGCCAGGACACTCTGATGAAAGTGTTTGATAAGGCTATTGAGACGAGGTTGGACCGGCGATGTACATTTGTAGCTCTTGGAGGTGGTGTGATTGGTGACATGTGTGGCTTTGCTGCTGCTGCTTTCCTGCGTGGCGTTAATTTTATTCAGATTCCAACCACTGTTATGGCTCAGGTCTACTATTGCTTCATTTGATATTTGACTATTCTAATCAGAGCTTCTGTTTTTCTTACATTAGTTTGTGCATAATGTTCAGGTTGATTCTTCTGTTGGTGGTAAGACTGGGATAAACCATCCTCTTGGAAAGAACCTAATTGGTGCTTTTTACCAGCCTCAATGTGTGCTGATAGATACAGACACATTAGATACATTACCGGATAGGGAATTGGCATCAGGGTTTGCAGAGGTTATAAAATATGGTCTCATCAGAGATGCACAATTTTTCGAGTGGCAGGAAAAGAATATGCCAGCATTAATGGCAAGGTAAAATTGACATCTCAGTACTGTTATATGCTTGCATATTCCAGTATTTGTTCCTTTTATGCCATGAATGAATCTTATACCACTAGGCAAAAGATCTCCAGGGTTATGATTTCAGGATTTATGGATTTCATGCTTAAATATGTAGACATGGAAGGAATTATTGTCCCTTTATTGAGCTTTATTACTTTTTATTACTCCTATAAACTCATATACTCTCTCCCAGTCTTCTTCTAGTTCTCATAATGTGATCCAATGCAGGGACCCAAGTGCACTGGCATATGCTATAAAGCGATCATGTGAAAACAAAGCTGAGGTTGTGTCTTTGGATGAGAAGGAAAGTGGACTGAGGGCAACATTGAACTTGGGCCATACATTTGGTCATGTGAGTGCTTTCATTTCACTACTGATTGTTTTTGTTTCAGATTTCTAAAATAGTTGAGCTGGTAGTGTAAATATCATCTTTAGGTTAATTCACTGATGGTGGCAGTTGACATATGAAACATACGGTTGACATGAAATATTTTCAACATTAGGATATGTGAGGGTGTTTTTTTTGTTATGAAGATAGCCTCACTTGAGGGTGTAATTCCATGAATGGTGCTCCTCCTCATGCTGAAACTCAGCATGTTATTGTAAATAATATGTTTCACCTCTTGGTAGACATCGTATTAAAACTTTCTGATATCAAAATTTCCTTATAAACTCTACCCTAGAAAACAAAATTTTGAGGATTCAAATATTTTCTGTTCATTTTGGAAGTATAGTTCTTTAATTCAAAGATTAGAATAGTCTATGAATTTGTGTCTGATTGCTGCTTCAGATTTTTGTGATCAAATTGTACAAGGAAATTGTTCTTCTGTTCTTGGTCTTATCAGCAGAAGTTCTTGAACTGATTAATCACTTATTCATATGGACCACATTTTAGGCAATAGAAACTTCAGTTGGCTATGGACAGTGGCTTCATGGAGAGGCTGTTGCAGCTGGCACGGTACTTCACCCTCACTAATGTTTTTTATTGTCATATTTTATGCGCGAATGAGTGTATTCCTTGTTTACATCAAATCTATGTTGATGAATACTGTAAGTCAACACATACAGGTAATGGCTGTTGATTTATCGCATCGCCTTGGTTGGATCGATGATTCTATTGTGCAGCGAGTTCAAGCCATTCTTAAGCAGGCAAACCTACCTACATCCCCTCCTGAAAACATGACTGTGGATATGTTCAAGTCAGTCATGGCGGTAAGGGACTTATATTTCGGTTTTATTTTTTTTTTTCAATTGGAAAAACAAACTAAATTCTATTTGTATATGTGATGATTAAGGTTTGATTTTTTTTGTTCTATCAGGTTGATAAAAAGGTGGCTGATGGATTACTAAGGCTTATCCTTCTAAGGGGTCCTTTAGGCAATTGTGTTTTCACGGGGGATTATGACAGAAAAGCCCTTGATGCCACATTACACAAATTCTGTAAATCCTGATTTTGTATCTGGTTCTCTCTATTCCAGCTTCATGCAATTATTTAGCAAGTATGCTTTTTCTGTGTATTCCTGATGTCATTGGTGATGCGTTGGAGAAGTCTTTCCCTTCCATTTGATGTAATATTAGAAATTAAGGTATGGATAATGACTACTGCTTGAGTAGATCAATTTTTATCTCTTTCTTTTTTGTTTCTTAGAGAGATTTTGATCACCTCATTCTATTGATAGTCATCAAGTCTTGTTATCTTCTGTATCAAGGCCGCCCAACCGGCCACCTAAGTCACGTGACATTATTGCTTTTTGCAACAATAAACTTTTTAAAAATACTGTTTACCTTAGGTTTATCTTTATTGATATATATTCAACACTCCATTTATAGCTTTTGTTATGGGAAATTTTAGTGTTACGGGTTATATATACCCTTAAAGTATACATGAAAGATCATATGTACCCCTAAAGTATTTTTAGCCCATATTTGCCTTTAAAGTATGTAGGAGGATCTTATTCACCCTTTACAGTTAAAATTTTAATTGTCAAATATGATTTTTGTGCATACTTTTGCGGTACATATGACTCTTCATGCATACTTCTAAGGCATATATGACCTTTCATACATACTTCTTGGGTAAATATGATCCTTTGTGCACATTTAAGGGATAAATTTGGGCCAAAAAATACTTGGGGGATATGATCTTTCATACAATACTTTAGGAGTAGATATGATTTTCCATACAATACTTTAGGGGTATATATGATTTTTAACCCAGAAGTTTCATTGTTCCTGTAAAAGTAGACACTCTTCTTTTATGACCATTTGGTTTCTAAAAAGTATTTTGATAGATTGGAAAGAAATTTTGAAGGAGGTAAAATGTTGGTTGACAATGAAACAAATATGAATTCCATATAAGAGTGAGGTAAGTAGGGATTATTGTTTCACTAATATAAAAAACTATAAATATTTAAAAGTTCATTGATCAATAAAACAATAAATTTCATGATTGAAATGCATATGAACATTTGATGTATTTATAAAAATTAGTAAAGATATTAAATTATAAAAAAACTTAAATAAAAGTAACACATAATTAAATACAATATAATAGAGAAGTTTGAACACTATACCCCAATCCCAGAATAAATTGGAATTGATTGGAATAAGTTTGAACACTATACAATATAATAGAGAAGAAGTTTGAACACTATACCCCACATCAATCCCATAAATACAATAAATTTCATGATTGGAATTCATATCCTGGAACACATAAATTATACAAATAAACTGATTGTTGGGGTGTTTCTAGCATAAAAAAAGATTGTTGAGGTCAAACATGCTCAAAGCGAAGTTTAAGGTTTGCATTTTTTTCTATCCCGATCGGTCCATCCCATCACGTCTCGTCTCGTGACTTTTTGGGACAAGAAATTCGTGTCGCAAAAATTTTCAAGACAAATAAATCCTGACGAGACAAAATTTATCTTAGGGACAAGACACATGACGGGTCGTCTCGTCGATCCCATCCCAAATATATGCTTGTGTTTTTATATAATTTTTTAAAAAAAGAATACATGTGTATTTGTATTTTGTACATGGAGACATTGATTTAATCAAATTTTTAGAAGGTCTCATGAGACTATTATCATGGAAATCAAGTGAGATTAATTTTTGGTTTCAAGCCCAAATAAAGGAGTAGAGTTGTATTAGGCTTTAGCAGACAACGTAAAAGTATGTCGAATCTTATGAACATGCACACACGCACTCCAACATGACTATTGATCAAGAACAATGACGTCGTGTGATCCATGTAACCGACCCACATAGTTGAAATAGTGCTTTGTTGTTGTTGTTTTGTTTTATTGTGTGTCATTTACATTCATTTCTCGTGTGTGAGTGTTTTTTTTTTTGGGAGGGGGGACGGGTAATGAGATTAGTTTTCATTGCTCTGTTTTATTATTTTAAGTAATGTCATTTGCATTCCTTTCTCCTGTTTGAGAAGGGGGCTAAGAATTGAAGAATCCCATACTGCCAATTTCAAACAATGGTGGCTGAATACTGTGAATGACCAAAACCATCTTACTATGAAAGAAATATCCTTGATGTGTTGGATTCTGTGGTATATTTGGAAGATGTGAAATGCTAAAGCCAAGACCCATGTCAAGATTTTGTCATATCCTCAGCAGAATAAGCAAACGATGATTACTGGAGAAGTGAAACTGATTCTTCTTATCAGGATAAGTGGCTATTGTATGATCATCATTGGCTAAAACCATCGAATGAGTTCCTAAAAATCAATGTTGATGGCTCTTTCAATCATTTAACAAAAGTAGTAGGCATTGGCCTTTTATGCAATGATTATTTTGGACACTTTAAAATGGGGTTTGTGGATAAAGTGAAATCAGTATCGGCTTTCATGACAAAAGTCTTAGCTCTGAAAAGGGCTCTTTTGAGCTACGATAAAATATATTTTGAGACTGATTGTCTTTTACTGAAAAAGAGATTAAAGGCTTCGTGACTTGTATGAATGACAATGTAGAGGAACCATTCAGGGGATCCTTACACTCTTATCATCCCAAGCTGGATTTTCTATCTGTTATATCCCTAGATAGGGTGACCGTGTAACTAATCATCTTGCAAATGTTATTTGTAAAAAGGTGGACCCGATAGAATGGGTCTAGACACCACCTCTTTTGTCCTCTATTCTAGCATCGGATATTCAAGAGTGTATAGGAATTCCTGAAGTCTCATCTAATCTTGAATTTTCATCTCTAACAAATCTATGAGACGAGTTGAGTTCTTCTACCTTCTTCTCCCTCACTACTTTGTAGCTTTTCATCTTATTGTTTTTTTTTCTAGAATTGTTGTAACTTTTCATTTTATCAATAGAAGGAAATTTTCAGTTAAAAAAAAAGAAAGGGGGTATTTGTTGATGATGAGGACCATTAAAAAATTATAATTACAAGGACTGAAATAAAAAAATATAAATGTAAAAATATTTTTTGAATTGCTTCCCCCGGTGTCCCACACCTTTCGGGTGCAGACTAATCCGGAGTCGCCAGCCGGGATTCCCGTAAACGGGGTGACTGACTTCTCGGGGGTTCGAACTTGGCACCTTTGGGCTAAATGGCGGAATCCACACCTTGGGGATCCTCTTCAAACCATCAAGTTACGCCCCCCGGGCATAAATGTAAAAATATTAAATTACATCTAGTGAACCTCCTGCATTCTCTCCTTCAATATCTCTCACATTCTATTTTAAAATTATTATAAATTTTATTTTGCCACAAATCACCCCTACGTGCTATAATGATATTAGGAAAATTAGAATAGAATGATTATTGATCATTTTGAAATAGATTTCTTGTAACTATATTAACACTACATTACCCATTTCAGAATTAAAAATCCTTATTAGCTGATTCAACCCTTCTTAATTATTATTGAGAGGCCTATTTTTTCTTACCAATTATTGAGAGGCCTATATTGATTTAAAGATAAAAGGGGAAATTATATTGGACCTGAGACCGTATTAATTTCTAGCCTATTATATTTTATTATTATTGCTATTATTAAAGAAATTATGTAAATTGTTGTAAAAAGGGCAAAAGAGAAAAGAAAAATAAACAATTACTATTATAACACGAATTGACAGAATGTTTTTGCGAAAATTAGTTAGCTCAATGAACGAGTCAAAGGCAATATTTCCCGGATTAAAAGGTTTTCTGTCTACTCTTTCATGTTCTGAAATGTATGGTTACTAGATCTTCTCCAAAAAACGGTTGGTTTTTAGTATTTACAACTTCTTCATAATTTCTTTTCATTTCCTATCGCTGACTTTTCTACATACCATTTTCCTCTCCTCTTCATCATGCATTTCTCAATTAGAGTTTGAATTCTTTAGAAATAAAATTTTATGGGTTTATTTGTCTTTTAGTTTAAGCAAGTTTTGTTTCCATTGGCTGGCATTTCGTTGTACTTGGCACATATGCGTAATTGAGGAAACAAAAAGGAATTTTGAGAACCTGTAAGGTGCATTTGGGTTCTAAGGTGAAGATCTGAGGCCTTTGGATTATTATTATTAAGATAAAGGAGGAAATTAACGATTTTTTAAAGGATGAGTACTGCTTCTAGATTCATTAAGTGTGTTACGGTTGGGGATGGTGCTGTGGGCAAAACTTGTTTGCTAATTTCCTATACCAGCAACTCATTCCCCACTGTGAGTTTTTTTATCTTGTTTAATTCCATTAATATTTCTCTCCTTATGATGAAATTTGGCTTTTGGGGTACCATTACGGTTGTTAAGATTATCAACAAATTAGTTATACACTGAACAGGATGGGCAGATGACAAAATGCCCCCTGACTTTTGGAAAATTCCACTTATATAGATGCATCAATGTTTGTTATTTTTCAAACCCTGACCGTTGAAAATGCCAATAAAATCATGATCAAGGAACTGAGTCATCTGATTTTTTTAATATAGAACCATCTGAAATTATGATCAAGGAAAATGCCAATAAAATCATGACACAAAATATTAGGAGAATTGAATGCCTTGTAGCCCAATATCATGACTTTTTGAAAAAGTTAGATAGATGTAATTTTGTAACTTTTTCTGGCCAAATTTGTTGTAACTATGCTTGCTTGTTATTAAACACACATCTTTTCATCTATTTATGAATAATTGATCACTTTTGTAGTTTTTTGTATCATCAACTTTTGTAGATTTTTTTTCGATATTAAGTTTGGCTTTTATTTATTTTTTCAGTGTTGTTAAAATTGTTAAGATATTTTTGTCAATTAGGCATCGTTTGTTTTAATTTAAATTTTTCATAATTAATTATAAATTCTGTGATATTGACTAGGAAAAAAAGAACATAACACTAGAGCTATGATCTTAAAATCCAATCCAGTTCAGGGTATTAGAACAGGGAACTAACTAAACAATTCATTAACTAATAATCATGCAAATAGTTTTGGACGGGTTGTATTATTTATTTTTCCTTCCTAAGCCTTAAAAAACATCTTTTGAGGTAAAAAAGAAAAGGAAAAAAAACTGGATCATACATTTCTATTTAGTTGTGGATTAATGTCATTTATATTTTAATATTACTCTTTTTAATTAGATTTATTTAAAGATTATGTATTCTTATTTCATTTTCTCCCATGCATTGCCTTGGTATTAGGATTATGTGCCAACTGTTTTCGACAACTTCAGTGCAAATGTGGTTGTTAATGGTGCCACTGTGAACTTGGGATTGTGGGATACTGCTGGTAATGTTCTTTAATTACCTTTATTTTTGGGGCAATGTCCCTTTTTTGACCTGAAAATAACCATCTACATGCATTGAGTGTCATAAACTAACAATTAGTACATTTTTGCCTCGAAAGTAATGCATGTGGGCCAATTCCACTCTCTATGTGAATGTAATATTGACACGTGGACGACATCCATTTATTAGTCTGTCCAGTCAAGGGGAAATTGGCACACATATGTTACTTCTGAGCAAAAATGCACCAATTATTAGTTTAGGACATCGAATGTTTGTAGGTGGTTACTTCTAGGAAAAAAAAAACTTTTATCCTTATTTATTTTGTGGAAACTATGAAGGATCTTTGAGATTTACTTTGTTATTTTATGGAACAGGACAAGAGGATTATAACAGATTAAGACCTTTGAGTTATCGTGGTGCGGATGTTTTCATATTGGCATTCTCTCTTGTAAGCAAGGCCAGTTATGAAAATGTTTCCAAAAAGGTACTTCCATTATAAAGCAAAATTTATGCTACTTGTGCTCCACTTATTTCTTGAATGGATTTGATCTACTTTGAATAAATATAAGGTTTCTTTATTTTGATAAAATAAATATAACAATATACTGGTTTTGATATCCCTGCCAACAAATTAGAATTACTAAAAATATTCAGACATTTGGTTAATTAATGCGTGAATTTTTATTTCCAGTGGATCCCAGAGCTAAAGCACTACGCACCTAATGTCCCAGTTATTCTGGTTGGCACAAAAATGGGTGAGTTAGTATGGTCCTCATTTGATTTTTGTTTTGCTTACACCATGTATTTATTAATATTCTAATACAATATATGTTTCTTCTTGTTATGATGGAAACTATAACAACATACAGTTATATGAAAATTTTCAACATTAACATCTATAGAAATTTATGGCATTAGTAATGTTTTTGGTTTACAATTTTTTAATGTAGTGTTTATTTTTTATCTACTTAATTAATTTTTAAGGTTCCTTTTATTAATAAAAAGGGGAAAGTGTCATTAATAGTGTTCATGTGTCGGTGTTATAAAAAAAAGTGTTCATGGGTCAGAATGTGACTGGACGAGCTTGTTCCATATCCCGTCAACAATTTTATCACGTCCTGCTTTTGTCCCATCTCAAAATTTTTTTTATACGGCAAAATCTCATCCCAAATTGAATGAGATTGGTACGGTACAATTGGGACGGGATGAAAGTGAACACCCCTAAGTATTATGGTTTCATTTCTTTATTATCTCTATATATGGATTATATTAATATTATGTCCCAATAATATATTACTTATTTTACATTATGTTTTAATTTGGCGAGGGTAAATGGCATACCAAATTTTATATAAACAACTTTGTTGATTAGTTGGTTTTTCTTATATAAAAAGCTGAAGTTATTTCACTTCCTGATTAGTTTAACTAACTAAAATTAGTAGTGATTATTTTAGTGAAAGACTTAATTGATGAACTGAACTTACCGTAACAATGACTTCATCAACTTGTTAATTTTGTTCCTTGATTTGTGATGCGAAGTAGACCTTCGGGATGATAAACAATTCTTCATAGACCATCCTGGTTCTGTTCCCATTACCACAGCTCAGGTATATATATAGCTATTGGTGCAACTATATTTTATTTTCTAGTGTTTGCAATTCTAGTTTGAGATTTGTTTTAGTGCTACTTTCAATAAGATCTGACATTTGTATAATACTTGAAGGGAGAAGAGCTTCGAAGGCTCATCAATGCCCCAGCTTACATTGAGTGCAGTTCGAAATCACAAAGGGTACATGACTAAAATGAATTTCAAAAATTGTTATATTATATTAATCCCAATATGTAATAATGTTTAAAGTACTTCTAACTTTGATTGCAGAACGTTAAGGCTGTTTTTGATGAAGCCATAAAAGTTGTCCTCCAACCGCCCAAGACGAAGAAAAAGAAGAGTAAAAAGGCATGCTCAATATTGTAATTTATTTGTTTGTTGTAAACATTTGAGAGCCCTCTATTTTGTTTTATATATCTTCCTGTTCCTCATTTTCTTGTTCTTTCGGAGAAGTTGAGTCCATGTGGGTGTCCTTGGCAGACAATACACCCTAGATTTCCTCGAAGCATAAGGTGGTCAGACGATTGCTTTCTTGGAATTATTTTGAACACTAATTTATATTGTCATATTAAATTTGCATTTCATGGTTTCTCTCCTTAATTAGTCTTTTGTTTTGATTGATGTGTGGTAGTCCGTCAATTAATTCTTTGAATTTCCATTTTTGTTTGGTAATCGATGAATCTTTCTATCGACAATTTATAAGCTTTAATAAAGACAAATTTCTGATTGTTTTATTTTCAGTGCACAATGCTTTTTAAATTTTAAGAACCATGCATGTCTTTGATGATAGATTTTTGTAATTTTTTTTATCAAAAAACTTTTAGATGAGCTAGCATCATATATATACCAAGTTATCTGAAAACATATTTATAGAATACTTAATGTTTTATTCAAATCTACATACATGTTACATGCACAAATGTGTACTTTGTATGCGCAAGATCGAATAGTTCGAGATGTTGTTTTTGGCAATTTGGTATAACCTCAACCCCTTCCATCTAATTCAATAAAATATCTATATATTTATATTGTTTGGGTGGTAATGAATTTAGAAGAAATATTATTTTGCACGATTATTATTCCTCGCGACAAAATTGAACTTCGAGTGTTTTAATAATTAAGGTAAGCTAAAATACTTTGTTTTCACAATGTTATCATAATTGACTTGGTAAGCACCACGATCATCATGAAGCTATAGGCTCAGCATGACAATGCTGAAGGACGGGGATAGGAGAGCTCTGTTAGGATTACTTGATGATTGATGATTGATGATTGAGCAATCTATAACACTTCTCTTTTCAAATTCAGAAAACAACACTACTTATTTTTCTCTATTTTGTAATTTTGCTTTACTCACTGATGCAATTAGTTTTTTGAACTTCATGGGAGCAAACAAGAATAAAGTTGATGTAGGGTAAATTATTTGAAATAATCTATTTGAAAATATACTCTTCATTACTAAGAGAATTAGTTGAAATCAATGTTTGCAAAACCTAGACTACTAGTCAGTCAAATAGGTCTAACCGTTACTCAGAACATTCTTTGACTCATCTTGAATAGTCTAATAATTTAAAGGTTGAGTCGTGTTGGATTGCTTCGACCCACCTATTGCACCGGAAACCAAGGTTTAATTGTGAACCAAAGCATTTTTTAAAAAATTGGATGACCTAAATAACTCACCTAAAATGATGAAATTAGGACACAAATCTACCCATGAAAACAAACTATATCCATAAATACCCCTCCATTCCTTTAATGTGTTGATCAAATCATGCTTCTTAACAATTTCAACATATTATAACCTAGTACTTGAGAAAATTCTATATTTATTTTATATGGTTATATAACTTACATATACATATAATATTACTTTATATTAATTGTGACATTATCACTTCGACTGATGGTCATAACTTGTCGGATTGTGTGAACCATGACACACTAAACTTTTTGAGCCACCTTCTTGTATGACTGTTGCAATAATACTGAGTGATACAATGAATATCATAAAAAACAAGCGAGTAAAGAGAGATTAAAGAGACCTATACCTAATTGATGAAGAAATGAATGAAAAAGCCTCTTATGAAACACATTAGATGCATGGAATATATCATAGTGTTAAATATAAGGGTAAAGGAGCAAATCTGGCCCCCAAGTAACCACCAAGGAGCGCTGAGTACCCTAAACTAACCACAGGCCCGGATCTGTACCCCAAGTAACCAAGATGTTAAAAAAATACCCCGGTTAGACGGTCAACTACGTTTGACCGTTACTATGCCTACGTGGCCGCCACGTGAGACCGGTTTTTGCCACTTGGCGCCGCGTAGGATAAGTGTGTGGGTCCCACATTAAATAAAAAAAAATTCTCCCTCCCTCTTCTTCAACAAAACCCGCCACCCCCCACCTCCCCCCACCACACACCCCACCCCCTTCACCGCCCTCCCCCCTTTCACCTTCCCCCACCACACGCCCCACCTCCCTCCCTCCCTTCACCTCCCCCCACCACACACCCCACCCCCTTCACCTCCCTCCCTCCCTTCAATTTCCTTTTCTTTCTTCCCTTACCAGATCGTGTTCGTGGCTAGGCATCTGGAATTTTGTGGTCATCATCACCAACGACGGCCTCCGGCGAGGTCATCATCACCAAAGACGGCGCCACCATCCTCCACAAGATGGACGTCCTCCAGCCCGCCGCCAAGATGCTCGTTGACCTCTCCAAGTCTCAAGACTCCGCCGCCGGCGACGGCACCACCACCGTCGTCGTCATCGCCAGATCCCTCCTCGACCACTCCCTCCTCCTCCTCTCCCACGACATCCACCCCACCGTCGTCTCCGATTCCCTCCACAAAGCCTCCCTTAAAGCCCTCGACATCCTCACCGCCATGGCCGTTCCGATCGAACTCTCCGACCGCGACTCTTTGATCAAATCCGCCAGCACTTCCCTTAACAGCAAGGTTGTGAGTCAGTATTCCTCGCTTTTAGCTCCTCTTGCTGTTGATGCTGTTTTGTCTGTAGTGGATGATGTGAAGCATGACATGGTTGACCTTAGGGATATTAGGATTGTTAAGAAGCTTGGTGGTACTGTGGATGATACTGAGATGATTAGAGGGTTGGTTTTTGATAGGAAGGCTAGTCATGCTGCTAGGGGGCCCACTAGGATGGAGGGGCCTAGGATTGGGGTTATTCAGTTTCAGATTTCGCCGCCCAAGACGGATATTGAGGGAGGTGAAGGGAGGGAGGGCGGTGAAGGGGGTGTGGTGTGTGGTGGGGGGAGGTGGGGGGGGGTTGGCGGGTTTTGTTGAAGAAGAGGGAGGGAGAATTTTTTTTTTATTTAATGTGGGACCCACACACTTATCCTACGCGGCGCCAAGTGGCAAAAAACGGTCTCATGTGGCGGCCACGTAGGCATAGTAACGGTCAAACGTAGTTGACCGTCCAACCGGGGTATTTTTTTAACATCTTGGTTACTTGGGGTACAGATCCGGGCCTGTGGTTAGTTTAGGGTACTCAGTGCTCCTTGGTGGTTACTTGGGGGCCAGATTTGCTCCTTTACCCTAAATATAAAACAATTTATAAATATAAAAAATTATTAGTTTCTAATGTGTTTCTAGATCAAAAAATATCTTCCCTGCTTTCACAATAATTAATGAGACCATTTTCTTTTCCATAGTGACCTACATACTAATATGATATGACACAAAAATCCAATCCAAAGTAATAAAAAGCAATATCCACATTATCATTAAATTATATTGAATTCTGCACTTCTGGGATTTAAATGTTTATGGTAACTCAATTAGAGACATTTACAACTACCAAATATTATTGCAATTAGATTATATCTTACCCAAATCTTATACTAAATTTAAATTTTTCAAACGTGCATCAATAATATATAAAAGTTTGGGTTGCAAAATTACCCATATAGGGGTACATTTGAAAAAGTAGTAGAGTGCCTATACAATGAAGGGCACGTTTGGTTCAACCCCATTGCACCTAAGCAATGGTAATACTCATTGCATTATCATTCTATAGCTGTTTGGTTAGACTTTGGTATGGTAATATAGATTACATATGTAATATTAATTGCATCAGTTATGGTTATCTCCAAACACAAGGTCCCCCAATGAATCTTCATTGCACCGCTGTAATGAGGTGTAAAAAATCCCTATTTTACCCCGACTTACACATGTCAAAAGACTATTATTACCCAAAAAAAAATAATGAAGGACACCGAATTTGTGGGTTGGTGTAGTGTGCCTTGGGTCTAGTCCTTCAAGAAATTTTAGGACCTCAAGGTAAGCAGAAGTTACCCGGGGTATCGTTCTCAAAAGAGCCTTGTTTAATACTCCCTCCGGTCCTAAATATAGGACCTAGATAACTTTTTTGGGGAGATTAAGGAAGACTTAATTTTAGATGTCTTTCCAATAATACCCCTCCTTAATTAGTTTGATTACTTAGTAGCCCTTCCTCCCCTATTATTAAGGAGTTGTTTAGAAGAAGGGTAATTTAGGAAAAAGGTGACCAAAAATGTATCTAGGTCTTATATTTAGGACCAAAATAAAGTCTCTATCTAGGTCTTATATTTAGGACCGGAGGGAGTATAACTAACCTAATAAATTAAATACAATATGCAAGATTAAATTTGGGTAAAGAAAATATATTTTTGTTGATTTTAAAAGATGAGAATGAAGGGTGCAAAACAAATAAATATTTTTGGTATTTTTAAAGATGAGCATTGGCGTAGCAATTTCACTAAGACAAATTCGTTCATTTTCATACTCATCAATATCAGTGATTTTTCTTCTCTTTCTTGAAGGCTCAGTGGGGGTACAAAATTGAGATTCAGTCAGTGTGCAACGATTAGCTCCTTTATCAACGATTTCTTTAGAACCAAGAGTGTCAACACTCTATGAAGCAGATGATTCCTGTAAAAAGTTAAGAAAGTTTAATATTTGAACTAAACAAATTTCGGCTCCATATTAAAACTATTGGAATAAACAATTGAAACGTCACCTCGATTCCATATTTGATGTTATCCTGTGAAATTTATAAAAATCATAAAAAAGAATTACCCAAAATGAATATTTTCAAATGATGAAGTATGAAGATATTATCTATACAAAACAATTTGTCTGTTTAAAAACTGTAAAGTTCCCAATTAAAATTCACCTCTCTATTAGTGTATGTGAACTTGTTAACAACTTGAGGAACACAACAAAACCGAGATATTGCAATACTTGAAGACCTTTGATTTAAGTTGTTTCACTTTATATTTAGCTTAACCAAAAATTTCCTTTCCAGTTACTTTGTGCACGTCCGGGTGGAATGATTTGGGATAACCATCTAATAATAAGAATATCAACTTTAATATCAATCATACTCCCTCCGGTCCTAAATATAGGACCTAGATAGAGACTTTATTTTGGTCCTAAATATAAGACCTAGATACATTTTTGGTCACATTTTTCCTAAATTACCTTTCTTCTTCTTAACAACTCCTTTGATAGGGGAGAAATGGCTACTAAGTAACTAAACTAATTAAGGAGGGGTATTATTGGAAAGACATCTACAATTAAGTCTTCCTTAATCTCTCCAAAAAAAAGTTATCTAGGTCCTATATTTAGGACCGGAGGGAGTATAACACAGGGAAATATATAATTATTGACATAATCTATATTAAAGTAGATTGCTCATAAGAACTAAATAAAAGACATGGAAAAGTAACTTAATGATTTTCACTTCCATTTTTTTTTACCTCAATAGCCTTTTCCTTCATTAAAGCAGTTGTCATACCATAAAGCTCTATTCCATGACGATCGAACACTTACCACTTGAGTCATAGACCTTAAAGTGAAGTTTGTACCTAAGACATAAAGATTTATTAGAAATTTATAATTATAACTAAAACTAGTTTACGAAATAGATTTTTCTTGTAATGTCGTTATTACTTCGGAACCGTCATCAGCACGTCCTTATTACAACGTGAGCACCTTAGAACGTTGTTCTCATTTTACTCTGGCTTCTTATCGCATGGACAACCATCATGATACCAACCATAAAGAGTTTCTAATTTCTGAATGGTAACTTTAGTAACTACATCATTGTCTACCTAATAAAATAAGCAAGAGATTAGTATCCATTATATTGATGACATGTGTAGGTGAATTAAGAAATAAGCAATAGAATAAAAAAGCTTCACAACTCACTTCTTTGACATTATTTATGTAGTCAACTGTTACTCTCTTTGAGAATATTAGTTTTTCTTTTGGGTAGCCAACGCTTTCAACATTGGAGACTTGACTAAACATTTGGCTGCGCATGCTTAATGGATCTTTACTGAGGCTATTTTGAAATTTTTGGAGTGTGAATATGACTTTATAATTCAATAAAAATAAGGCTGATTAAATAAATTATCAGAACATGTGAATTCCTTGTATAAAAATATTACCTATTAGAAAGGACTTTGGCCTCTAGTATGTCTGGTTGAAATGTAATTCTAGTAGCATTGAAAGAATTGCTAAGGTGACCATAATCTGTGAATCGAGAAATATTTGTTTAAATTATTAGCTTAATCACCAATGTAGTAAAAAAATTGATGATTTTTTTAGTGTTGTAATCAAACTGTATTTTTGTGGAGAAAACAATCAAGTATATTACCAAAATTTCTATTGAGACGTGCGAACTGGATTAACACAATAATCAATGCTTCCATATCTTCAGTTTTCTTTCTGAATGTTTCCACTGCACAATCACCCCAAAGAGCTATGTTGATTTTGTTGTCCCTGTTGTCAAGAGTCACTTAATGTGTAAGGCATAGTACATTATGATCGAATGTATATCTCATGAAATGGAGTAATTTTCTATGTAAACAATTTATTCGGCAAATAAAATTCTTTTCATCTTACTGTTGATCAGCAATGCTGAAGTTTAACCTCTTAACTGTGTCATCTTGCCTTCGTTGTTCATGCAAATTCCCGAAAGTCTGTAGGAATCCAATGACATCTGTAATGGGAAACACATAATTAGTCTGAATATTAAAAGTAAATAACAGCTACGATATGTATTAAAAATATATTGTCACTTTATAAATTAATAAAAGGGATTGTGGTACCGATTAAATCTTCTGTAGGTGCATTTCCACATAATATAGTTTCTATAGGAATAAAGGATGAAGTTACTGTAGGAAAATCAGTCTCAGAGTCTTTACAGAGAGTATGATTGTGAAATTTCAGCATCCAAGGGTGACTTGCCACTTTGTATTGATCGACATTCCTCTCTACTTCAAAGTTTTTGAAGATGTGAACCATGTTCTCCTGAGGTTCTTCCTGGAAACGTGGCAAAGCTTGTTTATGTGTTACTGCTACTTCAACTCGGGTGAGGTCTTTGTCTACCAAAATCATTCCTACCTTCCAAACTGGATGAGACGCTGCTTTTCTTCTTACCACCCATTTCCGTAAGACTTTTGCGTGAACTGACCAAGCATCACTCGTGTCATTGATAGTCAAAAATGTATCCATTTGTCAAGAGTCCGTTTGAAATTTAGTTGATCACTTTTGAAAATTCGTTATCTCTAACATCTAAAGTAGTAAAAAATATATGAAGTACAAAAGTTCACAATGTATTGGCGTTTTTTATATTAAGTTTTTTACTAACACAATAAGGTGTGTATTTTTGTATGGTGGTTTCAGTTTCTATAAGCTGAATTCTTCACACGTTTATATTTTAACAGCTTAAAAAAACATTAATGTTTGTTTATTTCCATAATAAGAGACATTAATTTCGTACTCTCAAACATGTTTATTCTAATTTTTATAAGAATTACAGGTTAAAAAATTATATGATTTAGAAGTAGGCATAAATTTCCATAAATATTTGCTTTACATATTGCTAATTGGTGATTTCGTATTTTTTGTTTGAATAAATTCAACCATAAAATATATTGTAATCGACATAATTGACTAAATGACTATAAGGTCATATTTTTGGTAGATTTGCCTTCCAAGAGAATTCAAGAATTGCAGATTGATCGTGAGATTAAAATCAGGCATAAATTCATTGAAATTGGAAGCATATTTTATTTTTTAATTTGTTTCCTATGAAGTTGATTTCTAAATGATAACCAAATTCGAATATATTCTCAAAATGACCTGAATTGTTTGCAAGTTTAAATTCTAAGATTGGGACAAAATTTCGTTGATATTTTCTTCCAATTTGATGTCGAATTTTCCAAATCAGGTGATCACAATTTTATTCATTGTGTGAATTTAAAAAATTGTTACGTGATAATTAAACTTTAATTCAATCAGCCTTAAATGCATAATTACATTCATCCCAAATTTAAGAATAAAAGTGGTAAAAAGTCTTGAAAACGAACTCCTCAAATTTTCAAATGTTTACCATCTTTTTGGTTCTGATATGGTAATAAATTTAAATAAATATTTTTTGCTGATATAGAGACTTATAATTTAACAACAAATGTTTATGGCTTGCAACTTTTTTGGAGGAGTTTGCGTCGTTTACTGCTTATAATTAGTCTCAATTCTCATATTTTTGAACCCAAATAATTCTCAAATCATAAAGTATCAATTTATTAATTTGTGTATTTTAGTTTTTGATTGCTAGCTTGGCTCAAACAAATCAAGTATGCTTTATATGAACTGAGAATTATTCTTGATTGCAAGCCAATAAAAACAACGATGTAAATATTGATGTAAGATTTTATGTCTTTAAATAATATCTTCAAACCAATATTTATGTGATCACAAATACCAATTTATTTAATAAGCCATAAACATATGTTCTTATGAATTTATTTAGAAAGTTATTCAAGTAAACCAATATTTATGTGATAATATGTTGTCCTTACAATGCCTAAATCAAATAGATGAAACAAATAGATGATTTGCTAATCAATTGATTCTTGCAATCTTTATTTTGTTTGACATTTGAATTAAGTGTCCGTAAATGCAACCATACAATCATACACAGTTTTAGGATATAATTGTCAATTTGGCTTGAATAGGAACACCATTCATTTGTTTCAATTTGTTTTATGCTCTATATGATTATCACCTTCAAGTCATAATTTAGGAATTAGTCATTGTGATTGATTGATTAGAACATAAAGAAACCATTTTGATTTAATTTAAATCACCATATTTGGAGGGCAAGATGATTGGAAGTTTATATTTTTCTGGTTTATATGATTTGAGAATTATTCTTGATTGCAAGCCAATTAAAAGAATGATGTAAAAATTGAAGGAGGTTTTTATTTCTTTAAAAAACATCTTCAACCCAATATTTATGTGATCACAAATAGAAAATTTATTTAATAAGCTGTAAACATTTGTTCTTCAGAATTTATTTAGGAATTTTATCAATTAAACTATTATATACTCGAACACAGGTTGTCCCTACATCATTATTTAACTAAACCGTAAATATTTATGCATTCATACAATTATTCACAATTTTAGAATATAATTGTCAATTTGGCTTGAATAGGAATTTATTTCATTTTCAATTTTGTTTTATGCTCTATGTGATTATCTCCATCAAGTCTCAATTTAGGATTTAGTCATTGTGATTGATTGATTATAACATAAAGAAACCATTGTGATTTAATTTAAATATGAGAATCCCACCATTTTGATTGTTTGTTTTTTGAAGAAATTTCCAAATTGAGTGATGTACAAATTGATTTTGATCTTGTGATGAGTTTGTCATGCATTGAACCAATCACATTTAAGCAAAGTGGTAGTTACAATGACATGTGGACCAATGAGGTTTGAGCTAAGACATTTAGAGAGATATATTGGATTGGATTGCTCCTAAAAAACCTCCCGGACTTAATTGCTCCTAAAAAAACTTCTAGAGTGGGATACTCCATTAGGAAAACTTACGGGGAGGATTTGATACTTTACCCTTTTCAAAATGATAATTATTAAGACATCATATAAAATAAGTGACTTTGAGCATATATGGGATATTTCATGACATTTAAAAGTAACAATAATATATTAATGAGATTACTTTGGAATAAATATTTATATGTACCATACGAATATAAAATATTAAAAGCGAATCCCTAAATTGTTCAGGTTACACACATCCCACCTGAAATCAAAGGAATATAAAATTACATTATTTTCACTACGAAGTTCTTTGAATCTTTCTTGGCCTGCCATGATCAAGTGATTTGTGGAAGTTCTTAGCATAAACTCTAGCCCAGACCTTGTTTAATTCTGAACCATCAACTCCTCCTCTTTTTGTTCTAGTCGTCCTAAGATGATGGGCAAAGCAACAATAGGATTCTCACATAATTCCTCTATAATATCACAATCATGCACACCATACACACTTTGAATGTTTTTTCTATGTCAAGCTGAAATATTAAGCCCCACAAGACAGAATCAGTCTATAACAATCTTACAACATTATGAGAAATATAAAGGTTTCAAATTAAGATAATTCAATTGCGTAAAAGTAAAGTGCTTTTCAAGAATGAATGGAATTTCAATTTCTTTTTTTTTTCTATTTTCAGCATAATATGTCTTATGCGCTCAGAAGTTGACCTTGCACGGTGTATCGACAAGTCCAACTCAAATCTGCATTATTAGAAGAGTAATAATATTGTCATCATTTGCCTCATAAAACCATTCTAACTACTCCCTAACAAGAACAAATTAATAATGAAGTAATGAACACTAGTTTGAGAAGGCATGAAGGATATTTAATATTATAGATAAATCATAATGTAAGCCTAAAGAAAAAGGAAGACGAGCTTTACTAATCTATTTCACAGTTGAACATTCTTTCTTCATATATATTCTTGGTCCTTTGTTTGAAAGAGACATCCTCAGGCTTTATGAGTTCCCAATGATTATTCAACACTTCAGCCTCAAGCTTGGATCTCTTTCTAGGAAAGGGAATCAGACACTGCAGCAAAAAGTAATTGAAACAAATTATTTCACAAAGATACCCAATAAATTGACAATAGAAGAGATAAGGATTTGGAAAGTTATGTACATCGTCAGGAACACGTCGGTAGCTTGGATCACAAGGTTCACAATTACTTAAGTTAAGTTCACTAATTGATTTCCCCTTGTATTTTTTATGGTTTACCCCCTCTCTTTAGATACATTCTCCTTGTGCATCTAGTCTTTATATTTGTCATCCAACTTTGTTAATTTGGATGTTTGACCCTCACTATCAGGAAATTGAGCACATCCCTGTAACCTATTCAATTCATAAAACTTTTTAAAATCTGGTTTCAAAGATTCAAGCTCATGAAATGCAGCTTGACCCTCACTATCAGGAAATTGAGCACATCCTTGTAACACATTCAATTCATAAAACTTTTCTAATTCTGACTTTAAGATTCAAACTCATGCAATGCAGCTAGCAATCTCTGAGATGGAAGAATGAAAGGAAAATCGTGTGATCACATATTGGAGTGCAGTTAAAACAAGAATAAATACATCCGCACAACAAAACATAAACATAAGCACAAACATAAACATAAACATAAAAATAGCAGTTTCTAACCTTCTTATATGCGGCCCTTTCTTTTTTGGGAAGTGAAGCTTGGAAATCTCGATGAAATGATATATTATTAGTTTTAGCAACCAAACTTAAGAAGAAGAAGACGTGTAGAGTTAGATAGAAATTTAAAAATTGTAAACACAATTAAACTGTAATCACCAGAAATGTGGAAATGAGAGGATGTTTCATCATTTTACCTTGAAAATCTGAGGAGTGTAGCATACAAGCCGCATACATTGTTCACCTCCCGGTAGATATTAGCCTATTCACAGTATATAAAATAATTAGGTCACAAATGAGCAAGGGGAATAATGATAGCGAAAAAAAAACAAAAACACTCTCTTATCCCATGTGAATGAATAGAAGCAATCGTTTGCATGTGTTATACTCAATGAATGTAAAAATGATTCCAAAAAAACATCAATGAACGCAACTCATAGAAACATCTTAATTCTATCCATAATACTTTATCACACTTGGTTGACAGAAATCATAATGCTATTCATAAAAATTTAGCATGATTAATTCTATCCATTCAGCAAAAGGCAAAAGTAATCTTCAATTCACTCTCAACTGAACTGTAGGGGAGAGGAGATTATTTCTTTTTGCTGCATCATGGTGATGACCACAAATTCAATGACATCATCATTATTTGAATAATCCTCTACATGAAACTAACAAATAACCTAATGACTCAATGCAATTAGATAAGAATATACTCTGATCACATCATAGTTTCTCCAACTGAACTTAATGCCAATTCATAAATTTATTATTTGTAACTACACGACACAGAGGTGTATATATATATATATTTTCTTTTTTCATTTTCCCATTTTTTGGGGCCTTTTAGGGTTTTTATATATATATATATATATATATATATATATATAAATCTCTTTTTTTATGGTGAGCTGTGGTGTTGTTTCGTTATTTTAAACAAAAACAAAAAAAAAATCCTTCATTTTATCATGCTTATTAGATGTATTTGGAAGAGCAAATAACAAATGTATTTTGGGCTGATGCACGTATGTTAATTGATTATGATTGCTTTGGGGAAGTTATCTCCTTTGATACAACATACTCTACAAATCGCGACAGTAGACCGCTTGCTGTTTTTGTAGGTTTCAATCATTATAGAGAAGTTGTTGTTTTTGGTGTTGCTTTATTATATGATGAGACTGTTATTCTCTTAAATGGCTCTTTTGGACATTTTTGCAAGCACATAAGGAAACAATGCCATTAACTATGTTTACTGATCAAGATGCTGCAATGGCGCGTGCGTTGGCTGAGGTAATGCCGAATGTAAAACATGGTCTATGCACATTTCATATCAACAGAAATGCATTGAAACATCTTAGGAACTTGATGAAGGAAGATTCTAATAGTCACTTTTTGGATAAGTTCAATTGGTGCATGTACGGTATTGAAGAAGAACAAATGTTCGAAGAATATTAGAGAGTCTTATTAGAAAAGTACCATGTTGAAGATAACCAATGGTTGATGTCCATCTACAATGTAAAAGAAAAATGGGCAGCATGTTACATGAAAAATTTAATGACTCTGGGTATGAGAAGCACACAATTTAGTGAAAGCATCAATTCCTTTATAAAAAATTCCACAAATTCTGATATGAATATCTATAAATTTTTAAGAGCTTTTGAACAGGTTCTTGTGGGCAAACGTTATAATGAGTTGAAGAGTGATTTTAATTCACGGCAAAAGTTGCCCAGATTGCTTGTGAAGAGTTCACCTATGCTTCAACAGCTTTCTCAAGTATACACTCCACCAATTTTTAACTTGTTTCAACAGGAGCATGATTTACGAGATGCTACCTTTATGAAAGAGAGAAAAGAAAGAAAGAAGAATGAAGAAGATGAGACCATTTTATTTGAGTACTTGATTTCAAGGGTTGATAAAAGAGGAGAGTGGACATTAACATTTGAGCCATCAAAAGAAGAAAAGGAGCCTAACATTACTTGTAACTGCAAAAAATTTGAACATTGGGGGATATTATGTTGTCATGCTCTGAGAATATTTAACGACCATGATGTCAAGGTACTTCCAAGTAAGTATATTTTGAAACGATGGACAAAAGAAGCACGATTTGGTATAGTGTATGATGCCAAGAGATTGGAAATTGAAGTTGATCCTGAATTAGAATGTACAAATCGATATAATCGTTTGTGTCAAATGTTTAATAAACTAGCCAATGATGCATCTGAATGTATAAAGGCGTTCACTTTTGTTTATCAAGCGGGTTTAGAACTTGATAAGAAAGTGTATGAACTTCGTGTTAAACACCAATCAAATGATATTGATAAAACGAGAGGTGTTAATGAAGACGACGATGGTGGTCAAATAGCGAATAAAAAAATTGGATGGAAGAAGAGAGAGTGCAAAAAAATTAAAAGCATTTGGGTTGATCAAAACAGTTCAACAAGAAAAAGAACAAGTGCTTCAAAAACAATGGGCAATAAATCTTCCCAAGTTACAAAGGTTTAGAAATTTTTCATTTTTTGTAAAAAACTACCATGTTATTATTTTGTTTTGATTTGTATTGGTATATTTTGCAGAAAACCAAAAACAATTTGGAATGTGATAGCTTGTCAACTCTTCCCCAAATGTCATATGCGTCCATACCGGTAGTGCAATACGGTCCCCCTGTGATGAATATTGTAGCACCTATGCAATATGGTCTCAATTCATATCATAACTCTTTTACCAATGCAACATCATCTTCACATGTGAAATTCATCAATGCCCTTGCAATATAGTCCTTTTGAGTTTCATCAAACTGCTCAAACATCATCATTCACATCCTTAATGATGGTAAGACCATTATTTTTTTTAAAGTTTTTGAGTTTTTATTTAAAATTATATACTATGTTGTAGTCACTTTATTATATGTGGTTGCAAGCTCAATTTGATCATGGTCTTAATCCACTTGCTGCATTGCATAATAGTCAATTATTGACAAAAAGTCTGTAATACCATCAGTTAAATCATATAAAATGTCTCTTGCAAATCTGTCAAAATAAATTTGATCACTAATGAACATACTGGTACAATTTGTTGCATATTCGTGCTCACATATTAATACAAATACTAAGCTATGAAATCCCAGCTCAAGAAAGAAGACTTTTTTTTCATTTGACAGTCCCGGCTCAATTTATAGATGATGTTCTTATTTTTTTTAATGTAATGCAACCACATATTTGTCTTGCTGGCACACGTTATGGTAATATTCACAATATCAAGTGTCAGTTGGAATGCTTGACAAAGGAACTTAATCTGCAATTTAGACCAAGAAAAACTAGATAGATATACACACATAAAGAGCTATACATCGATTTGTAAACAAGTAATCAAATGATAGATCAATACATAGCTGAACGACCTATGCAGAAAAACGAAAAATGGCAGATCATCTTCCAGATATATGTATACACAGAGAAAATTACAGAATATCAATGGAATCCATGACTAACTTTCGCATCTCGAGGCAAGAAACAGAGGAAAATGACTCCGTATCGGCGGCGGAGCATGAGATCGATGACGAAGCACGAGATCGACGGCGGCGGAGCACGAGATCGACGACAGAGCACGAGATCGACGGCGGAGCACGAGATCGACGAGGAGAATGAGATCGACGACGGAGCACGAGATCGACGGCAGCGGAGCACGAGATCGACGGCGGAGCACGAGAAATTGATTTGGGATGGGAAATTAATTTTGGGAAACCAAGAGAAAGAAGCAAATGAGTATAGGAAGAGAGCAAAATTTTTCGGGATAGGAAATAGAAAGAGAGATAGTGTAGGGTAAGGTGTAGGAGAGTGGGTGGATTGTGAGCTATTAGATCAAATGAATGGTCCAGATGAGAGAATAGGAGGAAATAGGGGGAAGGAAATATGAGGGGTCCTTCGCCTGGCGGAGGCGATGGTGAGGAAGCTGACGTGGAAGGGAAGAGAGAGGTCGACCTGAACTTCTTTCGTTGGAAAGTGAGAGAGAGATACAATGAGTGACTGAGTGAGATGGAGAAGAAGAGAAGAAAGTGAAGAAGGAGAATGCGAGTTGAGTGATTCAGGCGTGTTTTTGTTGGATTTTATGTGGGTTTGTTTTCATTTAACATGTTAAAATATAAGCCACATCACCATAATCAATGCAATGCTTTATATGTATGGTATTTTTTTTTACCATGCTTTATATGTATGGTCTAAATTTAAAAATTTCAAATGACCATTTTTTTCAAAGAAAAAAAATTAATTCTTTAATAAATAATAGCTATAAGATTTACTTCATTTTTTATTTTGTATCTATCAAAATAAAAATTTATCAAAAATATCAAATTTTATTTAAATAAATCTATACCATTGAAATAACTTTGGATGGTATAGATTATGATGATGAGAAGTTCATTTCTCATCTTGATGAAGAGCATGGAATCTCAATCCTAAAATAGTCATATCAAACTGAACATCTTGGTGGTTAAGTTAGTTAATTTTAGATGTTTTTCCAGTAATACCCTTCCCTAACCCTCCCCACTAGTGCACTGCAATACCAAAACCACACTCTTTATTGTATTACCATTTTGTACCTGTTGGGTTGGACTTTGGTATGGTAATACAAATTACATATGTAATCTTAATTGCATTAGTTATGGTTACCTCAAAACACAAGGTCTCCCTATGAATCTTCATTGCACCTCTGCAATGAGTTGTAAGATATCTATTTTACCCCTACTTACACATGTCAAAAAACTCTTTTTACCCCCAAAAAATCAACATCTCAAAATTCTAAAGTCTATCAAAGATGACCAACCTCACCAAAAATATAACAACCTCCACCACTAACATCACCTCCACAGCCGCGACACCATGACCACCTCTGCGACCACCACGTCGACAGTCGTAACTGCCGCAACCACCAAGGCCACCGCCTTAAGCTCCGCGAGCACGACGGTCACCGCCGTAACCTTCGCGACCACCACGGCCACCGCCTTAACCTCCGCGACCACCACAGCCACTTCCGCAACCATCACGGTCACCGCTGTAACCTCCGCGACTAATGTCATATCACGAAGGTGATGAGGTTGGTTATAAAATAGAATGTACCCATTGGTGGACTGTTGTTTCATAGCCATTGAGATTTATGGACTATTATGGCCTGTTTGTTTGACAGGAAAGTGGATGATGAAAATGAAAATGGTAATGAGTATGAGAGGGTAAAGATGGAAAGTAAAGGTAAATTAGGTAAAGATGAGAAAGTAAAGTTTGTGAGCCCAAGAAAGGTGTGAGATGAAGAGAGAAAGTTTGTGGGTTCCGAGATATATGGAAATTACTTTTTCATTTCCATAATACAATTCCTTTTCTACTTTCCTTACATCCAAACTGGCCCTTAAGGTTTTAATAAAAAAAACCTGGCCCTTAAGTGAAATGTGTGGCTGCACCCAAGAGGGGGGGTGAATTGGGTGGCAGAATAAAACTTAAACTTCTCTTTTAAAACATTACCTTTTGTGCTTGATGAAAATGACAATGAATCATGCTATGCACAAATAAGTTTGTGATGGTGTAGTGCTGGAAATAAGAAGATCAAAAACAGAATCAGCACACACAGATTTATCCTGGTTCGGTCACTTTCAGACCTACATCCAGTCCTCAGGCTTCACCTGAGATTTTCAATCCATTAAACTTCTTGTTTACTCCAGGCACCAGAAAGCCTTTACACCTTAGGTTTTACGAACACGGGTTCACCTAACAACCCATAGGTTTTGCAACGGGCTTACCTGCAAACCATTACAATCACAAGTTTTACGGGCTAACTTGCAACCTTGGAGATTTAGAACACCTCTAAATACTCCCCCTTACTTTTGTAATGTTACAACACTGTTCTTCAAGCACCAAGCTTTAGAACAGCCTCTCTCAATTAGAGGATTTGATAATATGTTCACTCTATGAATTGATTATGATAAACAATTAAGTACAAATGATTCTCTCAAGAAATCTTTCTAAGAATATTACAACTCTAAGATTAGAGAGTAGAAGATAAGAAGAATATGGACTATAATATCTCAGACAATAAGCTTGCAGTTCTTCGTCTCTTCTCTCATGAATGTAGAAGATGTTCCTTTTATACTCGGCTTCAAAACATTCACAGGCTTGGGCGGCAATTTGAATATGTCCGTTTGAATATAGCCGTTGATCCTTTGTAAAGTACATCTTCATTAATGCTTAGCAGGGTTGACTTGTTTTATCTCTGAAAAGCAACTCTGACAATTCTGCTCTGACAAAGCATTCTGACTTCTGGGCATATGTACGTTGTCTCTTGTATACTCTTGCTGACGGATGACCAATGTGCATCCGGAAGCGGCAATCTTGCTCTGCAAGTGATAGTCTCAGAATCTCAGTGCCAATAATATTTGCATCCGGAAGTAAAACAAGCACACAAATGTTAGTCCAACACAGTAATAGATATAATCAAGTGCAGTAAGAACCATACGTGCTGTGGGAAGCGTGTTTGCTATGGGAAGCAGCCTAACTTAGACTAGGTTCTGACTTAGTATGTTATTCACTTCCGCTGAGGGATGTATTCTTCATCCGTGAGCGTTAGTCACGTTATTTCACTCCAAGTCTTCCGGAAGCAATTCTGCATCCAGTTGTGTCCTATCTTGGTCTTAAAGATTTGTTACCCTAACATTCTAGACTGAGTTCTGACTTAGTGTATTATCCACTGACGCTCGGGGATGTCTAGTTCAATCGTAAGCGCTAGTCACTTAATTCTACTCTGAGACTTCCGGAAGCAATTCTGCATCCGGTTGTGTCCTAACTTAGTCTCAAGGATTTAATACTCTAACACTCTAGACTGAGTTCTGACTTAGTGACTTACTTGCTTCCGCTGTGGGATGAGTCTTTCATCCGCGAGCGCTAGTCCTGATCCATCCGGAAGTAAATCCACATCTGGTTGTACTCTTACTTGTGGTTCTATATTAACCTAATTCTTTCTAAGTGTTTCACTAGTTCTTTCATATTTTAGTCTTCATCAAAACTTAAGATTCTAACATTCCCCCCCTTTTTGATGATGACAAACTAAGCTAACTTATGAATTCATACTTAAAGGCAAGTAATTAAATAACACACAGATATGAATTCAAAAGCGAACTTCATTAATATGTAAATCAACTACATGTATAAGCAACAAAAATAGCAAGCAAATTTACAAGTATGACACATAACTAAGTCTGAAAAATGAAAGAACAAAATGCTATGCATGAGAGGCTGGGTTTTTAGAGTTTGTGTCTCTTGTTCCTCTCTTTCTCTCTCTGAGACTGATCATACTCCTCTTGCATCTTGGCCCACATTTCATCTTTCTCTTGTTGATCGATCTGGGCAAGAATGTCTTGGAGCTCACTCTCTTCTCTGGCTCTCCTTTGCCTTTCAACCTCCAAGGATTCCTCGATAGCCTTCTTCAGATCACTGACCTCATTCAACCCAGTAAAACTCCCAAATTCTGAATCTTCGATGGGGATGGATCCGTGAGGGAGATGGACAGTTTTGACCTTTACATTCCAGACAGGGTAGCTGGGGTTATCAGGTTGGCTTGCCTTTGCTTTCCCCTTTCCCTTGCCTTTCCCTTTCACTTGGGGATGCTTCGCATTTGCCCTCTCAGCATCGAGACAAACAAGCTGATCGAAGGTGATCCGATCAGTCCAGCCATAGCGCTCAAATTCCTCCGGAGTCATGTCTTCCACCTCAAGCTTGACAGTTACTTCTGGTGGAGCTTGCTCAGGTTGTGCTTGGGTGGAGGACTGAGGCTCAGATGCTTCCTCTGGTTGAGGTACCCTTTTTATCACAATATCCTCAGAGGGAGCGATTGATCCCTCATCTTCACTCTCAGATGGCTCAGAGATGGCAACCCCTTTTCTGGCAACACAGTCTTCACCCTTGATCTGCTGAATCTGACCACTGGAGGAGGGGCAGAGACTGGCGCTGAAGGAGGGATTGGCTTGGCAATCACCATTGCTGGCAGGTCTGGCCTCTTATACCCATACTTCATCATAATTTCTTCAAACACATTTTGGGCAGGCACAGATGGAGAAGGCTCAGCATTTGATGAGGGCTCAGAGGGTGGTGCCTCAGCAGGCTTATCAAACAGCACCATTTCCAGATTTGACTTTGATTTTGTGCTGGCGGACTGCTGTTGACGCATGAATCTGATGGCTTCCCCACGAATTAGACTTTCTGCTCTTCCCATTCTTTTCATATCCATGGCACGGCGGAGGGCAGCAGCAATTTCCTCATCGAGCCAAAGGGATGATGGCTGAGTCAGCATTTCTCTCCCCCTTTTGGCATCATCAAAGAGGGCGAGTGCCAGGGAGGAGGATGGAGAGGGAATGGAGGGAGGAGGATCAGGGCCATATCTGGGTGGTGATGGTGGAGGTGAGGAAGTGTGGGTGTCAAAGTTTAAGGGAGGGGAGTGAGTGGGGGAAGGTGAGGGGCTAGGGGAGTGTGAGTGGCTAGGGGATTGAGAATGGTGGGGTGATGGAGATTTGTGGGGTGATGGAGAGTTGTGAGGGGATGGAGAGTGGTGAGGGGAGTCGAGGTGAGGGTCAGAGTCAGGGTTATTTTGTGGGCTAGGTGGGGGTGGAGGAGAAGGTGGAGGAGGAGGTGGTGGAGGATGTTGGGGTGGTTCAAGGAAATGGTGAAGGAGAAGGTCTAGTTTGGCTTCCATCCTTGCAAGTCGAGTTTCCAATCCCTGGATCCTCTCGTTCTGACTGTTAAAGGCTGCTGCAAATTCCTCTCTGATGGGAGCCATCAACGGATCCGGCAGGCGAAAGAGAAGCTCATCTTTCAATTCCTCACCAAGTGCCTTTTGAGCAGCAGACACTCTTGGAGCACGAGTGCTGCTGGGACCAGCTTGAGAGTCAACCTCTTGATCCCCTGCTCCAGATGCAGAGGGTACGGTGTTGTGAGAAGCACTCCCAGCCTATGAGCCAGACTGAGTGGACTTTGCTGGCTTGATGTATCTGACTCCCATCTTGCCCAAGTTCATCGACCCCATGGGCAGACACTTCTTGTTATCGGCTTCCTCTGTGGCTTTGATGTTGAACTGCTCTAGGAGGAAGGCGATGAACTGAGGATAGGGAAGAGATGTGTTCCCCTTGTTCTTATTCTCAACCTATCTGTGCAGCTCTAGAGAGATTAGTTGGCCAGGATTGATAGGCTGCTGGGTGAGGAATGTTGCAAGCCAAGGATTGTCTAGCAGGGTGAACTCGTTGAAGTTTCCACCCTTGTTTGTCATTGTTAGAATCTTAAGTTTTGATGAAGACTAAAATATAGAGGATTAGACCAAGTGCCTAGGAAGCAATAGGATAACATAGGATCCCAAGTAAGAATGCTTCCGGATGAGGATTTACTTCCGGATAGATTAGGACTTGCGCATGCGGATGAAGTTTTCATCCCCCAGCGTCAGCAAGAAAATCACTAGGGAAATAACTTAGTCCATGAGAATTAGGTACACAAACCTTAAGACTAAGCTATAACTCAACCGGAAGTGAGTTTGCTTCCTGTTAGACTTAGACTGGCTCAGAGCGATAGAATAGATATTACCCCAAGCGTCAGTGAATCAGCCTCGTCAAGTGAAATTACTTCCTGTTGGATTTAGACTGACACAGGCTGATAAAAGAAACATATCCCTAAGCGTCAGTAAGTTCACTACGTCAAGTGAAAGTGCTTCCGATAGCTTAGTGACTAGCGCTGAGTGTTGGAATGAAATACACTAAGCGAGAGTGAGTTATAGTGAACAAAAATCCTTCATCCAGTGGTTTTACTTCCGGATGTAAGAATGCTTCCGGATACATCATAGACCAAATCAGAACACAGTCTAAGTAAACTACTCCCCATAGCGAACAAGCTTCCCACAGCATGTATAATTCTTATATATATATTGCTATGTTGGACTAACCAGTATGTGCAGAACATGGTCACGCTTCCGGATGCAAATGAGCTTCCGGATGGAAAGACTCTTGACATTGGGACTCAGAGCTTAACACTTGCGGAGCAAGATTACCACTTGCGGATGAATGATGATCATCCGTCAGCAAGAGTACAAGAGTAAACATCACATACTCAGAAGTCAGAATGCTTTTGTCAGAGCAGAGGTGTCAGAACTACTTTTCAGAGATAAAGCAAGTCAACCCTGCTAAGCATTAATGAAGATGTACTTCTCAACGGTAACATAGGATTAACGGCTTTATTCAAACGTTCATATTCAACCTGCCACCGAAGCCTATGAAGCCGAATATAAAAGAGACATTCATTCAGAAGAGAAAGTAGGATGAAAAAAAAAAAAGAGAACAGAGAAAAGTATCTGAGATATCATATTCTTCATTCAACACATCTTCTACTACTCTCAGATCTAGATTTGTGATATTTTTCAGAGAGTGATTCTATTGTACTTAAGTGAGTAACATCATCCACTCTTAGAGAGAGTTAGCTCTGAGCTTAAGTGTTTAGCACAATCAGTTCATAGAGTGAACATAATTGTAATCTTACATTTTGTAAGGGGGAGCATTTAGAAGTTTTCTAAATCTCCATAGGTTGCAAGTTAGCCCGTAAAACTTGCATTTGTAAGGTTTGCAGGTGAACCCGTTGTAAAACCTGTGGGTTGTTAGGTGAACCCGTGTTCGTAAAACCTAAAGTGTAAAGGCTTCTCTTGTGCCGGTTTAAACAAGAATAGTGGATTGAAAATCTCAGGTGGAGCCTGGGGACTGGATGTAGGTCTGGGTGACCGAACCAGGATAAATTTATGTGTGCATAAATTTACATTCAAACATTCTATTTTGCATCACATAACATACTGACTTGTGCATATCACTACTTCGTAAATATCATCACCAAGCACAAGCAGTCTTACGAGAAGAAGATTTAAAAGTTTTATTCCCTCACCCAATTCACCCCCCCTCTTGGGTGACAGCCACGCTTTTCAGTCATGACTCTTGAATAGATGTACTGGAGCACCCTCTGTGTATCGGGCATACCAAACACCTTCTTCCCCTTAGTGCCATAAATTTGCTCAAGCTTTGCTTGATCCAGCCGCTCATGGAAGACCCACTTGTTCATTTCCTCATCAGTGATCCCCAGGAAGAGGTTGATTGTTCTCCAGTGGAACCTAATTGTTCTTCCTCTGATTGTGGCCTTGAGGTCGACCCAGCCAATCGCAGAAGTGTCCTTGTTGATCTCCTTGTACTTGGCCTTGGCAGTCAGAGACTCACAGAATACCGTCAGCAGTTGAACGTTGTATTCATTTTGAATCCCCAGCCAAGTCATGTATTTCTGGAGATATGCAGAGAGATCATAGCCCAGAACATCCAGTTTCTCCAGATCCACGAAGATGCCATTGGAGAGATAAGGGTTTCTGTTTTCAAATGCCGGTGAGACAGGCTCCAGTGGCCCAGAAAGATACACAGAGAAATCATCTTCAACCCTCTGGCGCTTGGATGAAGGTTCTTCGGCAAACTGAACTCTCTTCTTACTTTCCCAGATTTCCCAGAATTTCCAGAACCCTTTAACTTCTTGGAGGAGGAGGCTTTCTGGAGGTTAGGGTTTGATTCATGTGAACCGGCCATTGTTTGTAAAATGGGTATGGGATGAATGTTATGCACAGAGAATGCACAGAAAATGCACAGATGAAGAAGAAGAAGAAGATGAAGATGAAGATGAAGATGCGATAAAGATGAAGATGAAGGAATTTCAGAGAGTTTGTGGTTGATTTGTGTGAGAAGTGATGAATGAATATTTGTGCCCTATTTATGCAATGAGACATTCGATGTGATGGTTCATAATGACTCTTCATTGAAAATATGCACCTTTTATGGGAAAACGTAAGCATTTAAATTGAAAGGTCGCACCTTTATGCCACGTGTCTCTTCAGTCTGTCAGAAAAAGCACAGTTTTTGGTGGGAGAAGATGAAACGTTTTCTGAGGTGACGTGTCCTTTTTCCCAAACACTGGCGCTTCCGGTTGCTTAGGGTCATGCCCAAGCGGCAGCAACTATGCTGAATAGAATGATGAGCTTCCGGAAGGAGATTTGCTTCCGGAAGTGACACACTTAAGATTTAACATTGGGGGACCTGCAAAACTAAAGATTGGCACTTCGATGCCTAAGTTAGTACAGTTTGCAGGTTTTAACAATTAAGCACAGATTTATTCTAAAGATTAAACTTCATTTGGGTTTACCATTCCCAAATTTTCTCTTATAAAAGTAAATTGATCAACCCCCAGAGGTTTGGTGAATATGTCTCCAGTTGAGAGACCATTCTCGCACATTCTTCCGGAAGTGAATCCGCTCCCGGATGTGAGGGACTTGAGATTTAACATTGAAAGCCCTTATGGTTCCCCTTCCAAGGGACCTGCAAGTGCTAGCGGAAGCAAGTGCGCTTCCGGATGGTCAGTGGGAGAACTTAAGATTTAACATTAATGGACATGCTCAGGACTTTTCAAGTCACAGACTATGTTAATCAGCACAATATTATAATCTTAAGAAATCGCGCTTGCTGATTGGTTTGGTAAAACAGGAGTATCAATAATGTGAAAACAGGTTTTGAAACTTAGTTCACAATTTCTCATAGTTTCACTATCAAGTCATGAACTCTATTCATACTCTCTTGGATAAATACCAATGTGATGGCACAAGGAGTATCGAACAGATTGTATATTTTCGGAGTTTCATAAACAAATATAGTTCAATAAATATACCTTAAGAATGTTCATGTTAGATTATGAAGACATGTGAATTGTCAACACAATGAAATTCTAAAACCATAATGTCCACAAAATAAATCAAGTTTATAAGACAGCCAAATTCTTAGCATATGATCACAAAAATAATTTTCAAATCTTAGCTCAAGTTCTTTCAAATATGCTTAATATGATCTCACCGTTCTTAGGATTTCAACAAGCTTTGAACTTAATTCATATTGTACTATGCTTGTGATAATGAGCCAGGATATACGGCTTTCAGTGGGTAGAGATTCTTAATAATCCTTTCCAGCCTAGTTATCTACACTCACTTAGGCCTCTATCCTATTGGCATTTGCCCTTGGATTTATCAAATTTTGCAAAAATTAATTCAAGGTATTTCCTAAATTTTCTTATGTATGTCCGACATGAGGGACTATCCATTAAGATCTACAACAAAAGGAGTAAGGGAAAGAAATGCTCATATATGATTGGCGAGATTTCCTCAGGATTTCAATACGGTCAGTTCCTCTTATCTTGATAAGGAGCATATTTGTTGACATTCTCTCTTGTACATCCACATCGTTCAGGCCTTCATAATCTGTGTCAACATACTTAAAAATACAAACTTGAATTGAGATCATTAGTAGATTGAAACTTAAGATGTGATAAGAAAAATATTGCTCGAGTTCATAGCCAGTCAGTTTATCGCTATGGATAGTGTTTTAGCCTTTGAATTTTTTAAGCTATGACAAGGAGCGTATTCCTTATGCTTTTAAAAACTTGATGCAGAAGATACCAAATGAAATGGAGAATTTAATTCTATCATGAGGTATGGTTGTCATGCAAGTTTAAAGAGGATCAGAATTTTTGTTAAATTCAAAAGGCTAGCCATGATAACTTTGAAGAAAGTCTCTAGTTTAAGGTGTCAGAAATCTTGAAACTAATGAGATATTCATAACTATCATAAACAGATTCAGATACTTCAAACAAGAATGGATTTGATGTGATTTGATCATTTTCAAAGTAAGATCATCACAGGTTAGTAAGGAAAATCATATCAATATCACAGTATTTTGAAAACTGTTAAGCCAATCATGTGGTTAGACGCTACATGTTCTTCACATCCATTCCATAGAGCAATTTGATGTTTATCCTTAGATACATGAGTGTCGATTGCCGATGAAATGAGTAAACATGCATTCATTAATCATTCAAGTAGAGGAAAGGGTAAGAATGACATCACCAAAGCTACATTTGCGTCAAGTAGTAGCTTGCTTGATTTTGGCAGGCAATGTAAAGATTCTTCTATTTCAAGGAGCAGCACCAAAAGCCAAGCATGAAGAACGACTCATCAAGATTTGACTAATTGCTCAGATGAGATATAGTCTTGAATCTTGCTGTTCTTTCGGATCTCCTTTCCTACAGAATACCCAAATAGTTTCTTTCGTTTGTTTTCCAGTATCCAAACTTGGATCTGACTGGTCAGTTTGTAGGAAGTGTATAATTCATATGCTCTTAAAGGTTATTCACTATATATATGGCATTGTGAATCTATCTATCATGACTATATGCACATGGATATGCATGATTTTTGATCATGATAGTCATAGATAGCATGTAGATTATGAACATTGTGAATTTCCTTAAACTTACTTCTATAAGGAATACAATATTCATATCTAGGATGCTTAATGTAAAATCTCAATAATTCCATCTAACATTTGCATAGGAGATTTTACTATCGCATGCTTCGACCCTCAGAGATCCCTTGCTTACCCAAGGGGATCTTCTATACTCATCCTTGGCCTGAAGCACTTTCTTATGAGAGACAAAATTCATAGGCTCTCTCCATGTTGATCGAGGAATCCTCTCTCTCTTGTGCTTCTCAAGATAGTTGAGTGGAACTCTGTGATAGCTCATCCCTGAGACAGAGCCTTTGTTCCTTGTGGTTGCGCACTGCTTCCTATGATTGGACCAGGTGGTTGCAGCAGTGACACCACCATGAGTTCTCTTCTTTGGGGCAAGAGGAACTCTTGATCCTTCCTGCACAAGTAAGGCACTAGAAGGATGTTTTGGTACCCATTCGTACTTAGGTCCTACATGGTTAGCACTGGACCTTACCTGTCCTTTAGGAACCCATACAAATTTATTTCTCACTTTTAAATTTCTTCTAAAAGTACATGTGTGAGAAATATGACCTGATCTACCACAATAATGACAGATAATGGAATGATATTCAGAATGAGATTTCCTATCATTATTATGTTGGTCAGTTTTCTTTTCATTTTCCTTCAACAGGGACTCACAATTGGAACAATTTTCAGAACATGTTGAAGGTTTCGCTGTCGATAGAGGACTAGCTATCGGCAGCGATAATTGTTTTTCTATGGAAGGAACTTTGAAAACCTTGGATGTAGAAGAAATAATGAGTCCTCAAGTTTCCTATTCTTTTTCCTTAGGCCTAGAACTTCTTTTGCAAGTTTACAGAATTCAATATGTAACTCATTATATGTGTCTTGCAATTCAGAAGGTTCAAGTTCAGATACCTCATTTTCCTCAGTTTCTGAATCTAGGTAGAGATCAACACTCTCTTCACTGCCGCTGGCTTTCTCAATATCAGCTTCCTGTAGCTCACCAACAATTGATCCACAAGGGGCACGGAATGAGCTTTGGACAGCTTTACTTTCAAGAGAGTGATTAGAAGCATACATGGCATCAAGAGTGTGCCAAATATCTCTAGCACTAGAGCAATGTTTGATTTTCTGGAAATCACTCTCAGTTAAGCCTTTGTACAAAATTTGCATTGCTCTAATGTTTAAGGAAAATAAATTCTTCTCTTTTTCGGTCCAGTTCCCTTTTGGTTTGAAATCAAAAACATTTGTAAAAACGTCCCACATTTTGAAACTGGAGGATTGTATAAAACTTTTCATCCTTACTTTCCATAGACAGAAATCTACATTTTCTAACACGGGTAGAATGGTATGATCAAAACCTTCAGAAAACATTTAATATCCCAAGTCAGCCATGGTCTTTGCACTTGAGATCGTTGGATCCTTTAAACAAATGACCTTACTCTGATACCAAATGAAATGTGTGGCTGTCACCCAAGAGGGGGGGTGAATTGGGTGGCAGAATAAAACTTAAACTTCTCTTTTAAAACATTACCTTTTGTGCTTGATGAAAATGACAATGAATCATGCTACGCACAAATAAGTTTGTGATGGTGTAGTGCTGGAAATAAGAAGATCAAAAACAGAATCAGCACACACAGATTTATCCTGGTTCAGTCACTTCCAGACCTACATCCAGTCCTCAGGCTTCACCTGAGATTTTCAATCCACTAAACTTCTTGTTTACTCCAGGCACAAGAAAGCCTTTACACCTTAGGTTTTACGAACACGGGTTTACCTAACAACCCACAGGTTTTGCAACGGGCTTACCTGCAAACCATTACAATCACAAGTTTTACGGGCTAACTTGCAACCTTGGAGATTTAAAAAACCTCTAAATACTCCCCCTTACTTTTGTAATGTTACAACACTGTTCTTCAAGCACCAAGCTTTAGAACAGCCTCTCTCAATTAGAGGATTTGATAATATGTTCACTCTATGAACTGATTATGATTAACACTTAAGTACAAATGATTCTCTCAAGAAATCTTTCTAAGAATATTACAACTCTAAGATCAGAGAGTAGAAGATAAGAAGAATATGGACTATAATATCTCAGACAATAAGCTTGCAGTTCTTCGTCTCTTCTCTCATGAATGTAGAAGATGTTCCTTTTATACTCGGCTTCAAAACATTCACAGGCTTGGGCGGCAATTTGAATATGTCCGTTTGAATATAGCCGTTGATCCTTTGTAAAGTACATCTTCATTAATGCTTAGCAGGGTTGACTTGCTTTATCTCTGAAAAGCAACTCTGACAACTCTGCTCTCACAAAGCATTCTGACTTCTGGGCATACGTACGTTGTCTCTTGTATACTCTTGTTGACAGATGACCAATGTGTATCCGGAAGCGACAATCTTGCTCTGCAAGTGATAGTCTCAGAATCTCAGTGCCAATAATATTTGCATCCGGAAGCTCTTTTGCATCCGGAAGTAAAACTAATTGAGAGAGGCTGTGGGAACCATACATGCTGTGGGAAGCGTGTTTGCTTTGGGAAGCAGCCTAACTTAGACTAGGTTCTGACTTAGTATGTTATTCACTTCCGCTGAGGGATGTATTCTTCATCCTTGAGCGTTAGTCACGTTATTTCACTCCAAGTCTTCCGGAAGCAATTCTGCATCCGGTTGTGTCCTATCTTAGTCTTAAAGATTTGTTACCCTAACATTCTAGACTGAGTTTTGACTTAGTGTATTATCCACTGACGCTCGGGGATGTCTAGTTCAATCGTAAGTGCTAGTCACTTAATTCTACTCTAAGATTTCCGGAAGCAATTCTGCATCAAGTTGTGTCCTAACTTAGTCTCAAGGATTTAATATTCTAACACTCTAGACTGAGTTCTGACTTAGTGACTTGCTTCCGCTGTGGGATGAGTCTTTCATCCGCGAGCGCTAGTCGCTGTGGGATGAGTCTTTCATCCGCGAGCGCTAGTCCTAATTCATCCGGAAGTAAATCCACATCCGGTTGTACTCTTACTTGTGGTTCTATATTAACCTAATTCTTTCTAAGTGTTTCACTAGTTCTTTCATATTTTAGTCTTCATCAAAACTTAAGATTCTAACATTAAGGAGAGAATCATTTCAGCCAAGTCTATCACCTTCATGATAAACACATCCCTCACAGGGCTTAAATGTCTTTCTGGGCTGGACTTGTTGGCCTCTATGATTTCTAGGCCTACGGATATATGTGACATTTTTGTCATATTTGGTAAACTAACATTAAACGCCATCACATTTCATCATGGTGTTGCCATTTTCACTCATTCATTGAATAAATTAAGCTACTTTTGCTTTTGCTTATAGAGTTCCATATGATGTTACATTCACATTTCACAAATTTAAATGTGTATTTTTGAGCTTAACCATAATAATAATAATAATAATAATAATAATAATAATAATAATAATAATAATAATGTTTGGTCCCTTATGTTTGCATTAAGTTTCAATTTAGTCCTCTATGTTTGAAAAATACACTTTTATAATAATAATAATAATAATATAATAATAATAATAATAATAATAATAATAATAATAATAATAATGTTTCCCAGGGCTCTCCCACAACAAAAATAATTTTTTTTTTATTTGAAAATAACATTGAATAATTCGTGCAGCCGTGAATGCCAAGTGGCTCCAAACCTTTTCGAGACAAGTCAGAAATGGAATAACAAAATCACACCAACAAACAACAAACAACAAACAACAAAGTCGTGCCCAGCGAACTCACCCACCCATCGTCCATCGTGCATCGCGAGAGGAAGAAGCACTTCTAAACTTCCACACCTTCTCGTCTCATCGCGCATTCACCATCGCCAAAAAATCGCCGCTTCAATAATGATGCTAGACGGCACTGAAGACGAGGAGAAATTCCTAGCCGCCGGAATCGCCGGCCTCCAACAGAACGCCTTTTACATGCATCGCGCTTTGGTAATTCCCTCAAACCCTAATTCGCCGTGCGATTTCGCTTCCTCAAAATTCAATCATAGCCAATTGTTTAAATTAATTCAATTTGTGGTTTTCTCCCTTAGGATTCGAACAATCTCAGAGATGCTTTGAAATATTCAGCTCAGATGCTTTCTGAACTTCGCACTTCAAAGCTTTCTCCTCACAAGTACTATGAGCTATGTAAGTTTGGCCTCTTTCTGATCAACACTGTTCGTTTAGATCTTGTTTTTTAGTGGAAATACGATGCTGCAAATATTTTTGTTTTTTTTATTTATTTATTTTGGTGTTTTGATTTTGTGTAATTTAGACATGCGCGCCTTTGATCAATTACGGAGGCTTGAGATTTTCTTCCAGGAAGAGACTCGTCGTGGATGCTCCATAATTGATCTCTATGAACTTGTTCAACATGCTGGCAATATTTTGCCTCGCTTGTAAGTCACTCCACATTTTATATCATTTTACTGGAAAAATGTGTAGCTGTTCCTTTATGATGTTTATGTCTATAGATTTATATAATTTGTTCTCTGCAATGGTGTCCTGACTCCTGATGTTAAGTTGGTTATAATGTATGCTTTTAATAAAGGATATTTTTATTTTCTTGTGTTTTACTCCTATATTTATTTGATACTACCTCCGTTCCTAAATATAAAATCACTTTGGCTAATTTGGAGAGATTAAGGAAGGCTTTCCAATGAATTAGGATTACATGATCTTCCCAAAATACCCCTCACTTAAATTTAAAAGACAAATAGTGATTTGAGAGAGAAGTGAGGGAGCTAAGAAGTATAGGGGTAATTTGGACCAAAATTGAGACAAAATAGAAAGTGATTTTATATTTAGGAACTTATCCACTTCCCCAAAGTGATCTTATATTTAGGGACAGAGGGAGTAGTTTTGAAGCAGATAAGTTTGCTGCATGGAGGTTTGATGATTTGAAATTTGGTGTGACATTTTATTAATTTTGATTTTTTTTATTTTCATGATCAGGTATCTCCTTTGTACCGTAGGATCTGTTTACATTAAATCTAAGGAAGCTCCTGCTAAGGATGTTCTTAAGGATCTTGTGGAAATGTGCCGTGGCATACAGAACCCTGTTCGCGGACTTTTCCTTAGGAGTTACCTTTCCCAAATTAGCAGGGATAAATTGCCTGATATTGGTTCTGAGTATGAAGGGTAAGCCAGTGAAATTTCCCGTATTTATATTTGCTTGGCGTGATCAAATCTGTCTGATTCTATTAGGCTTCAAGAGTTACTACTGAGTTAGTGAACTGACTCATCAGTTCGAAACTGGGAGAGTAGTCACATTTCCCATTTATATTGTCTTCTTAGTTTCTTTCAGTCAGACATAATCTAGATGCCATTGACACTGATTTATTGCTCATTTACTTTGTCACCCACCCTCACTTCTTGTTTCTTCCTATTTCTAGCTTCTTGTTCGTCCCCCTCTCTCACTCCATCACTCACTGAGATTTTATGTTTGTCCTCATTGAAGAGCAGAACCTATTTATTAATTTTAAGCTGCTCATTTTAAGATTGAATTTGATATGTAAATATACACCGGGACATCTGCAGGGATTCAGATACTGTAAATGATGCTGTAGAGTTTGTACTACAAAATTTCACTGAGATGAACAAACTTTGGGTGCGGATGCAGCACCAGGTTGGTTAAATAATCTGTGCATTTTTCCAGCACATGTTTGGACATGCATGGTGTCACATTAGTTGCATGTAATGAGGGTAAAATATATCATGAGGGCATGATTTCTGGTCATGCAGGTGTAGTTATGCATGTGAGTTATTCATACTCTTAGCTGACCCTGAGTTGAGGCTTGCTGTCGGGCTTTCTGGTCTGCAGGGGCCTGCCCGGGATAAGGAGAAGCGGGAGAAAGAAAGGAGTGAGCTGCGTGATCTTGTAATACCTGAAGCCTATACCTGGTTCACTTTGCTGCTATGAGATTGTATATCGAATGCTTTTTGAAGGCTTGTCTCTTGCTTTCTTTATCCTTGATTAGGTTGGAAAGAATCTACATGTACTCAGTCAGATAGAGGGTGTTGATCTTGAAATGTACAAAGATGTTGTCCTTCCCAGAGTACTGGAGCAGGTTTGATCATTGTTTCGTTATTTCCATTTATAAATGCTGGGATGTCTTCTTGTTGACCAGAAATGCCCATCTTTACTCTCCATTAATAATGAACAGGTGGTTAATTGCAAAGATGAGATAGCCCAGTTTTACTTGATGGATTGCATAATTCAAGTCTTCCCTGATGAGTATCACTTGCAGACTTTAGATGTGTTGTTGGGTGCCTGCCCTCAGCTTCAGGTTATTGACATTGCATTTCTTGTTATAACATCATTGGAACTATCAGTTATACTTTTTTCTTTTACAGTTCATTTTTGTCTGATAAAGGTGCAGATATGCACTAGTGATGAAATATTAGTTACACGTGCCAGGAAAATAGAGAAAAAAGAACAACCGTAATCGCTTAAGTCTTACTTTCCCATCTCTGACACTTGCTCCCCATATATATTACACCTTGATGGCTTCTCTTATACTCACATTTCACACCTTGCAAGCTGTGCTATTTAGGGGCTCACAAGGTTTTTTAGCTTTAAACCCATGAATGTGGAATGTGTGAGCTAAATTTTCTATCGCCAACATTTGACCATGAGTCTATTTTTGTGATATCATGAATTGTGAGAGAAGAGCCTTAAAGGGTAGCCCTATTTGTTTAATAATTGGAAGTATCCATGCCATATTTGACGTGCTTATTGTGAATCAAGTACCAGTTTTTATGCACTTTGCACTATATTTTGGAAGTCTCCATCGTATATGTGCTTGCATTTCAGTGGTGCATTGTGTAGTATTACTCATACATTGAATGTGATAGCCTCTTCTATTTGGATGTTATTTTGTCTGTTATTAGGACCACAGAAGCATCATGAGTATCTTTTTCTCTTGGTTACTTTTGTTTATAACCTTATTATTCGATAATTGAAATGAGCCATTGCTATGTTGGGCTGCAGATGCAGTATGAATTGTTACTCAGTTTCTTTTTGTCTGTTGTGTTCCTTGTATTTCACAGCCATCTGTGGACATCAAGACAGTACTCTCCCAATTAATGGAGAGGCTTTCCAACTATGCTGCTTCAAGTGCTGAGGTGTTACCTGAGTTTTTGCAAGTAGAAGCATTTTCAAAGTTCAGCAATGCCATTAGCAAGGTAAATCAGGCATTTTATTTTTCATGCATTTTTCCATGGATGAAAATTTTTGATGATCTATATGATTTAGAAGAAAAATAAGTTGATTTTTAGTTGGAAGAAATAGATTAATGTTGCTTTTTCAATTTTTTGAGATCTGTTCATATGAATCTCTATAACTGGTAGAGAATGTTTTTTTTTTTGCATTTGTCTGTGAAGTAAATGTTTATAGGTATTTGTGTATATTTTCCTTAACTTCACATGTGTTTATATAGCCGATTTGAAGTGTGGGTAAAGGAGGAGGGTTGTGTTGGGCCCCGACAGCCAACATAAGACCTTGAGGCTTATGAATATGGATCAACATATAGAATACTTATTTATGATGGCTTTGTTAAGGATATTGTGCTTTCCATTCTCATTGCTGCATGAAGTTTTATGTTGTCTTGAATGTATGCCTTCAATATTAATATAGATCTTCCCCTTTAGATTTGAGAAGCAAAAGGTTCCACATTCATGTTTTATATTTTTTTTACTGTATAACATTTGTGGAATTTGATAAATCTTCATGGTTCTGCAGGTGATAGAAGCTCAGCCTGATATGCCAACTGCTGGAGTTGTGACCCTATATTCTTCTCTTCTGACCTTCACTCTTCATGTCCACTCTGATCGACTTGATTATGCCGATCAAGTTCTGGTATAAATCTAGTGAAGCTGCTTTTGCCAACTTGTGTTTACTAGTTTCTTAGTATGAACTTCCAAGGATAAATTCATCAGTCCTTTTCTTTCAAGGAAACATTATCTGGGATGGGCCTTATATGCTGCAAAATCATGATATTGCATTTTATGCGTTTATTTTGATTGAGTCTATATCCAAAAAAAAAAAATGAACTGCTTCAATTCTAGCTAAGTTTGTGTTCTTCCTTTTTTGCTTTGTTTTGACAGGGGGCATGTGTGAAAAAACTCTCTGGAAAAGGTAAGATTGCGGACAGCAGGGCAACAAAGCAGATTGTTGCTCTTCTAAGTGCTCCGCTAGAGAAATATAATGATATTGTGACTGCCTTAAAGCTTTCAAACTATCCTCGTGTCATGGAATACCTTGATATTCCTACAAATAAGGTCATGGCCGGTGTTATTATTCAAAGCATGATGAAAAACAGAACACACATTTCTACTTCAGAGAAGGTATGAACTATCATAATTCTACTCTTTGTTTAAGGTTCCTGCTAATGTAGCCTGTTTTTTTTGTAGGTTGAAGCATTGTTTGAACTGATCAAGGGGCTTCTTAAAGATTGTGATGGAACTCCTGTTGATGAGGTTATTGAAACTCACTGCTAGTTATTAAATCTTTTGTAAAACCAATTGTTTTTACTTCTTCTACTTGTCATGTTTATTGTCAACTATTAAAGTTTTATTTAAATTTAATCTTAGGATTTCGACAAGGCACCTTTATCTATTTGACAATCTCTAGTTAAATTTTTCATCAGTTGGATGAAGAAGATTTCCATGAGGAGCAGAATTTTGTTGCACGGTTAATCCAGTTGCTTTATAATGAGAATCCAGAAGAGATGTTCAAGGTATCAATCAATTAATTAAGATGTAGTGAAGATACACATTGAATATTCCATGTTTTAAGTTTGGTATTTGCAGAACTTGGAAATTGTGTTTCGCGAAAATTGCTAAGTTTGGGATTACAAAATATACATAGGATAGTGATACAAAACAAGGATAGTGATGAATCAGCTACATTAAATCCAAAATTATTAAGGAAAAATACTGATTTTCGAGAATCTCAGAACATCATGAATATGATAGACAAAGTAAATAGAACTTATTTGGAAAATCCTAATGGGATTAGCTATAGGCCCAAGTCATTCTCCAGCATCCCCCTCCAAGCTTGTGAATAGATGTCAACCGTTGTTGGCATGATGATCAGTTCTTCAAATGAGTTGTTTGACATTGGTTGAGTTAGAAGATCTGCAATTCAGTAGTGAGATATATGAATCAGCTTCACAGTCTCTGATAGTACCTTTTCCTTTATGAAATGCTAGTCTATTTCAATAAGTTAGGTTCTATCATGATGGGCTGGATTGCAATTGCAATATCTATGGCACAATTGTCTGTGATATTCTATCAAAACAGAACAGGTAACTATAGTTAGCTTATAAACTGATAGGGAAAAATAGAAAGAAACTAGAAATCTAAGAGGAAAGAGAGAAAAGTGATAAAATAAGTTGGGAGAAAATACTCAGAACTGATCTTTATTACTTAAAACATAACAACACACCACAAAATGATGTTTTGGGGCTTTATATAGTCTCCTACATGACCTAAGCACAAACCCCAGTTAGTTATAACAACCCCAGGGACTGCCAAACTAAACCCCAACAGAATTACAACAGAAAAACAGAAAATATCCCTTCCCCTGTACATCCGAACAGGACCTTAATAACAACAATACTAACAAATACAACTAACCCATATACTTCTACACCTCCTAGGAATATTTCATAACATAAACAGAATGAGGGATTAGCCTCATTTATGCCTATAAATAGATGTAAATCCATTTGTAAATTAGATTGTGAAGTGAGTTACATGTAGTACCTTATTCTAGCTTCTCTCAACCTTCCTCTGTTCTCAATCTCTTTTCCTCTCTTTCTCTGGTTCTCTTATATTTCCCTTTATACCACCCTACTTCTCTCCTCTCTTTCTCTCTAATGTCCAAATTATAATCCTCCATCAGTGGTATCAGAAGCTCATTCTTCACAGTACCATACTAGCAAGAAGTGAACACATCCTTGTGTCAAGCTGGCATTATATATTGCTGATGTTTTGTGATTTCGCAATGTGTTTAACTAAGTCATCACTTGTCATGGTTGGGAAGAATTTGAGTTTGACCATGTCATATTGATTCAAACTTTACGTTTATGATTTTCCATATAATGTCTTTATCTACATGATAATTACTGCAAATTGCAGATTTTAGTTACTCTATTCCAAGGGTTTTGTTTGTCAGTTATTTCATTAATTTATGTGACGACACCATATTGCAGATTATTGATACTGTGAGGAAGCACATACTGGCTGGAGGACCAAAGCGTCTACCTTTTACTGTTCCACCTCTTGTCTTCTCTTCTTTAAAGGTTTCGCTAAAAATTTCTAATATACGTGATGGTACTTATGGTGACATTACCTGCATGTGTCATATTGTGCATGATTCAACACTAGTTGGTTTTTTCTTCATACACAAGTTATATTTTTCACGTGAAGATATGAATGTGACCAAAGATAATCCTCAAATCCACACTCATGAAGTATAAGGTGGTTCTTTATTGTTTACTCTTCCTCAAGAGTTTGAGCTACTTGATGGTAGTTATAATAACATAATTTCAAGCATAAACTATTTAGCATATTGATTGGTTTTTTCATATAATGATTAATGATTATTATACCGGATTGATTTTTTAGTTATTGGTTGATTAAGAATATAGGATCAGTGGTGTGCTATTCGTGCTTCAGATGTCCAGCAGATACTACTGTGGATGATTGATTGTTAACCTCTTTGACAACTTTGAAAATGGGTGAAACTATGATTCCTCTGTGGGCAGCTCATCCCATGGAATGACTGAATTTTGCTTATGATTGGAAGCTTCATATGCTCCTTTACTTGATAGGATTTAAAAACCCACTGCACATGAGCATCATAATTTTCTATGATACTTTGTCTGAGCTCATAGCAGGTGACATGTTTGAAACATCCGGTCTTGGGCAGCCATGATTGGCATGTTGCCTACCTTCTGGTAATGCTGAATCTCCTCTCACATGATGAGGAACCAGTTATATCTATTGTATGTTGGGCTGCAGTATTTTTGTTTCTTGAATTGAAAATGAAAATGGGAAATGAATCTCCCAGTATGTTTTTATTGTTAGCCAGAGAACAATTTGGTAATGACATAAAATAGAAGATCAGCCTTGCCTTTTTTTTATAGTTGAGATTGTGGCTAGCATGTCCCTGACTGGAACCTCATTATTCTTGTTTTACCAATTTGTCTAAGATGTTAAATGGGACATCAATCATTACCAGCACAGGGATATCATGACACTCGAAAGCTTATCGTTAGATTTCTGAGTCCTCTATGCAGCAGTTCTACTTTTACTTCTGGAATTTTGGCAAGTAGGAACATTTATTTATTAGTTCCAATTGTACTTTCTGCAGTTGGTTAGGCAGTTGCAAGGTCAAGATGAAAATCCTTTTGGAGATGATACTGCCACAACACCAAAGAAAATTTTTCAGATTTTGAATCAGGTGATGTTTATTGGCCAGTCCTTAAACTTCCTTTTTGATGTTTTCTGACTATTGAATTCATTGTTTCTTCGATCTTTATTCATGTTAAGTGCATAGAATTTTCGGAGTTATGCAGGTGTATGTGATACTTTGTAACATTTTTCTCCTTCTATTGTTCAGACGATTGAAACACTCTTTGCTGTTCCTGCGCCAGAATTGGCTCTTCGGTTGTACTTGTTATGTGCTGAGGTGCTGGAAAGTGTTTGGTTGAGTTAGAACAATTATTTGCTTGATAGTATTATTCCTGACTGTCCTATTTTTTTTCTGGTAGGCTGCAAATGACTCTGATTTGGAGCCTGTTGCATATGAATTTTTTACCCAAGCTTATATTTTGTATGAAGAAGAAATTTCTGTAAGTTGCCTGCTCATGTTCAGTTGTCCTATACATTTTTCCTTCTCCACCTACAGCCTTTCTTTTAATAGGCAAGGTTGAGAGATATGTTTGGAGTTGGAGGAATACACTTTCTGATGAAATTGTGTTAACCATCGTCATTCTTATATGTGGCTATAGGATTCCAGATCACAGGTTACTGCTTTGCATTTAATTATAGGAACTCTTCAAAGGATGCATGTCTTTGGTATTGAGAATAGGGATACGCTAACTCACAAGGCCACAGGGGTGATTATTTAGTTGATTTTTATGTGATTCTGTTAATATTTTTCTTATAAAATCTTATGGGGTCTCAATTCATTGGACAGTATTCAGCAAAGCTTTTAAAGAAGCCAGATCAATGCAGAGCTGTTTATGCATGCTCGCATCTGTTTTGGGTTGACGATCATGATGGCTTGAAAGACGGAGAGAGGTTGGTTTTATATGACATTATGAGTTCCATAATTCTTAAGAATTGTTTAAATATTTTGATATTGGTGTGCATGTTTTCTTAAGGATGATATATTTCCAAATTCCGGATTTCAACAGAAATATTTCTTGATAAATTAGGAAGATTAATGTTTTGGTTCCTATAATTTTGATTTAGTAATAATTTAGTGCATTGATTTTTGATTCATTACAACTCAGTCTCTATAGTTTTGACTTGGTTGAAACTTGTTCTTTAAACTATAGCTCACTGCAACTCAGTTGCCATATTTGAACATTGTCAGATTGTAGAGATTGGATTGCATTCAGTGAAGGTTTAGGAACAAAATTACAACTGATTTTAAAATATAAGGACTGAACGGCAATTAAGTCAAATTTGTAAGAATAAAATTATTAAAATTATTAATTTTCGCAATAAAATTTAGGGTTAATGATCTACTTTGTCCTTTAGTTGTCACTATGAAGAGCTGCCTCAGAAGTATTTTTTTGGTGCTATTTGGCCTTGAAAGTATTATAAGAAGCAATTTGCCCTATAACATCAATATTAACAGTCAATATCAACCTATTAACAGTCAACTTGAATGTCGATACATTGTAAAACTTTTGGGGGAATTTTGTAGTTAAAATTTTCTTGGATTAAATAGCTCTTGGGCAAAAACTTACAGGGTAAAATAGATCCTTAACCCCTAAATTTTACTGTTTCTATGTTCTCTTAACGTTGTAAACTTCTCCATTCAATACCAATACATGTGCAGTTGCCTCATGTGATAAGAATGATTTTCTATACTTGTTTTCTTTTTTATTTGTCAATATCTTTGACAGTCAGCATGAATACATGTAAGGGAATGGTCTAAGTTTGGAGTAATGATGTGGACATCTGTTTATTGATTGTCCTTTTAATTACTCTTGTTTTTGGTTTATTTCTCATTATTATCACTATTGTTTCGATTCAGAGTTCTTTTATGCCTCAAGCGGGCTTTAAGAATTGCAAATGCTGCCCAACAAATGGCAAATGCAGCACGAGGTAGCACCGGATCAGTTATGCTTTTCATCGAGATATTGAACAAGTAAGAGTAGTAACCACAATCTCAGTTCAAATTAAACTTTTAGTGGAAAAATTAAATAATCATGCCTTGTTGGTTTGCAAGATACCTATACTTCTTCGAGAAGGGAAACCCACAAGTCAACGTTGCTGCTATCCAAGGCCTAATTGAGTTGATCATGACTGAAATGCAAAGTGACACTGCAACCAAAGATCCAGCTGCGGATGCTTTTCTTGCGAGTACGATGCGATATATTCAGTTTCAAAAGCAAAAAAGCGGTGCAGTTGGAGAGAAGTATGAGCCCATCAAGGTTTGATCCCATTGTTTGTTTCCGACTAGATGCTTGTTTTGGGGGCTGCTATTCCATATGCTATTTTGTACTCTTTCCTTCTGAATTTCAAGGGAGGGGATGTGGACCTCTTCTTTGGATCCGGTTCAACAACTTTTATTCATTCACTCCGAGTAATTAGGAAAAAAGAAGAGTAATCTTGGTTTCACCCCCAACTTGAATTCTCTGTGAACAGAGCTTGTTCGTTGTAATTTTGTTGCTGGATTTAGAAATTTTAGCAGTGTTCAACAAACTGTGGACTGTGGATTGAAGGTGTATAGACATTTTGTACTGTTTTGTTATTTATAAAATCTTGTCAAGTGTTAGGCAGTGAAGGATCGATGCGGTCTTTCTACATATATGCTGCACCAAAAAAAAGTATTACCTAAAAGCTATAGCCAAAAAATTATTTACCAATATGTTACATTTCGTTCTTGGCAAGAACGACTTCTAAAGTTATTCATGGCACCCAAGAATGACTTCCACATAATCTCCCTCTTTATACGCATACCGATGCATGTGAGTTAAACATAACTCTTATTTAACCTCAAACTACCTCATCATATCTCATCATAAGCATATTAAACATATATTCTCTTTAATTTCTCCATTTTACTATCTTTTGAAAAAAATAATATCACATAAAACAAAAATAATGAAGCATAAATTTAATAAAGTGCATACTAGTTTAAATTTAAATAGCATATAAATAAAAACTAACCACTCATTTCTCATCACATACCAAGGAATGGTAGTTAGATCTTAAAATTCATGTTAAATTTGTCACTTTCCAACTTCAGCCTTCATTAAATGATGTGTTTCACATTTTCAATTTTGAATCTCCATTAATAACATGGGTAAAGTGGGAAAAAAGATTTAATGCGGCAATTGATGACTTATATTGAGGACCAAAAAGTTTATTTAGTTGATGATTTATAATAAGGACTAGGAGGAATAGTAATCAAGTTTATAGAAAATAAATTAGTGTACCCTATAAATACAATGTTTCTACTTCTGAGCATGGTTGGTAGTCAAATGACGTATTTGTCACACCTCGGCATTCTATTCATTTTCTCTAAAATTGGTTATTAGTTTTTATTTATATGCTATTTAAATTTAAACTAATATGCACTTTATTAAATTTATGTGTCATTATTTTCGTTTTATTTGTTATTAGTTTTTCGAAAGATAGTAACAAAAACAGATAAAATTAAAGAGAATATATGTTTAATATGCTTATGATGAGATATGATGTGGTAGTTTGAGGTTAAATAAGAGTAACATTAATAGGCATCGGTACGCATGTTAAAGAAGATTATGTGTAAGTCGTTCTTAGTTCTTGCCATGAACGACTTTAGAAGTCATTCTTACCAAGAACGACTTCTTAGTTATGTAGCATATTGGTAAATAATTTTTTGGCCATAATATTTTGGTACTACTTTTTTTGGTGCAGCATATCGGTAGAAAAACTGATGGATGCCCTTGAAACATGAGATATCCAAAATGTCCTAGGAAATATAATTTTGCTGACAATATAAATTTTTAAATAATTATGTTAATATGGGGCATTTTGGTCTAAATAAAATTGAAGTTTGTGATTATAACTTTACAGTCAACAATTAGTCAACAATTACATGGAAGAACATAAAATCTTAAATATATAAGGAATGTATTTGTAATATATGTTTTGGATTTTAAGTAAAGTTTATACTCCATGGGTCCTTATTATAAGATTAGGTCTCCTTTTTCAGAAATGAAGGATGTATAACTATAATAAATCACTTTAGATTGTTTTTATTTAGCTTTTTTCTTCACCATTTTATTACATTTAGCATATGTTACAATCTAAGTATCTATTTATTTTCTTAATCTCCATAAAATATTTAACTTCATCTTATAATTAAAAAGGGAGTATATGATTTTAAAATAGAACGATTTTTTTATAAGGTAAAATCAAATTTGAATGTATCTAACTCTCAAAGTTACAAGGAAATGTTTGTCATGAATGAACATTTATTTACCTGATATATACAAACATACTTATATAAATTCTCATTTTTTATACTTTCTCATTTCTTAACCTTATGGGAGAGAATAGGTGAAATCAAATATGATGATTACATCATATTTGATTGTATCATAGATGAGTCAAATAACTAATTCATAGCAAAAATCATGAAAAGTCAATTTAGAATATTGTGGTACATAATAAATCTTTAAAATTATAAATGACATAATCCTTAACTTAAACGAGCTAATTCTCCCGTGACTTGCATGGGAGTAAACAAAGTAGAGTACGAACAATGAAATAACAAATACAAAATGGTGTTCCAAGCCTGTTTACAAATACTATTTCAAAAGTTTGTATTCATGGAATAAGCAACACAACTCTTAGAAAAAACATAAGAGGCCACAATCATGTAAAGAAAAAATGATCAATGTATAGCTGAATAGTTTGTCCTTCACTTTCCAATTCAACAATCCATTTACCATCAGAATCTTTAAATCTGATTCCACACCAAAAACGTCCATACATGCTTGGCAGTGCTACAATTGACAAATTAATAGTTGTTTCAAAAGAGATTACTTGAACATGTAACATCCCAAATTTTGATTAAGGATAATGAGAAATTATTGAGGTGTCATTCAGTAAATTTAAAGTTTTAAGAAGGAATTTTAGGATATTTTGGGAAAATTATGAATATTAAATCTTCATTCACTACAAAAAAAACGGCGCTTTCCGGCGTATACCTTCCGGCGTTTTCATCAAAAACGCCGGAAATGGCATGCCTTCCGGCGTTTTCTAAAAAACGCCTAAAAGAAACGCCGCAAAATTTGGCGCGCGCTTCCCGCCTTCCAGGAAAAACTATTGCTTTTAATCAAAAGCAAAATTTTAATCAAAAAATTTGTTATTTGCTTTTCTTTTTCTTTTTTTTTTGGAAAAAAATAACACATATCGGCGTTTTTCATTCTTAAAAACGCCGGTAAGTATTAAATAATATTTTTTTGAAAAAACCATGCATACCGGCGTTTTCTGGAAATGCCGATAAGCGTAAGAAAAATGCCGGTAAGTATTAAATAATATTTTTTTGAAAAAACCATGCATACCGGCGTTTCCTGGAAATGCCGATAAGCGAAAGAAAAACGCCGGTAAGTATTAAATAATATTTTTTAAAAAAAAACATGCATACCGGCGTTTCCTGGAAATGCCGTTAAGCGTACGAAAAAAGCCGGTAAGTATTAAATATTATTTTTTTAAAAAACATGCATACCGGCGTTTCCTGAAAACGCCGCTAAGCGTATGCAAAACGCCGGTAAGTATTAAATATTATTTTTTTTAAAAAAAAACATGCATACCGGCGTTTCCTGAAAACGCCGCTAAGCGTATGAAAAACGCCGGTAAGTATTAAATATTATTTTTTTTAAAAAAACATGCATATCGGCGTTTGCGAAATCGCCGGTAAAATAATAATACAATATCACTTTACGGCGTTCCCATCATAAACGCCGGTATGCTCCACCTTCCATATAAATAGCGATGCTCCCCCCTCATTTTCCCTTGCTCATTCGTTTCTTACTCCTTTCTACTTCTTTCTATTTGTTTCTCAGCGATCATTATAAATAGTGGTGCTCCCCCCTCATTGCACATTTGGTGGTTGCTTATTTTCATATCTCTTTTTATTTATATTTGCTTCATTTTTGTTTATTTTTATGTAATTGTTAATTTTTATATTTGATATACTTTAGTTGCTCTTATAGGTATTATTTTCTTTTAATATGTGTAATATGATTTTTCTATCATTATTATTTATTAATATTTTTTATTTATATCTATAATACTAAATTTTCGTCCCAATTTAATGTTAAATTGGGACGAAAATTATTTTATTTAATAATTTTTAAACACTTTTCGGCGTTTCTGCAAACGCCGAAAAAGTTTATATTAAATAATAGCATACCGCCGTTTCATCAAAACGCCGGTATGTCAATTATTAAAATAATGGACATACCGGCGTTTCGGGAAACGCCGGTACGTCTGAATATTATATTATTTTCTGCATCCCGCGTTTCGGCGTTTGTGGGTATCCTACGGCGTTTGTAAAAACGCCGATGTGCTACTTTTCCACGTTTTTTTTTCGGCGATTTGCAAAAACGCCGTAGAGTTGTTTCGCCGGAAAAAACGCCGGAAAGAGGCAAAAATAAACGCCGGTAAGCGGCAAGTGTTTTGTAGTGATTAGTTTGAAATTTAAATAAATACGGTGAAAGGAATTGATTGAGGATAGAAAGTTCCATGAAAAGTAAATTGGAATCTAGATCATGTTATGATGAAAAGAAGGAGAAATAGTAATATATACAAACTTTCGGGCTAAAAATACAATTAGGAATAAATTATAGGGTAGTTAACTGTAATTTTCCCTGAAGTATATATATATATTCATACCCCTCCCTCACTCTCCAAAACCGACTCCTCCCTTCCCCTTCCTTCTCCATTACCGTCGCCCTCCTCCTTTCTTCTCCGTCCCTGCGCGTTCGCCAGCCACCCAGGGGCCGACGGCGACGGCGAAGGAGGAAGCCGCCACGGCTCCCTCCTCCTTTCCCTGCGTTTCTCCTCCCTTCACCATCGGCCTCCCTTCTCCCTCCGCCCTAGCTTCGTTTTCCGGCGAGCTGGACGCAGATGACCGGAGTTTTGGCCCCAAAACCGAGTCCTATTTCTTTCTTACTCTCTATCTCCCACTTGTCTTTCATTTTCTTCTTCACTGTTCAGCCCCACCTCCGTTTCCTTGCCTCGTTTTCCGGCGAGCCACAGCGGTTGACGGCGAGAATAGGTAAAGCTTCAAATTTTTTTAGCATATCTTGTGTTATATTTTCATTTCAATGTTGATTCCCCACTTCCTCTTCCTCCCTTTGCCAAAAATGCGAGTTTCTTCTCTGACCCATCAAACTCCGGCGGCATCTTCCTTTTCCGGCGAGTTTCCGGCGGCGGCCGACGATGGCGGGTTCTCTTCTTTCGTTCTCGAGCTCCGGTGAGGCTCTTTTCTCTATTTCCTACCTTAGTTCCTTCATTATTCGATTGTTGTAAGAGGTTATGAGTTTGTGGTTTGTGTTAAGGGGTTTCTAGTTTGGTTAATCAGTCAATATGGGAAGCCTGACCTTTATTTTGGTTGCTTTGAATGAAAGTTTGAACCTTTATTGGTGTTTGTTGTAGTTTAGGTAAACCCTAAACTTTGGGTATTTAAGGCCAATGGATGTAATCTTTAAATTAGTGATTAGGTAAACCCATATGTGTTTTGGTTTGGCTGTATATGCGTGATGTATTGACTTGGATGATTTTTCTAATTCCTCTTCCTCTCTATACATTTGGCACTACTGGTTTGTGTGTATATGAAATTATGCTGCAAATTAAATTATAATGACAAATTAACATTTCTGCTGCATGTGATTTTGGTTGGTTTAATTATTATAAACTGGTATATGTTGGAGGAAACAAACATAGTATAGCTAGGTTATGCTTTAAAGATTTGATGGTTGTTTTGAATGGAAGATAATTATGAATGTGCATTGTGATTTTCTTTTAAGAACAGGGTTTATTGAGGCAAATGATTAAGGAAAATTATTGATTTTCAACATGGATTGTAGTTGGATATGTGAATGCTGGATTAATATATGTTTTTATTGAAAGGAATGTGATTATAGCTTTGTAAGTGTGGTGTGAAATTGTGAAGATGCTTTTTGGTCACTTTGTAATTGATTTTGTGAGTTGCTCTACTTTTTGGTAATTGCATGTATTAGTTCTGGGCATTACAAGAAATTGGAAGTGTTGGAATTTTTAGTTGGTAGATAATAAAAGTAAATTGAGATGATCTTATTCCTGAATGAACATATTTAAAAAGATGGACTTGTGAAATCTGTTTTGGTTTAATGAAGGTTTGAAGAATCAGTATTTAAGTGTTGCTTAATTGCCTTGTGTTTGGACTATTTGTTTGTATGTTAAGTTGGAGGTTTTATGATAATGATTTCCTTTAAATTGTGAAGATTCTGTTTGGTTGAAACAGGGCTGCATGAAATGAAAACGAAGTGTGTTAAATGGTGTTTTGGAATATAGGAAATGAACCATTTTTTTTTCATTCTCCTTAGTTTGGGCGAACAATTGAATGTGATTTATGCAATTTTCTGATTTGGTTGTTGCTGGTATGAATTTATAATAGTAAATGATGGGAATGCATATGGATAAAATAAATGGGACTTGTAGGATCTTTATACTTGCACGTGATTTTTGGTGTGAGCTTATTTGTTCATTAGGAATTTTGATTCTCTGCTTTATGGTGCTGTAAAGGAAGATGATAAAACTTCATGATTGAACTGCTAGGAAAGTGCGAATACCTCAAAACCTATTCAAAAATTGGACTGAATATTAGGGTTAAATGTCTATGAAATTTTGTGTTATATTTTAGATGCAAAGCCATATTTTTGTGGAATTAAGTCTTTGATTTCTTAAGTACATTGTTTGATCTTATGGCTATCATTCATTTACATCATTTTGATGTTGGTAAGGGTGAAGGTGCAAAACTAGCCACCGTAAATTTTCAAATGGACAACTTTGGAACCCGTAAATTGGATGGTGCAAAACCGTACATTATAAATTAAAATGGGACAAATTTAGCCACGCCGTTAAGTTGAAGCTAACAGACGTTTTGATTTAATGAAGGTGGGCCCCACGCCAACACAAACGTCTGTTAGCTTCAACTTAACGGCGTGGCTAAATTTGTCCCATTTTGATTTATAATGTACGGTTTTGCACCATCCAATTTACGGGTGCTAAAGTTGTCCATTTGGAAATTTACGGTGGCTAGTTTTGCACCTTTACCCATGTTGGTAATGATTCAGGTTCAGAACTTTGCATGCTATAAATCAGGTTTGGTGGAATGAACGTTTAACTTGATAGTACCTTCTTATTTGATGAATTTCTACTATCATCATGTCTTGTAATCTCCTTGTTTTTCTGAATATTGTGGTTGTAATTTCAAGTGTATGTAAATATGAAGGTTTGATAAAGCTAAATGGGATGGTGATATATGTGATATATAATTTTCTGCATTTGTGCTTGATATGATTGAATGGATTTTTGCTGAATGTATGCTTGTCCTTTGGCTTTTGATTGATTAAGTTGAAATTGGATTATTGGCTTTGATTGGTTGAAGATGCTTATCTTTGAATAAAACATATAAGAAAATAAATTGGGTAGTAATACGAAGAGAGAGACGTGCTATTTATTATACAGATTTGAGTATAGTTATTTACCTTTATTATTACTCTTATGTAATAATAGGTGAATCGAGTAAGGAAGCGTAAGGAAGAGTAGCAAAGTGCTAAGGGGCGACAGGTAATCACACTTAACCTTGCTATAACATTGAGGGTGACGTTAGTTAGGGATTTTGTAAAATCCCTTTTCACCCTCTATATATATATATATTATCTTTAAAAGGTATTTTTATACAAAATAGGCTATCGGGTGCCTTTCAAACACGATTATTTTCATATAAAGAAATTTGAAACCCTATATACCTATTATCCTGCCTGGTGGTGGCCATTGGTCTGGAATGGCGTGAAATGTATATAGGGATAGTGTTGGGTAGTGGTTTAAGAGGTGATGAGGATAGAAAAGAGAGTTACATGTTGAGTTGAGATTGTTGAGAGCTATGTTGATGGAATATAGAATAGGGATTGTGAGTATTGCATGACACTGATTATTAGTACCGTCGGCCGATGTAACCTATCGATTTGCGCAAATCGATAGGTTAATTGTACAGGTTCCTCGGATTGTAAAGGAACCAGGGATGTTTACACTGTTTATAGTGCTCCCTTTTTCAGGGACGTTTTCACTATTTAAAGTGCTCCCCTTTTCATGCTTTCAGATTTGAGACTGGGCATAGTGTCAATCACGTTTATTTTCGTCTGTTGAGTTGACTTGGAACTGACTGAGGGATTTGAGTGATATGTGGGAAGTAGAGATGATGAATTTGAGTTGATTTAGACGGAGGAACTTGAACGATGAATGAAAGACTTGACATGTATATATGTATTATTGATTTTTAAACTGTGGTACCTTTTAGACGCCCTTACTACCGCACATCTCACTGTTATAGTGAGTTAAGCGGTGATTACTGGGACAAATTGTCTCATCCCACGATTACTGACATTTTTGCAGGTATTCATGCACAGGCGCAAACATCAGGAAAGGGAATTAGGTTTCAAAGGTTATTTAGATTAGTTAGTTATGTATATTGCCAATTTGTATAGGCCTGCATCTGCTTCCGCATGTATACATATTTATTTATTATTTAATATCAATTAGTTCTGTTTAATAACCATGTTAGGCAAATCTTTTCTAACATGGTTAGTAATAAATTATCCATGATAGCAGCTGTGCTGTATTAGTTTATTCTTTTCTATCATGGATAATATTTCAATCATTAGGATATTCTCTTTTTCTAACTATGATAGAGATATATTCTATATTGCAATTCCTTTTTCTATCATAGTTAGTAAAGATATTATTGAACTAAAAGAGATGTCACAGGTTAATTAGGGAATTAGTAACTATATGTTACAACTTGGTAACAGATTGTAACAGAACATGTAAAAAATCATGAATATAGTTGTGGCTACTTCCTGGTGGTCATGTTGGGCCAACACTATTCGCAAATCATCAATGCTCCGGACTCTAGATAATGCAACATATAGTTGACCGTGTGTAAACACTGGTTTACAAAGATACAAACCAACTTTCTTTAGGGACTGACCTTGACTCTTATTAATGGTCATAGCAAATGACAATATAATTGGGAACTGTCTTCGCTATAATTTAAAGGGCCACTTCGATTCAGAAGGATTCATATCCATTCTATATCCTCTTGGACCATAATCAGACTGAATTAAAAAAGGGTTCAAAGCAAATCATATGTATTTATCGTAAGATTGGTTCTTCTGAATTTAATCCCTCCTCATTTCAGGAAAATTTTCAAAAATTCAATTAATCGAGATTATTTTTCAAAAAGTACAGTCAATGAATTGAGATTATTTTTGAAGTGTGTCATTTTACAAATGCAAACAACTTATTTTTCGCAAAGAAGACCAAAATGAGTTGGTGTCACTTGGATATTTTGGAAAACCTTCGTTTATACATGTAGATACCTTGACATCACTTGGACCTAATCGAATCATTCTAACCAATTAGGCATCCCTCGTAGCCTCTATGCCATATGTTGGGATTTTTTGTTTTATATTTACTATGACATACAAAAGGTGGTCTACGGCCCATGCCAATTAAATATCATGCAAAAGGTGATATACGGCCCATCAATAAAACATATGTTATCAAAGTTTTGCTTAGCTTCCAAAGCCATTTTTCTTGATGAAACATATGTTTGGCTTCCAAAATATACATAAAAAGTTAATTACAATAGGGTATAACACAGACATGACAAAATCAACAAATGAGAATGTAATGAAAAGACAACTCACACTCTCATCGAAAACCACCACATGAATCCCCTCTTATCATTGGCCGATCTGGTCCAAGAGGATAACGGACGACCATGAGACAGTTGTAACATATCGTTACTAATTCCCTAATTAACCAATAATATCTATTTCAATTCATTAATCTCCTTACTAACTATGATAGACAAAGGGATTTTCCATAATATTAATATTTCTATCATAGTTAGAAAAAAAAAGTTTTCTAATCATTTTATACATTATCCATGATAGAAAAGAATTCCCTTTCAATATGAATCCTATCATGGATAATTAACAGCTAACCATGTTAGAAAAAGATTCACCTAACATGGTTAGAAAAGGAAAACCTAATTTTAAAACATAATGACCAGTCATCAGCACCAATTAACCAATAATGGCAATTCTAATCTTTATTACTTATCTAACTATGATAGAAAAAGACTTTCCATATTAATAACCCTATCATAGTTAGAAAAGTATTGTCCCTGTATCACAATCCATAATCATCAACCTGTTTCTATTGTTCAGTTTCATAAGAAAATATGCGGAAGCGAATGCAGACCTATAAATTGGCAATATACAATTCTAAATAAACTATACAACTTCTACTACCTAATTCCCATTCCTGATGCTTGCTCCTGTGCATGAATACCTGCAAAAATGTCAGTAATCGTGGAATGAGACAATTTGTCCCAATAATCACCGCTTAACTCATTATAACAGTGAGATGTGCGGTAGTAAGGGCGTCTAAAGGGTACCACAGTTTCAAAATCAATAATATATATATAAGCCAAGTCTTTTTCCATTTATTACTCCAGTCCCTCTGTCACATCCAATCAAAATAAGTTCATCATCCATATTTTCCAAATATCACTCAAAATCACACGATCGATTCCCACATCAACTAAACTTCGTCATCCAATCTCCAATCCATGCTCTGATCATTGTAAATCTTGTTCGCACTTTCGCAAATCCTACTCCTCGGCTCACACCCATGTTCAACCTTGGTGCTCTACTCATGCCATCCCGGAGGCACTACAATCGAGCCTTATATATATTCTAAATGAGTTGACACTGTGCCCCTCTCAATCTGTTGACCAATGGTCACAGTCTCCAATCTGTCAACCCGTACAAATAACCGTTGATTGGCCTATCAACCGGTTATCATCGCGCGATGGTACATAATCTCAGTGTCATGCAATAATCACAATCTTTGTCACCTCCCACCAACACAACATTTCAACTCCTCAATCCCTAATGTACCATATTTCCAATCCAAATCACTTCCCAATACCCTGTCCAAGTACCAATTACATATAACTCCATCACTATCCACCACTATCCATCAATTAACTTATCAACACTGTTGTCATAGCACCACACCTATATATATATCCCACTATTTCAGGAAAATCACAACCACCAGACAGGATACTATATATATAATGCATAAAGTTTCTTTATATACAAATAATCGTGTTTGAAAGGCACCCGATAGCCTATTTTGTATAAAAATAATCTTTTAAAGATAATATATATATAGAGGGTGAGAAGGGATTTTACAAAATCCCTAACTAACGTCACCCTCAATGTTATAGTAAGGTAAGAGTGATTACCTGTCGCCCTTTAGCACTTTGTTGTCTCCCTTTAGCACTTTGTTGTCTTTTCCCTTCACTTTACCATGTCTTGAGGAAACTATGCAAATCACCTCCTTTCCTATTATTACACCATGTAATAATAGTAGGTTAATAATTATTTTAAGTCATAGATTAGCTAACGTCTCTCTCGTTCATATTACTACCCATTTTCCCTTTTCTTAAATCAAATACTTTAACCAATTTAAATCGTGAATCATATGAATCAAATATAAACACATAATCACAATCACACATAGAGGAAGAAAGAACCTCATGTTGTAGCAATCACATCAACTACTAAGTATACTTCCTTACAACAAAACACTCTATACACATATTTTAACCTTTTTGCAACCACAACTTATTATTGCAATGTACAAATCACAAACTGAACCAAACCATACCTAATCAAACCAAACCTCTTCATTCATTTCCAATTAGTTCAGCTATGGTAGTAAAAAGAGCCAAAATTGTAAGACACACGCATCCAACTCAATAAATCAGCTTTGTAACATCCAGCAGCATATTGTATGCACAATTTGAAACATTCCCCTTTTTACTTGTCAAATCTACTACAACAATAGCATTACACATACATCTTAGAACAAAATAGCATCAAGACATAAATAAACATCAATGATGATTTATCCTTAGTGTAGTCAATGTACAAGTCTATTATTCTTGAAAGTCTATAATAAATTTTCCTTACTTCACTTTCCAAGCTATACGTATAATCATTTTCCAGCCACAAGCATAATCCAAACATTCCCTGCATTACAATTGATTTTTATCTATTCATTCCTAAAAATTCTCAATCTTATTTCTATTCAAGTACTGCAGTTCACACGCAATCCATACCAAAACAGGGTTGGTTTAGAAATCTAAATCTTACTTTCATATTCTTATATAATTTACCATATCAAGCTAACAAAATTTCTTACAACCCATAGCCTAACCTCTTCCAACACTGGAAACAGCAACACTAAACACACACAACAATTTATCATACACTTTCACACTCCTCATTCAACTAAATTTTCATTATAAAGAAAGATACCCGGTTATCCCAATGTATTCTGCCATAACAGTAAGAAGAAGAAAATACAAAAGTGCAGAATTTATACTACAAGTGTAAATATTTCCTTTTCAATTATCCTTAATTATTAAACCTTCTTGCACTTCTTTTATCACTTTAAACCATTGTTGGCCAGAGAAAACAGAACAACAGAGCATCTAATTTGAGATGAAAATCAAACATATACCCAAGAACTTTCACAACTTTAGTTAAACCCTGAAACACCTCCTACCGCATAACCAAACCTACATAGCAATTACCACTGCAACCCCACATACCATCAAAACAACCATACAATGCAGAATAATACCAAGACAATCATAAAATGCAACACCACCTGCTAATACCATTCTTTATGCCCACAATCAGCTATGACAGAAAAGGGACTTAGGAAACCTTCAATCCACACAAGGTCATTTTCATCTTTCTCTTTTATGTTCCAAGGGCAGCCAAAGGAAAATGAGATAAAGGAATTTGCAATACACTTACTTAGTTCTCACATTCAACCATGTCAAAGCTCAAAGAAACTACCACAGTGACAGATTTTTCAACTTTAATATCTAAGATGCTTCTAACTCAATAAATTTCTTCAATACCGAAATCAGGGGCTTTGCAAATATGAACATAACTCATTAATTTTCAAATAAAACCTTAAATCCTCCTACAAAAACCAAACTTGAAGCTTTATACTCCCTATAATAAATTCTTAAACATAGAAACCACAAGCAAATCTCGGATCACTCTCACATCTCGCCCAAATCGCAGAAAAGAAAGATGAAACGAGAAAAAAATAGTCACCTAAGTTCAAAGTTGAGCTTGCCTGTGTCAATGGCACCCGCTGTCGCCGTCAACCGCTAGGCTCGCCGGAGAAAACGAGGAGGCCGACAGTGAGGAGTGAAGACGACGAGAACAGAGAGGAAACAATGAGAAAAACGAAAGTGGAAGGTGAAGTAACTTGAAGAACCAAAAGAAATGGAAAGGCCTACCTCATTCGCCGTCGTCCGCCGCGTCTTCCACCGGAAAAATGAAGAAGTTGACAGATTGAAGAAGAAGATCGAAGAAGAGGATGAGAATTGAAATGTATGTGTGTGCGCGAGTCGGCTATGGAAGGAGAGACAAAGAAGATGATGGTGGGGGGGGGGGCTGGCGCCGCCGCGCCTTAGGCCGCCGCCCGTCGCCTGGAAGAAGAGGAACGAAGAAGAGGAAGGCGGAGGGAGGAGAAGGGCGAAGGGTTTGAGAGTCAGGGAGGGTGGAGGTCGGGTTTTGGTGTTATAAGGGAGGAGAGGGCCTTGTTTGGTTTGGTGTAATAAGGGTGGTATAAGATAATTTGTAGCCCAAACTTGCCATAGTGTACTCTTTTAATTCTAAAACTATTTAAACCAGTCTCCACTCTTTTTAAACTTCAAAATATTTTTAGCTTTACCACTCCCTCATATTTCAAACTCTTCATTTCTTAATTAATTATATGCACATTAATTACTCAAAATTTCCAAAAATATCACAAAAATTCCTAAAAATTCAAAAATTTCCCAAAACACTCTCTAATCCTGAATTAAATTTTTCAGGATGTTACAATTCTCCTCACCTTTTAAGAATTTTGTCCCCAAAATTCGTTACGCATACCCCTTAACATGTAAGAAATACTCATTTCAACCCTGCACTTCACATATAAACCCCAATATTTATAAAACTCACTCACTTTTAAATCGCAACTTAGTACACTCAACATCATTTTTCACCATATATTATTCATTCATCCTGTAAATCAATTATCAATCATCGCCCTACTTTCCTTAGCTATCCATGTTTTCCCCAAGTATTTAACAAAATTCTCTTCTCTAACACTTCATAAACTACCATCCTTCTCATTATACATGGTCTTAATAGTCTTCATAATTATCTCACAACAACCTATTGTTCTTAACATTTTTATTCAACAAATCTTGCTTTCAAACACACACCATATCTTAATTATAATTAGTAATCAAACTCATGTACCTAGCGTAAGTCATTTAACATTTGGAACAAGATTTCAATCAAACTTCAATAAAAGTATGTTGTCCTACATACCAAAATTGTAATTGTAACCTACAATGGATAACAAACCCGACACCCTCTTACTATTGAGAATCCAAAAATTCCTTTGATATCTCATAACTCTTCACTTAATATCAATAAATCACCAACTTTCACATCCTTTCACTTCCTCATCCATTATCTTCTTCCAAAATCACATTTTCAATCCTTACCTTAACCATCTATTAGCAATTCACAAAGTCATATTCCATTTTTCACAATACTAAACATCCCTGTTCAATCAATTTACCAACCAAGCATAGTGCCAATTCTTTATCATTAAACATGTCTACTTAAGCTTTAACCCAAATTATATAAACAAGGCCTACCAATATTGTGTAACCTACCACTCACATCTTGCAATCTTCAAGTAATTTATTCATTACTACCAATTTCATAACCTTGAGTCCCACCGAATTCTCATCTTTAAACACATTGTTCTTAAGAAAGGTTTTACTTAGCATGATATGCTGAATTTCTTTTCATTTATAACATTAATCACAAATCTCTCACATTCAAAATTTTAACATAGTTTGACGTCATTAATCCAATACTTCGCAGCCAAATTATTATGCAAATATAAATTCCAACTATCAGCCAGACACATGTCATACCAAAGGACTAATCTCAAATTGAACATGAAAACTTGCATTTTCTAGACACAATGATCAAAAATCATAGTTGTAAACACAGGGTTCAGATAACAAAATCCTAGAATCATGGTTGAGTGCAAACTACAATCCAAAACAGCCAATGACATGTGTATTCTATATGACCTCCAAACTGCAAACACCAATATGACCTCCAATACACAACTTGTATTCTATAATTAAAATCCTAATACTATTAAACACATAAAACCAAGAATATATATAACAAAAATCTAGTATTGATGTCATCAATTATTGAACTTCTTCCCTTTTTGCTCAAACAAATCAGCATCTCTTAATATAATTGCAAAACTAGTCACGCTTTAGTTATCTTAATCATCCATTATCTCTTTCCAACAAGCTTTAACTCAAACAAAAACTACCCCTAATCGAATCAAATTCCTTAGTCTCACATTCCAACTCAAATCGTTTCCATCAGTCATATTCAAAGGTCTTACCTCTCAACTGCTAAATATCACATCTATAGAATTTCATTTATTGGTAAAGCTTATAACTCTAACTCAACACATGTCTAGCCATAACCACTTTATGATCAACATCATTCCTAATTGTACTCAATTCCAATGAATCCATTACAAAAATGTTAGCTAGAGCTTTAACATAACCCTTAAACTTAACTAGCTTCCCAATCCATTTAGCTCAACCACGATCAAAAGAGTATATCCATTACTAGATCACGTTAAAAACTTCGTATTCAACATATTATCCTTCTTAGTCCTCCCTACATAACCAAAACATTATTCAAAGTCATCAAACCATAGTTTAATTTCTAAGTATTCCTCTTAATCAACTTTAATTTGAAACCTAAGTTCCTCCTCCTTATGAAAATATTCTACCAATATTTAAGTCTTCTCAAGATTTCTTAATAACTCAAGACTTTACCGATTAAAATCCTCTTTCACTAGATCTCTTTTCTGCAAAATTCTACCACCATTTCTCTATAGGCTTACAATTTTGCAAAAACCTCCACTAAGTAGTAGGCCCTTGAGTAGTATTCAAATCAATCTTCCTTCAACACAATCTAATTGATTAAATCTACACAACCCTCTATTACATATGTTTTATCACTGCTTAAATTTTTCTAAGCTTATCACGTAGAATCAATAACTCCCTTATTCAAAGATCATTACATGCACCAAAACAAAACACATCTACATTTTAAAGCATCCAACTCTAAGCTTAAAATGATACACGGAATCAAATTCTTCATTTTAGACATAGCAGATTATTTACCTTTACTATCTACTTTCATTAATATCAATCATTCCATAAGCATCTATTATTCAAACAATTTCACCACTTATAAAGTTCATCAAAACTTTCAAGAAAACAACAACACTTTTCAAATCCCTAAACTCCAACATAAACAGGAAACCACAATCAAACCAAAGATCTCTTCCAACACATGAACAAAACAACTCAAATAATACAAGTCAAATTCATCTATGAAGCAAACAATTTAACAAATCAGCAAACAAATAATAAACAAAGCAATAACTCTTCTTTCACATTGCATTCATTATTAATTGTTATTTTCAAATTTCCTTACTCCATTAACCCAATAAGGGATCTCCTGATGCCTCGACTATGATTATGGCCGGCACATAACTATACTCGAGACCCCAGAGAAGCATCCTTATTTCGCTATTTTTCCTAAATTCTTATACATATCAACATTATTTCGTTATTCTTTCTATATTCATCTCAATCTCTCCACAGTACCTATTCAATTTCTCTTATCACTCTCTCCCCACCACGGGATGAGCGATAATCCTCTCAAAAGGCGAGATATTCATGCACAGAAGGAAGGGAATACCAACAATGTATATTGCCAATCTATATGCAATGCAGCACAGTCCTAGGTTATCGTATACCAAATACTGATAACCAAGTTGAAACATATCGTTACTAATTCCCTAATTAACCAATAATATCTATTTCAATTCATTAATCTCCTTACTAACTATGATAGACAAAGGGATTTTCCATAATATTAATATTTCTATCATAGGTAGAAAAAAAAAGTTTTCTAATCATTTTATACATTATCCATGATAGAAAAGAATTCCCTTTCAATATGAATCCTATCATGGATAATTAACAGCTAACCATGTTAGAAAAAGATTCACCTAACATGGTTAGAAAAGGAAAACCTAATTTTAAAACATAATGACCAGTCATCAGCACCAATTAACCAATAATGGCAATTCTAATCTTTATTACTTATCTAACTATGATAGAAAAAGACTTTCCATATTAATAACCCTATCATAGTTAGAAAAGTATTGTCCCTGTATCACAATCCATAACCATCAACCAGTTTCTATTGTTCAGTTTCATAAGAAAATATGCGGAAGCGAATGCAGACCTATAAATTGGCAATATACAATTCTAAATAAACTATACAACTTCTACTACCTAATTCCCATTCCTGATGCTTGCGCCTGTGCATGAATACCTGCAAAAATGTCAGTAATCGTGGAATGAGACAATTTGTCCCAATAATCACCGCTTAACTCATTATAACAGTGAGATGTGCGGTAGTAAGGGCGTCTAAAGGGTACCACAGTTTCAAAATCAATAATATATATATAAGCCAAGTCTTTTTCCATTTATTACTCCAGTCCCTCTGTCACATCCAATCAAAACAAGTTCATCATCCATATTTTCCAAATATCACTCAAAATCACACGATCGATTCCCACATCAACTAAACTTCGTCATCCAATCTCCAATCCATGCTCTGATCATTGTAAATCTTGTTCGCACTTTCGCAAATTGTAACATCCCAAATTTTGATTAAGGTTAATTGGAAATTATTGAGGTGTTATTTAGGAAATTTGAGTTTTAGGGAGAAATTTATGGAGATTTATTGTTATTAAATATTAATTCTTGGAATTTAAGGAAATATAGTTAAAATAATTATCTGGAGTTAGAAACTTTCATGAACAAGTATTTGGGATAGTAGATAATATTATGATGGAAAGAAGGAGATATAGTAATATATACAAACTTCTGGACTAGAAATATAATTAAGAATAAATAATAGGGTAGTTAGTGGTAATTTTCTCTAAAATATATATAAATACTCATCTCCTCCCATCCCTTCTTCATTACCAAACTCCCTCCGCCTCCGACTCTCTCTCTCTCTCTCGATCGCCCTCTCTTCTTCTTCTCTGTCACCCTCATCGGCCGCCGTGGAGGCCGCCGCTTACGGCGACGGCGGAGGAGGAAGCCGCCGTGGCTTCCTTCTCTCCTTTCCGCGATTCACCCTCCCCAAACACCATCCTATTTTCGTTTTCTCTCTTAAACACGCACACACATTCTCCCTCCTCGGTGGTTTCTTCGTTTCCCTTCGGTTCCGGCGAGTTGGAGGATGACGGCGACGGAGAAAGGTAAGGCACAACTATTCTTTCCCTCTTCAAACTTACTTTTCCTCCTCCATCAAGTCCTCATTGTGTTCCTTTTCCTTTTCGTCGGTTCTCACTCCTCGCCGTCGATTTCACTTTTCCGGCAAGCTTCCCGGCTGCGGAGGCCGCCATTGTTATGTTTAAGCTCGGCTGGAACTTGGGTGAGCTTCCTTTCCTTCTTGTTCTTTCGTTTTCAGCGTGTTGAGAGGGGAGACCAAAATGGATATTCTGTTTTAGGTTGTTGAGTAGCTTAAGATAAAGCTCAAACTTCTAATTTTAGTGAGAGAAATAGACTTTGTTAGCTAATTTGATGATTTAAGGTGGTTTTTGAAAACCCTAGTTTTTGGTACTTTCGAAAATTGATGAGTTTTGGAGTCAAAAATTCTAATTAAATTAAGTAGGAGTAGAGTAAAGCTAAGAGCATGGTCATATTCGAAGAAATTTTTGGAGGATAGGATGTTCAAACTTTTGTTCTTCCTTCTTTGTTCTAGCCGATAAGTCTATAGGAAAATATGGACTCTAATTGTTTAATTTATTGGTGTGGGAGTCTGCTGGAGTTGATTTTAGGTATTTCATGTGATTATGTGTTTTTACATATTTCAAAAATTTCTTTACTTCCTCTGTTCAATTTGTTATAGGTGAGCTAAGTAGTTACTTCGCTTTCTCTGTTCTATTTGACAATAATATAAGTTGCAAGTGTATCCTAGTTGAATTGTGTATGTGAGATTGGTGATGTTTTAGGCCGATTAATGTGATTGTGCGATTAATGTCAATGGTTGCATGTTCATTTGGATTTTTCTGGTTCTATTTACTGCATAGGCCATGTGAAAATTCATAAGTACAAAGTTTTGGTTTGTGTATTGTCATGAATGTGTTTTTCTTCCTCTTTGATTGGCCACACTGTGTCTAATTCAGATCCATGAGAACTTATTACCTTGCTGTGTTAGAGGATGTTAAGTAATAAGAAATTAATGGATTATAAGTGATTGTAATTGAGTTTTGTGCGTGTTCGTTTGTTTGTTCTGGCTGATTCTAGTCCTCTCCATTTTGTTGCTTCATTGGGCTGGATTCCAAATGAATTATGGACATATTAGCAGGTTGGGGTTTGATGAAAATATTGGTTTCCCGTTGTGTTTGTGCTCGGCTGAATTGAGAATGAGGCATAGACTTGCATACTGAATTTCTGAAATTTAATGAAATTAATTGAGAAATGGAAATTTGTTTTATTCAATGTGCCATGATGCTCTAATCATAAAAGTCTTGACTGCGTATTGATTAGAGAAGTGTTGGCTATGATGCTTTTCAATTGTGTCTTATTTTTGCTTGGAATTCTAAATTCTTGGGATTGTTGCATATGTGTGAGGATCATTTGAAAGTTCTGTTTATTGGAACCACTTAGATGTTTTATTGGTTGTTTATTTGTGATGATTAAATGCTGGAAATTTAGGACCTAAAGCACTAGAGTGGATTGAAATGATTCTGCTTTGATTAAATAGGTGTTTAAAGGTAGAAAATGGTTGTAAATGGTGACATTGGATTTTTGGATGATTGGAGAGCTCAAATATATTAATTAGAGATATGGAGTACTACGAGTTGAAGTATAATATTAGAGGTGTAATTGGTTATTGTTGGATTTGAATTTTAGGGTGATTTGTAATCAAAAGTTGAAGTTCTAGACCTTTTACTGTAATTGTATGATTAATGTTCAATGTTTGAGTGTTCTTTGGTCAAATTGTTGGTTGGTCATGGGTTGAAACATAAAGCATTGACGATTATTGTGTATGTGTGTTATTTATTTATGTTTTGGTGAAAAATTAGTGAAGAGTTGCATGATTCTTAGTTAGAAACTGTTGGAGCATAATCATTTTAAGGAATAAAATTGTTTCTTTGAAATGGATTTGAAGAAGTAGGAAATAAATTGTTGGTTGTATTAACTTGATAGCTCGTGAATTCTCCAAGACGGTAAAATTTAAAAGGGGCTTGGGTAGTTATATAGGAACGAGAGAGACGTTAGTTAATCTATAACTAAGAATGATTCTTAACTCCCTATTATTGCATGGTGTAATAATAGGAAAGGATGCGATATACATAGAGTTCTCAAGGCATGGTAAAGAAAAGGACGAGCAATAGCGAGCTAAGGGCGACAGGTAATCACACTTAACCTTGCTATAACATTGAGGGTGACGTTAGCTGGGATTTTCAAAATCCCTTTTCACCCTCCATATACACACATTGTCTTTGAAAACTTATTTTTATACAAAACAGGCTATCGGGTGCCTTTCAAACACGATTATTTTTGTATAAAAGGAATTTGAAATATTATATATATTATCCTGGCTGGTGTTGTTCTGGTTATGGTGTGAGAGAGTTAGATAGTATTCTGTTAGGGATGTTGATAGCAAGGTTGATGAAAGAAGTTGCATAGTTGGAATTTGAGATATTGAAGGGAATTGTAAGAATGTATGATATGGATATGGATTAAGATTGTGATACTGTATGAGATTGAAATTGATGGATAATGTGAGGTTTGCATGACACTGTTATATATGTGTACCATCGCGCGATGATAACTATCGATAGGTCAATCGACAGTTATTTGTACTGAGGATCCTTTTTAGAATTGATTGGATCGGGGTTCATAGGTCGACTTATTGAGAGAAGTGACCTATGGTTGTTTGGCATTGAAGAGCCCAACCGCCCCTACAGTTGTTTGGCAGTGGAGAGCCCAACCGTTCCCGTTCTGTAATGGAAAACAGAATTGGGGTTCCCTTTCTGGAGATTGCCAGAGAGGGAAATTGTCCCCTCATTATGGAGAGGGACACAGTGTCAAATCATATAGTGAAGAATAGATGCTTGAATGCACCGTGGTGGCACAATGCATCTGTAGGTGAGTGTGAGAGTTGTTGGGGTAGAATTAGATGATTGGAGTATGGAGATGTTGAATGGATTTGGTTTGAAGGTGATTGTTGGACTTGAGTGATGAGTAGAAGAAGATTAGCTATGGATATATATATATATATTACTTTTTTTAAATAAGGTACCCTTTAGACGCCCTCGCTACCGCACATCTCACTGTTATAGTGAGTTAAGCGGTGATTACTGGGACAATTTTGTCTCATCCCACGATTACTCACATTTTTGCAGGTATTCATGCACAGGTGCAAGCTTCAGGAAAGGGAATTAGGATTTAGAGGTTTCTTACATTATTCAAAGTTGTATATTGTCAATTTATATAGGTCTGCATTCGCTTCCGCATGTAGACATATTTATGTATTGTTTAATATCGATTAGTTGTGTTAATTAACCATGTTAGACAAGTCCTTTCTAACATGGTTAGCTTTTAATTATCCATGATAATATTCATATTGTATTAGGAAATTCTTTTCTATCATGGATAATGTATAAATGATATGAATTAAAGAGATGTCACAGGTTAATTCGTTAATTAGTAAATTAGTAACACTATGTTACAACTTGGTTATCAGTATTTGGTATACGATAACCTAGGACTGTGCTGCATTGCATATAGATTGACAATATACATTGTTAGTATTCCCTTCCTTCTGTGCATGATACTCTGCTATTTTGAGAGGAATATCACTCATCCCATGGTGGGGAGAGAGTGATAAGTGCAATTGAATAGGTAATGTGGAGAGATTGAGAAGAATATAGAAAGAATAATGAAATAAACAGATACTAATAATAATTTAGGAAAAATAACGAAATAAGGATGATTCTATGGGGTCTCGAGCATAGTTATGTGCTAGCCATAACTATAGTCGAGGCATCATGAGATACCTTATTGGGTTAAGGGATTATTGAAAGTTGAGAATAACAATTAATGAAGAATACAATGTGAAATAAGAATTGTGTATTTTGTTTGGTAATTGTTTGGTTATTTGTTGAATTGTTCGGTTAATTGATGAATTAACTTGTTTTGTTTGATTGTTTCAATTGAAATTCTACTAAAATTGTTATTTTGTTATTATTTGTGTATGTAAATGTCCAAATTAGTTGTATTAGTTGCTTTATTCTGTTGATAGGTGATTAATTTGTTAACTGATGATCAAGTTATTCTATCCAAGTGATTTCAATTAAATTCTTATTATAACTTTTATTGATTTTATTCTTCCTCTTCTATGTTTCGATTATCTTTCAATTAGTAATGGTTGGAGATTCCATCATCATGGGTAGTAAGGATTGTTGCCCATTTATATTAAGCGGCTGGAGGCTTCCTCACTAAATTTAGTGACTGGAAGCAGCCCCCTTGATTATAGATGTTGGTAGCCCTTACTTCTTCATGAGTGGATGTTCCCCATCATTATTAAGCGAAATAACGGTAAGTTGTTTATTTAAAATTGATTATTGTTTTAATTGAAAAGGTTTTGCAAATTGATATTATGTGATTGAAAAAATTCTGGTTGATAATTGTTGGTAAGCTTGTTATCATTTGGTTGATTGATGGATTTAAGTATTGTGAAATTCATCTTGGGTGTTAGATGTCATAGATTATGTTTTAAGAATGATAAAACAATGGATATTTTCTTTACCCTTATGATTTATGTTATTGATACTCATCTATATGAAGTAAAAAGTATTAGTCATATGTAGATATTAAGTTATTTCTGATTATTTGATTGAAAATCTGATTGTAATTAATTGTTACTCACGATCCGTTTTGTTGGGAATAATGATGATGGTGTGATATGTACTATTATGCTTGTGTGTTTAGGCTTGGGTTGATTCTATTGTATAATTGCTTGTGTTTGTTAGGTTCATGGGAAAGAATATATGATATTAGAATTAAATGAGTATAATCCCTTCACATGTTTTATTTGTGATTATGAAGTCGTGTTTTGCGTTGGTTGGAATTAAGTTTGATTGGGGGGATATATGATCCTTGTAATTGTAACAGTGGACCTTTGTGGATCTTTCTTTGGGTGTGACTTTGGGCTAGGGTTTTCATGACCGACTGGATTGAAATATATAGGATTCTTATATATGCTCTACTTGGTAAATGAACTAGAATTGTGAAGTGATAGTATGGGTTTTAAACATGGTGGAAAGCATGAAATATGGTTTCTTTTATTGATTTAGTCTATTGAAAATGGAGTCAGTAAGTGTCTCATGGTGAAATTGTGAACCACAATTACTGATGTGGATTGACTTTGTTTTGAGTGAATCTTGGGTGGTTGATTGCAAAGGTGTGGAAATATATTAAAGTGACTAAAGTTGTTATTATTGATTTTTATTTATGATGGTTTTAACAATGAATTAGGTCGGATTTTGTGATGTTTGAAATATGGGTTATTTAGAAGTGAATTTTATTGTTTTGTCATGTTAATGGTGAAATCTATGATGAGTTTAATGCTACTATGTGTACATAATGGTTAGGAACTTATTTGGGTGTTAGTTCCTATGAGTAATCCAAATTGGTAATATAAAAATATAGTTCAAATTTCATTAAGAGTACATGGCTCACAAGAAAAATCTATAATGGTGTTGTTTTTGTTTTGAAACGATCAAAATGATTTAGGTTGCTGTAAACTATGTTTAGGGTTGCTGATATGAGTTGGTATAATTATGCCTCCGTTTGGTTTGAGTGTATGTAAGGATTGTAGGCATGCAGTTTGGACGCCTATTGATATTTTTACTTGAAATGCTAGTGAAGAAAATTCTGTTTGAGTGGTATGGCTGTGTCCATGATGGATTGCAAGGAGTTTAGTTTTTGTTGTATCATTTGCCAACGAACTAGGAAATTATTTATGTTTGTATAGCTTTGTTGTCCTTTAGATAGGAATTTGCAAGAGACTAATTTTTGGGTTGTTGGTGACATCGAACAAAATAGGCGGTAATTGAATTGAATCTTCTGGTTGGAAGAGACTCAATATTTCTCTTCTTTCCTCTATCGTGTTGATGCTTATTCTACTAGGTCAGAAACTATTAAACTTTTACATATGCAATTGGCTCAAGTAATAAGACTTAAATAAAAAGCTTTGTGTATATTCATCAACGTCAATTTGATATGTTAGGCATGTGTTTGAGTAGTAGAGAAGATATGAGGATTTGAGTAGGAAATCAATTTTTGCATGTTGTATTTGGATCATATTTGTTCGTGATTTACTGGTGGTTTAGTTATGATAAGGATCATGAATGTGATTTTGGAGGAAAGTGAGAGAAAAGGAAGTAAAACGATATAAAATATTAATGATTAATTGGATATTAGTTGAGGAATTTTGGGAAATTGAAGGAATTTTTGATTGGAGTTTAATTGAAATGTTGTTCCAAATGTTAAATGACTTACTGTAGGAACGACTGTGATTGGAAGTGTGACCATTTAAATAGTTGAAAGACGAAGGACTATAGTCGGGGAAAGACAATAGTTTGATTAAATTTGGGAAAAACAGTTGTATATGCCTTGCCAATTAGGATGTTGGACTATCATATAGGTAATTTGAGATTAGGGTGACTAGTAAATGAAGGTTAGCTAAGAGAAGCGGACGAGTATTAGTGATTACCATAGATTGAATGAGGATAAATGATAAGGGATGATGTTGAGTGTATTAAGTTGTAGTGAAATTATTAGAGTTAATATGAGGAATGCAAGGTTGATTGTGTATTTTTCTTTGTGTTAGGTGTATGTGGAGTGAATTTTGAGGACAAAATTCCTAAAAGGTGGGGTAAATTGTAACATCCCAAATTTTGATTAAGGTTAATTGGAAATTATTGAGGTGTTATTTAGGAAATTTGAGTTTTAGGGAGAAATTTATGGAGATTTATTGTTATTAAATATTAATTTTTGGAATTTAAGGAAATATAGTTAAAATAATTATCTGGAGTTAGAAACTTTCATGAACAAGTATTTGGGATAGTAGATAATATTATGATGGAAAGAAGGAGATATAGTAATATATACAAACTTCTGGACTAGAAATATAATTAAGAATAAATAATAGGGTAGTTAGTGGTAATTTTCTCTAAAATATATATAAATACTCATCTCCTCCCATCCCTTCTTCATTACCAAACTCCCTCCGCCTCCGACTCTCTCTCTCTCTCTCTCGATCGCCCTCTCTTCTTCTTCTCTGTCACCCTCATCGGCCGCCGTGGAGGCCGCCGCTTACGGCGACGGCGGAGGAGGAAGCCGCCGTGGCTTCCTTCTCTCCTTTCCGCGATTCACCCTCCCCAAACACCATCCTATTTTCGTTTTCTCTCTTAAACACGCACACACATTCTCCCTCCTCGGTGGTTTCTTCGTTTCCCTTCGGTTCCGGCGAGTTGGAGGATGACGGCGACGGAGAAAGGTAAGGCACAACTATTCTTTCCCTCTTCAAACTTACTTTTCCTCCTCCATCAAGTCCTCACTGTGTTCCTTTTCCTTTTCGTCGGTTCTCACTCCTCGCCGTCGATTTCACTTTTCCGGCAAGCTTCCCGGCTGCGGAGGCCGCCATTGTTATGTTTAAGCTCGGCTGGAACTTGGGTGAGCTTCCTTTCCTTCTTGTTCTTTCGTTTTCAGCGTGTTGAGAGGGGAGACCAAAATGGATATTCTGTTTTAGGTTGTTGAGTAGCTTAAGATAAAGCTCAAACTTCTAATTTTAGTGAGAGAAATAGACTTTGTTAGCTAATTTGATGATTTAAGGTGGTTTTTGAAAACCCTAGTTTTTGGTACTTTCGAAAATTGATGAGTTTTGGAGTCAAAAATTCTAATTAAATTAAGTAGGAGTAGAGTAAAGCTAAGAGCATGGTCATATTCGAAGAAATTTTTGGAGGATAGGATGTTCAAACTTTTGTTCTTCCTTCTTTGTTCTAGCCGATAAGTCTATAGGAAAATATGAACTCTAATTGTTTAATTTATTGGTGTGGGAGTCTGCTGGAGTTGATTTTAGGTATTTCATGTGATTATGTGTTTTTACATATTTCAAAAATTTCTTTACTTCCTCTGTTCAATTTGTTATAGGTGAGCTAAGTAGTTACTTCGCTTTCTCTGTTCTATTTGACAATAATATAAGTTGCAAGTGTATCCTAGTTGAATTGTGTATGTGAGATTGGTGATGTTTTAGGCCGATTAATGTGATTGTGCGATTAATGTCAATGGTTGCATGTTCATTTGGATTTTTCTGGTTCTATTTACTGCATAGGCCATGTGAAAATTCATAAGTACAAAGTTTTGGTTTGTGTATTGTCATGAATGTGTTTTTCTTCCTCTTTGATTGGCCACACTGTGTCTAATTCAGATCCATGAGAACTTATTACCTTGCTGTGTTAGAGGATGTTAAGTAATAAGAAATTAATGGATTATAAGTGATTGTAATTGAGTTTTGTGCGTGTTCGTTTGTTTGTTCTGGCTGATTCTAGTCCTCTCCATTTTGTTGCTTCATTGGGCTGGATTCCAAATGAATTATGGACATATTAGCAGGTTGGGGTTTGATGAAAATATTGGTTTCCCGTTGTGTTTGTGCTCGGCTGAATTGAGAATGAGGCATAGACTTGCATACTGAATTTCTGAAATTTAATGAAATTAATTGAGAAATGGAAATTTGTTTTATTCAATGTGCCATGATGCTCTAATCATAAAAGTCTTGACTGCGTATTGATTAGAGAAGTGTTGGCTATGATGCTTTTCAATTGTGTCTTATTTTTGCTTGGAATTCTAAATTCTTGGGATTGTTGCATATGTGTGAGGATCATTTGAAAGTTCTGTTTATTGGAACCACTTAGATGTTTTATTGGTTGTTTATTTGTGATGATTAAATGCTGGAAATTTAGGACCTAAAGCACTAGAGTGGATTGAAATGATTCTGCTTTGATTAAATAGGTGTTTAAAGGTAGAAAATGGTTGTAAATGGTGACATTGGATTTTTGGATGATTGGAGAGCTCAAATATATTAATTAGAGATATGGAGTACTACGAGTTGAAGTATAATATTAGAGGTGTAATTGGTTATTGTTGGATTTGAATTTTAGGGTGATTTGTAATCAAAAGTTGAAGTTCTAGACCTTTTACTGTAATTGTATGATTAATGTTCAATGTTTGAGTGTTCTTTGGTCAAATTGTTGGTTGGTCATGGGTTGAAACATAAAGCATTGACGATTATTGTGTATGTGTGTTATTTATTTATGTTTTGGTGAAAAATTAGTGAAGAGTTGCATGATTCTTAGTTAGAAACTGTTGGAGCATAATCATTTTAAGGAATAAAATTGTTTCTTTGAAATGGATTTGAAGAAGTAGGAAATAAATTGTTGGTTGTATTAACTTGATAGCTCGTGAATTCTCCAAGACGGTAAAATTTAAAAGGGGCTTGGGTAGTTATATAGGAACGAGAGAGACGTTAGTTAATCTATAACTAAGAATGATTCTTAACTCCCTATTATTGCATGGTGTAATAATAGGAAAGGATGCGATATACATAGAGTTCTCAAGGCATGGTAAAGAAAAGGACGAGCAATAGCGAGCTAAGGGCGACAGGTAATCACACTTAACCTTGCTATAACATTGAGGGTGACGTTAGCTGGGATTTTCAAAATCCCTTTTCACCCTCCATATACACACATTGTCTTTGAAAACTTATTTTTATACAAAACAGGCTATCGGGTGCCTTTCAAACACGATTATTTTTGTATAAAAGGAATTTGAAATATTATATATATTATCCTGGCTGGTGTTGTTCTGGTTATGGTGTGAGAGAGTTAGATAGTATTCTGTTAGGGATGTTGATAGCAAGGTTGATGAAAGAAGTTGCATAGTTGGAATTTGAGATATTGAAGGGAATTGTAAGAATGTATGATATGGATATGGATTAAGATTGTGATACTGTATGAGATTGAAATTGATGGATAATGTGAGGTTTGCATGACACTGTTATATATGTGTACCATCGCGCGATGATAACTGTCGATAGGCCAATCGACAGTTATTTGTACTGAGGATCCTTTTTAGAATTGATTGGATCGGGGTTCATAGGTCGACTTATTGAGAGAAGTGACCTACGGTTGTTTGGCATTGAAGAGCCCAACCGCCCCTACGGTTGTTTGGCAGTGGAGAGCCCAACCGTTCCCGTTCTGTAATGGAAAACAGAATTGGGGTTCCCTTTCTGGAGATTGCCAGAGAGGGAAATTGTCCCCTCATTATGGAGAGGGACACAGTGTCAAATCATATAGTGAAGAATAGATGCTTGAATGCACCGTGGTGGCACAATGCATCTGTAGGTGAGTGTGAGAGTTGTTGGGGTAGAATTAGATGATTGGAGTATGGAGATGTTGAATGGATTTGGTTTGAAGGTGATTGTTGGACTTGAGTGATGAGTAGAAGAAGATTTGCTATGGATATATATATATATTACTTTTTTTAAATAAGGTACCCTTTAGACGCCCTCGCTACCGCACATCTCACTGTTATAGTGAGTTAAGCGGTGATTACTGGGACAATTTTGTCTCATCCCACGATTACTCACATTTTTGCAGGTATTCATGCACAGGTGCAAGCTTCAGGAAAGGGAATTAGGATTTAGAGGTTTCTTACATTATTCAAAGTTGTATATTGCCAATTTATATAGGCCTGCATTCGCTTCCGCATGTAGACATATTTATGTACTGTTTAATATCGATTAGTTGTGTTAATTAACCATGTTAGACAAGTCCTTTCTAACATGGTTAGCTTTTAATTATCCATGATAATATTCATATTGTATTAGGAAATTCTTTTCTATCATGGATAATGTATAAATGATATGAATTAAAGAGATGTCACAGGTTAATTCGTTAATTAGTAAATTAGTAACACTATGTTACACAAATCCTACTCCTCGGCTCACACCCATGTTCAACCTTGGTGCTCTACTCATGCCATCCCGGAGGCACTACAATCGAGCCTTATATATATTCTAAATGAGTTGACACTGTGCCCCTCTCAAAAGTGAGGGGGCATTTTCCCTCTTTGGTAACCCCATGAGAGGGAAACCCCAATCTGTCTCCAATCAGAAAGGGAGCAGTTCCTGTCTCCAATCAGAAAACTGCTGGTCACAGTCTCCAATCTGTCAACCCGTACAAATAACCGTTGATTGGCCTATCAACCGGTTATCATCGCGCGATGGTACATAATCTCAGTGTCATGCAATAATCACAATCTTTGTCACCTCCCACCAACACAACATTTCAATTCCTCAATCCCTAATGTACCATATTTCCAATCCAAATCACTTCCCAATACCCTGTCCAAGTACCAATTACATATAACTCCATCACTATCCACCACTATCCATCAATTAACTTATCAACACTGTTGTCATAGCACCACACCTATATATATATCCCACTATTCCAGGAAAATCACAACCACCAGACAGGATACTATATATATAATGCATAAAGTTTCTTTATATACAAATAATCGTGTTTGAAAGGCACCCGATAGCCTATTTTGTATAAAAATAATCTTTTAAAGATAATATATATATAGAGGGTGAGAAGGGATTTTACAAAATTCCTAACTAACGTCACCCTCAATGTTATAGCAAGGTAAGAGTGATTACCTGTCGCCCTTTAGCACTTTGTTGTCTTTTCCCTTCACTTTACCATGTCTTGAGGAAACTATGCAAATCACCTCCTTTCCTATTATTACACCATGTAATAATAGTAGGTTAATAATTATTTTAAGTCATAGATTAGCTAACGTCTCTCTCGTTCATATTACTACCCATTTTCCCTTTTCTTAAATCAAATACTTTAACCAATTTAAATCGTGAATCATATGAATCAAATATAAACACATAATCACAATCACACATAGAGGAAGAAAGAACCTCATGTTGTAGCAATCACATCAACTACTAAGTATACTTCCTTACAACAAAACACTCTATACACATATTTTAACCTTTTTGCAACCACAACTTATTATTGCAATGTACAAATCACAAACTGAACCAAACCATACCTAATCAAACCAAACCTCTTCATTCATTTCCAATTAGTTCAGCTATGGTAGTAAAAAGAGCCAAAATTGTAAGACAAACGCATCCAACTCAATAAATCAGCTTTGTAACATCCAGCAGCATATTGTATGCACAATTTGAAACATTCCCCTTTTTACTTGTCAAATCTACTACAACAATAGCATTACACATACATCTTAGAACAAAATAGCATCAAGACATAAATAAACATCAATGATGATTTATCCTTAGTGTAGTCAATGTACAAGTCTATTATTCTTGAAAGTCTATAATAAATTTTCCTTACTTCACTTTCCAAGCTATACGTATAATCATTTTCCAGCCACAAGCATAATCCAAACATTCCCTGCATTACAATTGATTTTTATCTATTCATTCCTAAAAATTCTCAATCTTATTTCTATTCAAGTACTGCAGTTCACACGTAATCCATACCAAAACAGGGTTGGTTTAGAAATCTAAATCTTACTTTCATATTCTTATATAATTTACCATATCAAGCTAACAAAATTTCTTACAACCCATAGCCTAACCTCTTCCAACACTGGAAATAGCAACACTAAACACACGACAACAATTTATCATACACTTTCACACTCCTCATTCAACTAAATTTTCATTATAAAGAAAGATACCCGGTTATCCCAATGTATTCTGCCATAACAGTAAGAAGAAGAAAATACAAAAGTGCAGAATTTATACTACAAGTGTAAATATTTCCTTTTCAATTATCCTTAATTATTAAACCTTCTTGCACTTCTTTTATCACTTTAAACCATTGTTGGCCAGAGAAAACAGAACAACAGAGCATCTAATTTGAGATGAAAATCAAACATATACCCAAGAACTTTCACAACTTTAGTTAAACCCTGAAACACCTCCTACCGCATAACCAAACCTACATAGCAATTACCACTGCAACCCCACATACCATCAAAACAACCATACAATGCAGAATAATACCAAGACAATCATAAAATGCAACACCACCTGCTAATACCATTCTTTATGCCCACAATCAGCTATGACAGAAAAGGGACTTAGGAAACCTTCAATCCACACAAGGTCATTTTCATCTTTCTCTTTTATGTTCCAAGGGCAGCCAAAGGAAAATGAGATAAAGGAATTTGCAATACACTTACTTAGTTCTCACATTCAACCATGTCAAAGCTCAAAGAAACTACCACAGTGATAGATTTTTCAACTTTAATATCTAAGATGCTTCTAACTCAATAAATTTCTTCAATACCGAAATCAGGGGCTTTGCAAATATGAACATAACTCATTAATTTTCAAATAAAACCTTAAATCCTCCTACAAAAACCAAACTTGAAGCTTTATACTCCCTATAATAAATTCTTAAACATAGAAACCACAAGCAAATCTCGGATCACTCTCACATCTCGCCCAAATCGCAGAAAAGAAAGATGAAACGAGAAAAAAATAGTCACCTAAGTTCAAAGTTGAGCTTGCCTGCGTCAATGGCACCCGCCGTCGCCGTCAGCCGCTAGGCTCACCGGAGAAAACGAGGAAGCCGACAGTGAGGAGTGAAGACGACGAGAACAGAGAGGAAACAATGAGAAAAACGAAAGTGGAAGGTGAAGTAACTTGAAGAACCAAAAGAAATGGAAAGGCCTACCTCATTCGCCGTCGTCCGCCGCGTCTTCCACCGGAAAAATGAAGAAGTTGACAGATTGAAGAAGAAGATCGAAGAAGAGGATGAGAATTGAAATGTATGTGTGTGCGCGAGTCGGCTATGGAAGGAGAGACAAAGAAGATGATGGTGGGGGGGGCTGGCGCCGCCGCGCCTTAGGCCGCCGCCCGTCGCCTGGAAGAAGAGGAACGAAGAAGAGGAAGGCGGAGGGAGGAGAAGGGCGAAGGGTTTGAGAGTCAGGGAGGGTGGAGGTCGGGTTTTGGTGTTATAAGGGAGGAGAGGGCCTTGTTTGGTTTGGTGTAATAAGGGTGGTATAAGATAATTTGTAGCCCAAACTTGCCATAGTGTACTCTTTTAATTCTAAAACTATTTAAACCAGTCTCCAATCTTTTTAAACTTCAAAATATTTTTAGCTTTACCACTCCCTCATATTTCAAACTCTTCATTTCTTAATTAATTATATGCACATTAATTACTCAAAATTTCCAAAAATATCTCAAAAATTCCTAAAAATTCAAAAATTTCCCAAAACACTCTCTAATCCTGAATTAAATTTTTCAGGATGTTACAAGACGCTTAATCCGAGCAACCTTCACAAATATAGGTTTGCTATTCAAACTAATGGCAAGATGTGCTAGCGCGTCTATAGAAGGCTCTTCAGACATGATGGAAGAAGGCGATAATTTGTAATGGGAGATGGAAGAAAACCAGGAGTAAAAGCATGGACTATAAGTTTAGCGGAGTAAAAGTAGGGACTACAAGTTTAGGGAAATTCTATAATGGCATAATGGAGGTATATAGATATAAAGTGAGGGGCCCACAAGAATTTGAATTTGGAAATTGAATTTGAATTTGAAATTTGAAAAAGAAAAAGGCTGAAAAAAATTTAAGAAAATTGTCAAGTTTACCCTTTTTTATTTCTCAACGAGGTGACTTCTCAGGGAAGCTTGTATGACTAGAGACATGTGTCGGCTGGTGAATGATTTTTGTGAACAGTAACCTAAAGCTGTTTTATTAGGAGTGTTTTGCTTTTTATGTTTTATTGGTATTGATGGTAATTTTAACGGCAAAAAATTAAGAGTGCAAACATGAATCAGTAAGGATCCTTAATTTAAACTTTCAAAGATTATAGATTTTATTTACAGCTAACCCAAAGTTATGGGTTACATGTAATTTAGTCATGTTTTGAAGAGAAAAGTCTATTATTAACAACAACATCAACATCAACAACCATGAAATATTCTGTTGGAACTAAATAAAATGTGAATTATTTTACAGGGATAGTTAATTATAAATAACGTGTAAGGAATTTAATTAACATGAAGTCCCACAATGTTATGGAATTGATTTTAGACTCCACGAAAGATTATCACTTGCTCATTATGTTACCAAAAACTCATAGTTACTGAACAAGTGTTCAGAAGTTGTGTCCTAAGTTGAATTGGTATAACTTGGCCAAAAATTGTAATTAGCATGTCAAATAGTTGTTATGGTCTGGTCAAAAGTTTTTACTAACTTAAAGTCAATAACAACCGTTTGGCCTGTCGATAAAAACTTAATGAGTATACTGTAACAACTTCTTAGTAAAGACTTCAGATTAATATTTTGTTATTTCATAAAACCTCATCTTAATTATTTTTTTACATGGAACCTATAATTAATTACCACATCTTAGCTAGAGATTAAAATCAGCTTAATATTATGTGTTTGATCAGATTGGTTCAGAATTAAATGGCATGACATTCTACATGTGTATGTAAGTAAATTCCCAATGTAAGGTATATATGGCAACATAACTAGAATCGTCCTATTCCATTAAATTAATTGTATACTTAATATAATATTCCCTCCATGCCCAACTATAAGATCCTTTTAACTTTTTTAGAAGTTAAAAAAACAAATTAAACTATTAAATTATAAGTAAGTTTATAAGTATTAACATTTTAAAGTGATTAATTTTATATTTTAATTTCTTCAATTAAGTCAAAAGGATCTTATAATTAAGACACGAGAGAGTATTTTCCCATAATTACACAGACATTCTCTAAAACATATAGTTCAATTCAATCATTTCTTAAAAAGATTCTAAACATATAATTATATTAATATTTAAATATAGAAGTTTAGCCTTGGTTCAGTTTTTGTTTTAAAAATGGGTATTTTGATTTAAACAAATTTTAAAAGGTTAAACCAACTTTTGGTCCCTATAGTTTAATGTGATTTGGGTTTTGTCCCTGAAGTTTAAAAGTGGAGGTTTTGATCCTTATAGTTTACATCAATTTTTTTTATACATAGGAAATAAATAGCAAAAAAATCACTCACAGCAATGTTAAGTTATTCCATCTAGAGCTATTAACTCATATGCTTCCTCACGTGTCAATAGGCGAAGACCTGGTCCCATGTTCAAAGCCTTCTTAGCCAAAATGTCCGCATAAGTATTCTCTTCCCTGCATCTCCATTTGACCTGAACACTCCACTCTTTTGCCAACAACATCTTGAGCTCATGAATTAACTCGCTGCTTTCATGTCTCTCAAACTTGTTAGTATTGATAAGCACAATAACCTCCCTCGCATCAGGCCACAGTCTGCAACTTTTAATATCCAGATTCCATGCTCTCCTCAGGCCACAAATACATCCCCACAATTCTGCTTCCAAGCTATTTCTAGCTTTAATGCCACACATAAAAGCTTCCATAGTACCAACAGAGTGCTCAATATATAATGATCCCTCCACAACCCGATAACCTTGAAGACATTGAAAAAGCTCCTTCAACACACACATCAAAACTCGTGGTCATCCCATTCCTGCTTTGTGTTAAGTCCGAATTAGACCAGATTAGATTGATCGGCTTCTGGTTCAAAAGAACTGCCTTAAGCATGCATTGAGCAACTCCATAAATCTCTGCCAGTGCTTCCGCAGTCGTAAGGATATTTCCATCATGAACTCTCTCATTTCTCCTTCGTCCACCGAACTATTCCAGAAAGCATGATTCGAACTCAGGATTCCCAATTCAGTCCATATTTCTCGAGCATATAATAGCAAGGTAAGAGTGATTACCTGTCGCCCTTTAGCACTTTGTTGTCTTTTCCCTTCACTTTACCATGTCTTGAGGAAACTATGCAAATCACCTCCTTTCCTATTATTACACCATGTAATAATAGTAGGTTAATAATTATTTTAAGTCATAGATTAGCTAACGTCTCTCTCGTTCATATTACTACCCATTTTCCCTTTTCTTAAATCAAATACTTTAACCAATTTAAATCGTGAATCATATGAATCAAATATAAACACATAATCACAATCACACATAGAGGAAGAAAGAACCTCATGTTGTAGCAATCACATCAACTACTAAGTATACTTCCTTACAACAAAACACTCTATACACATATTTTAACCTTTTTGCAACCACAACTTATTATTGCAATGTACAAATCACAAACTGAACCAAACCATACCTAATCAAACCAAACCTCTTCATTCATTTCCAATTAGTTCAGCTATGGTAGTAAAAAGAGCCAAAATTGTAAGACAAACGCATCCAACTCAATAAATCAGCTTTGTAACATCCAGCAGCATATTGTATGCACAATTTGAAACATTCCCCTTTTTACTTGTCAAATCTACTACAACAATAGCATTACACATACATCTTAGAACAAAATAGCATCAAGACATAAATAAACATCAATGATGATTTATCCTTAGTGTAGTCAATGTACAAGTCTATTATTCTTGAAAGTCTATAATAAATTTTCCTTACTTCACTTTCCAAGCTATACGTATAATCATTTTCCAGCCACAAGCATAATCCAAACATTCCCTGCATTACAATTGATTTTTATCTATTCATTCCTAAAAATTCTCAATCTTATTTCTATTCAAGTACTGCAGTTCACACGTAATCCATACCAAAACAGGGTTGGTTTAGAAATCTAAATCTTACTTTCATATTCTTATATAATTTACCATATCAAGCTAACAAAATTTCTTACAACCCATAGCCTAACCTCTTCCAACACTGGAAACAGCAACACTAAACACACGACAACAATTTATCATACACTTTGACACTCCTCATTCAACTAAATTTTCATTATAAAGAAAGATACCCGGTTATCCCAATGTATTCTGCCATAACAGTAAGAAGAAGAAAATACAAAAGTGCAGAATTTATACTACAAGTGTAAATATTTCCTTTTCAATTATCCTTAATTATTAAACCTTCTTGCACTTCTTTTATCACTTTAAACCATTGTTGGCCAGAGAAAACAGAACAACAGAGCATCTAATTTGAGATGAAAATCAAACATATACCCAAGAACTTTCACAACTTTAGTTAAACCCTGAAACACCTCCTACCGCATAACCAAACCTACATAGCAATTACCAATGCAACCCCACATACCATCAAAACAACCATACAATGCAGAATAATACCAAGACAATCATAAAATGCAACACCACCTGCTAATACCATTCTTTATGCCCACAATCAGCTATGACAGAAAAGGGACTTAGGAAACCTTCAATCCACACAAGGTCATTTTCATCTTTCTCTTTTATGTTCCAAGGGCAGCCAAAGGAAAATGAGATAAAGGAATTTGCAATACACTTACTTAGTTCTCACATTCAACCATGTCAAAGCTCAAAGAAACTACCACAGTGACAGATTTTTCAACTTTAATATCTAAGATGCTTCTAACTCAATAAATTTCTTCAATACCGAAATCAGGGGCTTTGCAAATATGAACATAACTCATTAATTTTCAAATAAAACCTTAAATCCTCCTACAAAAACCAAACTTGAAGCTTTATACTCCCTATAATAAATTCTTAAACATAGAAACCACAAGCAAATCTCGGATCACTCTCACATCTCGCCCAAATCGCAGAAAAGAAAGATGAAACGAGAAAAAAATAGTCACCTAAGTTCAAAGTTGAGCTTGCCTGCGTCAATGGCACCCGCCGTCGCCGTCAGCCGCTAGGCTCGCCGGAGAAAACGAGGAAGCCGACAGTGAGGAGTGAAGACGACGAGAACAGAGAGGAAACAATGAGAAAAACGAAAGTGGAAGGTGAAGTAACTTGAAGAACCAAAAGAAATGGAAAGGCCTACCTCATTCGCCGTCGTCCGCCGCGTCTTCCACCGGAAAAATGAAGAAGTTGACAGATTGAAGAAGAAGATCGAAGAAGAGGATGAGAATTGAAATGTATGTGTGTGCGCGAGTCGGCTATGGAAGGAGAGACAAAGAAGATGATGGTGGGGGGGGCTGGCGCCGCCGCGCCTTAGGCCGCCGCCCGTCGCCTGGAAGAAGAGGAACGAAGAAGAGGAAGGCGGAGGGAGGAGAAGGGCGAAGGGTTTGAGAGTCAGGGAGGGTGGAGGTCGGGTTTTGGTGTTATAAGGGAGGAGAGGGCCTTGTTTGGTTTGGTGTAATAAGGGTGGTATAAGATAATTTGTAGCCCAAACTTGCCATAGTGTACTCTTTTAATTCTAAAACTATTTAAACCAGTCTCCAATCTTTTTAAACTTCAAAATATTTTTAGCTTTACCACTCCCTCATATTTCAAACTCTTCATTTCTTAATTAATTATATGCACATTAATTACTCAAAATTTCCAAAAATATCTCAAAAATTCCTAAAAATTCAAAAATTTCCCAAAACACTCTCTAATCCTGAATTAAATTTTTCAGGATGTTACAAGACGCTTAATCCGAGCAACCTTCACAAATATAGGTTTGCTATTCAAACTAATGGCAAGATGTGCTAGCGCGTCTATAGAAGGCTCTTCAGACATGATGGAAGAAGGCGATAATTTGTAATGGGAGATGGAAGAAAACCAGGAGTAAAAGCATGGACTATAAGTTTAGCGGAGTAAAAGTAGGGACTACAAGTTTAGGGAAATTCTATAATGGCATAATGGAGGTATATAGATATAAAGTGAGGGGCCCACAAGAATTTGAATTTGGAAATTGAATTTGAATTTGAAATTTGAAAAAGAAAAAGGCTGAAAAAAATTTAAGAAAATTGTCAAGTTTACCCTTTTTTATTTCTCAACGAGGTGACTTCTCAGGGAAGCTTGTATGACTAGAGACATGTGTCGGCTGGTGAATGATTTTTGTGAACAGTAACCTAAAGCTGTTTTATTAGGAGTGTTTTGCTTTTTATGTTTTATTGGTATTGATGGTAATTTTAACGGCAAAAAATTAAGAGTGCAAACATGAATCAGTAAGGATCCTTAATTTAAACTTTCAAAGATTATAGATTTTATTTACAGCTAACCCAAAGTTATGGGTTACATGTAATTTAGTCATGTTTTTAAGAGAAAAGTCTATTATTAACAACAACATCAACATCAACAACCATGAAATATTCTGTTGGAACTAAATAAAATGTGAATTATTTTACAGGGATAGTTAATTATAAATAACGTGTAAGGAATTTAATTAACATGAAGTCCCACAATGTTATGGAATTGATTTTAGACTCCACGAAAGATTATCACTTGCTCATTATGTTACCAAAAACTCATAGTTACTGAACAAGTGTTCAGAAGTTGTGTCCTAAGTTGAATTGGTATAACTTGGCCAAAAATTGTAATTAGCATGTCAAATAGTTGTTATGGTCTGGTCAAAAGTTTTTACTAACTTAAAGTCAATAACAACCGTTTGGCCTGTCGATAAAAACTTAATGAGTATACTGTAACAACTTCTTAGTAAAGACTTCAGATTAATATTTTGTTATTTCATAAAACCTCATCTTAATTATTTTTTTACATGGAACCTATAATTAATTACCACATCTTAGCTAGAGATTAAAATCAGCTTAATATTATGTGTTTGATCAGATTGGTTCAGAATTAAATGGCATGACATTCTACATGTGTATGTAAGTAAATTCCCAATGTAAGGTATATATGGCAACATAACTAGAATCGTCCTATTCCATTAAATTAATTGTATACTTAATATAATATTCCCTCCATGCCCAACTATAAGATCCTTTTAACTTTTTTAGAAGTTAAAAAAACAAATTAAACTATTAAATTATAAGTAAGTTTATAAGTATTAACATTTTAAAGTGATTAATTTTATATTTTAATTTCTTCAATTAAGTCAAAAGGATCTTATAATTAAGACACGAGAGAGTATTTTCCCATAATTACACAGACATTCTCTAAAACATATAGTTCAATTCAATCATTTCTTAAAAAGATTCTAAACATATAATTATATTAATATTTAAATATAGAAGTTTAGCCTTGGTTCAGTTTTTGTTTTAAAAATGGGTATTTTGATTTAAACAAATTTTAAAAGGTTAAACCAACTTTTGGTCCCTATAGTTTAATGTGATTTGGGTTTTGTCCCTGAAGTTTAAAAGTGGAGGTTTTGATCCTTATAGTTTACATCAATTTTTTTTATACATAGGAAATAAAATAGCAAAAAAATCACTCACAGCAATGTTAAGTTATTCCATCTAGAGCTATTAACTCATATGCTTCCTCACGTGTCAATAGGCGAAGACCTGGTCCCATGTTCAAAGCCTTCTTAGCCAAAATGTCCGCATAAGTATTCTCTTCCCTGCATCTCCATTTGACCTGAACACTCCACTCTTTTGCCAACAACATCTTGAGCTCATGAATTAACTCGCTGCTTTCATGTCTCTCAAACTTGTTAGTATTGATAAGCACAATAACCTCCCTCGCATCAGGCCACAGTCTGCAACTTTTAATATCCAGATTCCATGCTCTCCTCAGGCCACAAATACATCCCCACAATTCTGCTTCCAAGCTATTTCTAGCTTTAATGCCACACATAAAAGCTTCCATAGTACCAACAGAGTGCTCAATATATAATGATCCCTCCACAACCCGATAACCTTGAAGACATTGAAAAAGCTCCTTCAACACACACATCAAAACTCGTGGTCATCCCATTCCTGCTTTGTGTTAAGTCCGAATTAGACCAGATTAGATTGATCGGCTTCTGGTTCAAAAGAACTGCCTTAAGCATGCATTGAGCAACTCCATAAATCTCTGCCAGTGCTTCCGCAGTCGTAAGGATATTTCCATCATGAACTCTCTCATTTCTCCTTCGTCCACCGAACTATTCCAGAAAGCATGATTCGAACTCAGGATTCCCAATTCAGTCCATATTTCTCGAGCATATAAACAATCACGGGAGACATGTAAAATATCTTCTAGATGTCCAACACAAGCATCACAATCACCGGTCTCATGAAGCCCACACATTTTCTTATACTCATTTGTAATTAAACGATGGTGAGAAAGCAACCACACATGCATCTTACATCTTTCAGGGGCCTTCACTTTCCAGAGCTTGGACCAAATACTTTGATCAGACTGTTCAACTTCAGTAATCATGCTATAAGCACTTTTAGTAGAGAACACTCCACTTTTCTCCTGCTTCCAACGTGCTACAACGTTATTACTTCTATGCTCAACCTCAATCTCATTCATAAAAGTATCCCACACTTCTTTAATACCACACCATAAACGAGATCCTCTTCTTCTTTTATCGATAATAGGAATAATATCATCCCCACATCTATATTTTCCTCTAATGACTCTTGTCCACAAAGCATCCTTATTAGTTGTCAAACCCCAGCCAATCTTCATCATGAGAGCCTTATTCTGTTCCCTTGAGTGCCTCAATCCCAAACCACCTGCCACTTTTATATTACACACTTTCTCCCAAGCAACAAGATGGGTCTTACGGTTATCATTAGTGGAACCCCACAAGAAATCTCTGGCAAGCCGGTCAAGTTCATCACAAGTACTCATCACCGGGAGAAGAGCCGTCTGCATAACATGGTTAGGAATCGAAGTCACTGTGGATTTAATGAGAGTGCTCCTGCCAGTTAACTATAAAGAGTGAACTTTCCAACCTGCTAATCTGGATCTTACTTTATCAACAACGTACTTATAAGTGTTCCTATTAACGTTCTCATGATGAAGAGGAACACCTAAATACTTCCCAAGATCTGTCGTTCTAGCATAGCCAAGTGCACTACTTAGCTCTTCCGGAACATTATGATTAACATTTTTGGAGAAGTAAACACGAGTCTTAGTTGCATTTACTCGTTGGCCAGAAGCATTACAAAAAGCTGTCATACACTCCTTGATAATTCTGACTTGGTTCATGTTAGCCTCCGCAAAAAGGACAAGATCATCAGCAAAGAAAAGGTGGGAGATCGGCTGGCCATTACTGTTTAACCTTATAGGTTTCCACATTTCTTTGTTCACCTGATCTTGGATTAAATGAGCCAGTTTTTCCATGCATACCACAAATAAATAAGGAGAAAAAGGGTCACCTTGGCACAATCCTCTAGATAGAGTGAAGTGCTCAGTTTTACTACCATTCCAAAGAATTTGCATTGAGGAGGAACTAATGCACCATTCAATCAAATCAATAATACCATTCGGGATGTGCAGCTCACGAAGACACTCCAACATAAAGGACCATCTCACTCTATCGTAAGCTTTCTCCAAGTCAATCTTTATGGCCATGAACCCCTTCTTAACCTTTGCATTCCTCATAGAATGAATCACTTCTTGGGCCACAATAATATTATCAGAACAAAGCTGTATTGGTTAGGAGATATAACATTGGATAATATTGACTTTATTCTATTTACAACAATTTTTGTGACTGCTTTATAAATCACATTACACAAGCTTATAAGTCTAAAATCTTTCAACTTTTCCGGGAAGTCAATTTTGGGAATTAACACAAGGAAAGTATGGTTGACTTCTCGAATAAGTCTGGGATCTTCAAAAATCTTCAAAATGAAGTTGTAAACAGATGGACATACCTGATGCCATTGGTTCTGAAAGAAAAGAGCATTGAAACCATCAGGTCCTGACTCTTTCAAAGGCCCCATAGATCTAACAACCTTCTCAACTTCTTCTTGTGAGACTTGATTAGTCATGGAAGACAGCCACAACGGGTGCACCTCAGGGGATCCCACATCACAAGCAACTCTTGTATCATTAACCCCTTTTTCCATAAAAAGAGTTGTTGAAAAGAGAGAGCTTCATGTTTAATCTTCTCAACATCATAAAGCCATTCCCCTGACTCAGATAATAGAGCCTCAATACAATTTCTCCTTCTACGGGCATTTGCTCTTTTATGAAAGTAACTAGAATTTTTATCCCCAAGAGAAAACCAGTCACACCTTGCTTTCTGTGCCCACATCAAGTTCTCCTGTTAAAAAATGCCTTCTAACTCCACCCACTCCCTTTGCAAACATCTCAATGAATGTGTCTCTCCATCATTATTAATACATTTATCAATACCTTCAATACGGCTCATCAAGCGTCTTTTTCTGCGTCCTAGATGCCAATAGACCTCTTTACTCCAAGAATTAATCCTAGCAATAAAGTCATTCAAGTTCTCATTACATCCCTTCTCATTGGACCAAGTTGCTTCTACAAAACTACTAAACTTATCATGCATCAGCCAAGAAGCTTCGAAACGAAAAGGTTTCTCCAATATATTACCTCTCACTGGCCTTTCTATCTGAAGCAAAACTGGGGCGTGATATGATTTAAAATTAAAAAGTGTCGTAGTCATGGCATTAAGAAAACGGTCCGAGAATAAACTGTTCACCAACAGTCTATCCAGCCTGCTTTCACATCCATTCCTTCTCCACGTGAACCTCGGACCAACAGAATGAATATCCACCACTTCCATTTCATTAGTCCAACTAATAAATTCTTTATCAGCATGAATCGGGAAATGAGCAGTAGATCTGCTTTCATGATCATAAAGAACACAATTGAAATCACCACCAATGCACCAGGCATCGTGAATATTGTCCTTTAACTCCAAGAGGCGCCTCCACAAGACACGGCGTTTTATTCAATTGGGACTAGCATATATACTAGTGATGTAGAAAGAAAAAGTACCATTAACTACTTTAACATGGACAAATTGATCAGACGACTCTATAACAGAAAGTTGCCAATATCATCTTTCCAACAAATCCATATTCCTCCGCTGAAGCCCATGGAATCAACTACAAATTGGTTTTTGAAACCCAATTGTCTTGCAATCTTTCTTGCTTTTGGACCACTAGAACGAGTCTATACTAAAGCCAAAAACTAAACATGGTATCTTTAGCACAATTCTCTAATTAGACATGAGAATGATTTAGAACCAGTGCTCCTACAATTCCAAAAGAAGCAATTCATAAAGAAATATGGTCATTAAGACCCTCATGAGTCTTGGCCAAAATGGTGTCACTATCATTCACTTCATTAGACAAACAACTCTTGTTTAGATCAATATCCTCATTCATCCCTTCTTTCCATGCTGCACCCATACGTTCAAGCTGCCCCAACTCCTTATCAGGCTGAGCTTCTTGGTGATCCATCAAAACAGAAAATGAGTTTGAATTATTAACTAAATGGGCTTCCCCCCTTGCTAAGCATACTATGTTTGTCTTGTGGGCCAATAATTGAAAGGGACGGCCCAACCGAATTCTTTTCTTTGATTTTTCTTTGCCCCACATTCACTCTTCTGCGTGACTGAGCCACAGGGACCCACTTCCTTTCATTTGAAATCTCCTTGCCAGAATTTCGGCTCCTGAATGATTGACCATGAACAAATTTTGCCACATGAATCTCGCCATTATTATTATTATTATATTATATTATTAATCCCTCCAATTTTAATGCCTGTACGCCTATCACTCCCAATCATATCCACATGATTAATTCTCCCATTATTCCCTCCTTGATTCTCTTGAGATCCCCCACTTTTAGGGATAGTCATTTGTTTCTTAAATGGGCGCCTTACCAAATTCCACACCCCGATCGTGTTTGCCTCCGGCGGCAGCGCGGCCACAGATTCCTTCGCCTCCCAAGTATTCCTTCCTCTCCTTTCCTTCCCCTTATCCTCTCCATTGACATTTTGGAGCCCGACGAAGAGGCTGTCTCCTTCTCAATCCCGTCGCTATTATGAATGTCTATCTCCTAGCATAAGTCCTTATGGTGTCCGTATTTTCCACATTTGAAACAAATGAGATGTAAACCTTCATATTCAACATGTCTTTCCCTGCCAAATGTTCGAACTGCAGAATGAAGCTATTTCCTAAGATCCAGTTCAATACAAATTTGAGCATATCTCCCTCGTTCCGCTAAATATGTCACTGCATCCACCTTTAAAGTCTTTCCTAACAAACCTCCTATCTTATTCAAACTCTCTGCATTAAAAAATTCCAGAGGGAGCACAGGAACACGCACCCAAACGGCAACCTTCTTTTGGCACTCTGCTACCCACGGATCAAAATTTGGTCTCCATCGATGCACAATTAAGTAATGATCAGCAACCATCCACGGTCCTTCAAAAAAAACATAGATCAAATCCTCTTCATTAGAAAATGAAACAACAAAGTAGCCATTATCAATATCTCGAATCATGAATGATTCCTTTGTCTTCCATTGTCTATTGAGGCTACTTTTCCAACCCATAGTGAGACATTTTTCCTCATAACTTTGACTATCAAGGACTTCCTTCACGGCGCACACCACCTTCCATACTCTTCCCGCGTAACTTCCAACGTCGAAATATTGTTATCATCCCCATTAAGATCAGTTCTTGGGCCCTCCTCAACAACACCCTCCTTCCAAAAATAATCTTTCAAGCTATCAATATAGCCTTTCCATGCGTCTTCAAATACCCCACTCCCTCTTGAATCGGTAGAGCATCCTTTTGGATTAGCATCCAGTAAAGTATCTCTATAGGAGGTTTTCTTTTTCCCACCTTCTAGAGAAACATGTTCATCAATAGGCTCTGACTCCATACCAGAAGCCGTAGCTTTTTTTTACCACGATCATAGGTATTCTCGATCAACTTCCAAGCCTCCTCCAGGTTCAAACTCTCTCTCTCTCTCTCTCTCTAAAAATATTCTCTTTATGTGTGTGTAACATATTTACATCAATTTCATATTAGTGAAAATATCATTTTTCATCACATAGTAAAAGTTGGGTAATTATTTGTGTACCTTGGAATAGTTTGTACTATTTTTGTTCTTTGGCAAATAGTAATGTATCATTTTTTGTCTTTCACCCTATAAATAAGAAGGTTTTCTTTTTTAACAAAAGAATAATAATAATACCAATGAGTAGTTGGTTGAACTGGTAAGTGAGCTACAACCCCCGCAAGGAGGAGAACGCGTGTTTGAATCCCGGGAAGCGCTCTCATTGGGAAAGAGGACAACCTTGCCCATGTGGGCAACACTCCTACCCCTCGAGTCCGGATTAAACCGGACGGTAATTTACCACAAAAAAAAGAATAATAATAAAATTGATTTTAATTATAATTTATAATGTTTTTCCACCTAAGCTTACCACATCATCACAAATGAGCCTGACATGTCGGCTCACTTAACACCATTAAGTCCTTATCAAAACTATAAAGATTATTATTTGTTTAAACAAACTAAAACTTGAAGGACCAAAACCTCTTCTTTGAAAGTATAGGGACTAAAACTAAAATTGATATAAACTATATTACTATACGGACCAAAACCTCCACTTTTAAACTTCAGGAACTAAAACTCAAATCACATAAAACTATAGAGACCAAAAATTGGTTTAACCCAAGTTTAAAAGTTAAAAGTAATGGTCAATTAATTGTTTCGTGGTTGGGAATATTTTATTTTGGAAACAAATAAATTTTTAAATATAGAAGGATGCTTGTGCAAGATATATTTTAATTTTGAGGTATGCTTATATATTTTCCAAATAGAAGGAAGATTTTGTAGTTGGGATAAAGTAGAGTGGTGAAATATATATCTTCTGGTAAAAAAATCTTTTAACAGTTCCAGAGTCTTATAACAAAAAATACCAATAGTCTACTTTGATTCCCTCCTAAATTATCACACAAACGTAAATATCTTGATATTTGTTTTCCTTTTCATAAACTATTAATTATAATTATTAACATAACTTTTACTATGAATTCTACAAAATAAGACAATACTTAATTTTCTTTTTTTCTTTTGGTTACCTAAAACACCCAAAAAAATTAAATGGGGATTATAATTATAAATTAGGAATCTTGAAAATTGAGTATATAAATTTATTATGGAGTATAGGAGTAATGAAAGAAAATAAAATTTGGGGTAGTCTTATTATAAAAAATTTGGAAGGGTAGAATAGCCATTAGTAAATAGAAGGGAAATGGACCAAATCTGACCCCAAGTAACCACCAAGGAGCGCTGAGTACCCTAAACTAACAACAGACTCATATCTGTACCCCAAGTAACCAAGGTGTTTAAAAACTACCCCGGTTGGACGGTCAACAACGTTTGACCGTTATTTTGCCTATGTGGATGCCACGCGAGCACCTGCTTTGCCACTTGGCGCCTTGTCATTGCCACATAAGACAAGTGTATGTGGGTCCCACATTAAATAAAAAAAAATTCTCTCTCCCCCTTCATCAACAAGGCCCCACAAGGCCCCACCCCCTTCACCTCCCTCCCCAGCCCCCCACCACCACGCCCCACCGCCTCCCCAGCCCGCCAGTCCGCCTTCGCCAGGTGGTAGTGGTGGTGGGGGGTGGAGCGTTGTGGGTCCTTGTTGATGAAGGGGGAGGGAGAATTTTTTATTTAATGTGGGACCCACATACACTTATCCTACGTGGCAATGACAAGGTGCCAAGTGGCAAAGCAGGTGCTCGCGTGGCATCCACATAGGCAAATTAAAGTAACGGTCAAACGTTGTTGACCGTTCAACTGGGGTAGTTTTTAAACACCTTGATTACTTGGGTACAGATACGGGTCTATTGTTAGTTTAGGGTACTCAGCGCTCCTTGGTGGTTACTTGGGGCCAGATTTGGTCCATTTCCCTAAATAGAAAGCAAATAACACATCTGCTCCTTCTCCTTATTAAAAGAAAAAAAAAACCCACACATAAAACTCAAAACACACGCACACATACCTCACTTCACTCCTCTTCATTTTTCTCTCTGGTTCTTCATTTCTCTCATCTGTCCAGCATGCTTCTTCACCCAAAACTATAGCTGATCTTGGTCCAATCTTACATGCAATCAGTGCTATAGATTCAGGTGAAAATTTCTCACAATCCCATATAATTTTTTCTGCGTTTTGTTGGGGGAATAAGGGAAAACGAACAGTGAAGAATGAGATTTGATTTTCTAGGTTTGTGAAGAAGCTAATAACTATCTTAGGTTTCTATTCATGGTATGGGCTTTGTTGATTTATATAGGTTGAAATTTTCCCTTTTTCCTCATTTTTCTGTTTTGGCTGAATGAGTTTTTGGTTCGGGGAATTAAGATGAACAAAATTTAAGTGTCAATAGGACTATCAAAGTTAGTTTTTGTACATGCATGTTAGTTATCAATTGATATGTCAACAATATGTGAAGGATTAAGCATTATGTTGGGTTGTTGGGGTAAATAAATATTGTGTCTTCTTTGATTTGATTTTTGCTTCTGTCATGAGTATGGAAAAAGGGTTTAAATTGTCATGCATGTGTGTTTTCTTTATATTGGGGGCTGCTGAAATGGTGTATGGGTTAGAGAGTTGATGATGGAAATTTAATAAATAATGTTTATATCATTGCACTCCAAGTGTTTGATAAAATGTCTAGTAGAGTTAAGAAATTGATTTAGCTCACAAAATTTTGTTACAAAGACTATTCTTTTATGTTTTTTCTTAATTATCATGGAATAATGTTTGGTTGTGTATGTTTGGTTTATGTAATGTTAAACAAAACTTAGGAGGGTTGATTACAATTAAGGTAATTTGGGGGATAAACTTGTGAAATGAATTGTAGAGTTTAGGTGTTGCGTAAAATGTTGTTTGGATTGAAATATAAAACACATATCGCTGATTGCTAATTCCTTCTTTTCTTTTCTATCTTGTGTTATTTTTGATCATATCCATATGCTTAAGATAATTAAATGAAGTGAATTAAGTTCCTTTAGACAAATGTATTTATGAATGTTACAAGCTAAATTTGGGGATGATTTTCTATTACATGCTTGGGCTGGACTTAACTTGTTGCCTTTCAATTTGACTTTTATTAAATATGTTGGTTGTATATTCATATATCAAATTAAAGACTTAAAGGGGCTGTTCTTATATTCTTTTGATTTGGGATTGAATTATGTGAAAACTTGTGATTTCATATGAACTTGAAATATGTTTCCTTTGTTGCATTGACTCAAAATGTGGTTATTTTGTTTTGGAATTTAAGATTTTAAACTTCAAGTTGAATTTAATTATAGGTAATTCTGTTTTCCATCATTTTGATGTCATGAGTGTTGGAATTCTGTTTTGAGTTTAAATTGGGCATTAGGTAATATAAAGATGTTGGTTATGAAAGTGCCTTTTAGGTGTAAATTTTTGCAAGATTAATATATATGAGTACCAAATTTTATGTTTATACTTTTGTTGCAGAATTTTGAACTAATGGGGGAGGTATAAATAAGTGAATTCTTACTTAGTAGCATAATTAAGAATAAGTCATAGGGTAGTATTATTAGGACTAAGAGGGAAGCAATAGGTTACCACATAATGTAACTACTTAATCTCACTCTTACATGATGTGCTCATAGGAGCATCCAGTGGCGATTGTGCTAGGCAGCAAGGTCTTGAGCAAGAATAGAACGATTAGTAACGGTTGGAGTACGGGTAGCAGTTTACTTCATATTATAAAATGAAAGTTGTTATATCCGCATGTATATTATAGTATTATTTTTTAAAAAAAGCATGATAATATTTGTAAACACCCTATTTTGTCCGGGCCCACCAAATTAAAAATAAAAAAAATAAAAAATAAAAAATAATAAAAAATATAAAAACAAAAAATATAATAAAACAAGATATGCTCTCTTGATTCTTTCTTGTGAGGCAAGCACAAGTCAAATTGTGTAAGGGTCAAACAAAGATTGGCAACTAAGTGAGGAAATTGGAAATAATTGTGGTGATTGTGTCATAAAAGAATGATTCCCCATCAATTAGAATTTGATTTGAATAAGTTAGGAAACTTTTGAAGGGAATTTGAGTAAAAAGGAAAAAATTTTATTGGCCAATCAAGTTTCATAATGGAATTGATACATGTGCAACCATCATAAAAAGGAAAAAGGAAATTAACAGGATATGGAGAATGATTGGTGAGCATAAATCAAAAAAATAATAAATGGACATTTAAGATGAAACCCTAGAGTTGGTGGCCTATATAAGTTAGTGCAAGAGAGCATAGAGGGGATTTTTTTTTTGGGAGAGACTAGGTTTTCTAGTGAGGATCATTTTTTTGAGAGGAAGCATTTAGAGAGAAAAAGCTAAGTTTTGGAGAGGAATGAAAAGAGACAATGAGAGAGGCTCCAAGGCTTGCCCTTCAACTTATCACGCCTTGACACTAGAATGCCAAGTCCAGATTCCACAAAGAATGCTCCGTTCACGACTAAGTCATTAACTGATCTCCTCCATATGTTTGCTGGTGAGTATTCTCTCTTTGTCACCTTCACACTCCATACTTATTGTTTTAGCAAAATTTGTTCCAGTGCCTCCATATTGTTAAAATTCAATTTTTTTATCTTTGTTTGATATATGATTTACTATCTTTGTTTTGATTTTATTTTAAAATTGTGAAATCTTTTTTCATAAATAAAAATAATAAAATGGCTTTTATAAAAGAGGAAAATGAGTTGAATGATTTTCATCCGTGAAAGATTGAATTATCTTCTCAGGTTGAAAGTCGATTGTTTCTCCGAGAGAGATTATCTCCTCTGGCGATTCAATCAAAATTGTGAAGTGATACAATCAAAATTTCCTCTTAAGAAAAAATAAATAAATATGCATTTTCATAATATAAAAAAAACAAACCAAAAATAATATTTTTTTCCTTCTTAAATTTAAACAAATGTTTTTCTTAAAAAACACAAACCAAGTGATACACATTTATATCCCGAACTACGTGGGCTTTGATCCCTTAAGGGTACGTAGGTCCTAGGTCAAATCCTAGGTCAAGTCCAAAAATGTAAAAATTATTTTTTTTCCTTTTTTTTGTTTTATTTTTATTTTTATTTGTATATATTAATTTCTCTTGATAATTTAAAATAAAATTAAAATTAAGGTCATATTTATTTTTAAATAATTAACTTAGGGTAACCGTTTTCTTGAACGGGTGCTGTGGGGTACCTAACACCTTCCCCACGCACAATCGACTCCCGAACCCTATTTTATTTTTTTATTATTTTAAAAGGTTTTGCAAAATATACTTTTTTAAAATTTTGGTGGCGGCTCCATTTTTACATTTTAATTTAACCTAATTTTTCGGGCGCTACAATGTTTATTCAAGAGGAGGAAGAATATTTATCTCAAATAGATAAATAAGAAAGTAGAGTACTCTAGGCATCAAGAGGGTCGCACCCTCTATGCCAAATTTTTATAGAAACCTTACAGGTACAAAATACCTCCATTATTTGACAAATATATCGTCAATAGTGGTTGGTATAGTGAGGCAAGTTCCAATAAGAGATTGGAAAAAAACACATTCCAGTAAGAGATTGGAAAGTGGAGGATATTATCATGATTATATTTTTTTATATTAAAAATTATTACTGCCTGTGTAGTAGTAAACTGCAATGTACTCTTTGGTTTCAGGTAGTTGGACGGACATATTTTGGAAAGGTAGTGGTGGAGAAAAGACGGGGACGCTTGTTTGACTGTTATGCTTGAAGTTGTATTTTGGGAGCTTATGTTTTGAAAGTTTCCCTAATTTTTTAGTAGGGTAGAATTAGGATAACTTAGTACTATATTTTAAAGATACATTGGTAGTATTTTGTATATAGGTAAACGAACATTCTATCTTTACCTTAGAAGTAAGCATAACTACTTTATTATTATTATTCTATCAAGCTTATGTTATAACTAAACCTAAACTTAGATATATTATCAAGCTATTGTAGTGATAAGCTATTGTAGTGATAAGTAACCTTAGTAATTGGTATATGTTTTCTTTTAATTGCTTTATAACCACTTGTTATATATCCATTTGACATATTTAAAGTTCCTTTTTGATAAATGTTTGGTTAAAAATCATTTATGAAGAATAGTTTTAATTCATTCAGATTTTTAAGCACATGTTTTTCTAAAAAGGGTTGATCAAGTGGTTATAATTCAATTAAATCTTTTATTAGAGTGGTAGAAAGTCTAGGTGTCTACATTACCCAAGAGTATCCTCACCCGCATGTCAAATGAGATTAATCTCCCGCTATTCTGAAGTCTCATATAGAGGGTAGACATCTGGCCTGTGAATTTGCTCTATTCGCAAGAGCTGGGGATCGAACCCCCAACCGATGAATGAAAATGTTAAAAACTTAACTGTGATGATCATTTTTACACCAGTTTTAAAATTTGATGGTAAGTTTTGTACCAAAAAATTTACATGAACTTTTTGCACATTCGTGACAATTATATGGTCATTTTTGCACTTTAACCCTTCTGAAATTCCTCATAGGGTTTTGGTTAGCCCCCAATGCTAGCTTAACTAGTCCGATAATAACAAGTCGTGGCCTACCCCATAAGTGATAATCCATAAGTAACACCATTAAACTCTGCTTTGTTTACTCCTAGGAGAGAATCCTTATAGGATGAGGGAGTGGTCTGGTGTATGTGTATCCTTCAAACTTTGATCAGAAGGAACCTATTACATTGGAGTAGGGGTTGTCGGATTTTCTGATGGTAACTTTGCTTCGAGCAACATCACATCTCCGCCCTTACCTTGAGCAGCGATCATCTTTTTCTTCTTGGACTTGTATTCCACTGGACAAACATCCGGCGGACGGTCCAGTGGTACCTTATGATTCGTTTGTTTTTCCATGGTTTCAAGAGTGTGCGCACCATTCCCAAGAGAGAGTGAAACCTAGCTTTTTTTTACATCATTCCAGTCTACCAAATTTATTCTCGCACTTGCAAATTGTCGTTTATATCCAGTGTGTTTTGAATAATTGTTGGAAACTAAATATGCATATTTATTAAAAAAAATGGGAAAATAACAAAAAAATGAAACTTGAATTTGAGTTGGACAAAATAGGGTTTCCAATTCCAACTTGGACAAATAAGAGATAGTCCCCAATTTGTCCTAAATGAAATTTGTGACTTTGTGCTAAAAACGTAGTGAATGACGATTCTAAAGTAGTTAATAGCGATACTTGAGTAGTTATTGCGAAAGATAGTTAATAGCGATACTTGAATAGTTAACAGTTATACTTAAGTAGTTAATGACGCTATTAACTACTTTAGAATCACCATTCACTACTTTTTGGCACAAAGTCACAAATTTTATTTAGGACAAATTGGGGACTATCCTTTTTTTGTTCAAGTTGGAATTTGAGACCCCATTTTGTCCAACTCAAATTCAAGTGTCATTTTTTTTGTCATTTTCCTATACATTTTTCATAGGGAGACTTGTTATCTATCTATTTTTAATTATTAAAATATGTATGCACATTTGTAAATTTACCAACGACCATTTAAGAAATATAAGCAACTTCATTTTTCTAATTTAAAGTTGCATTCTTCCATTGCTCAAAAAAGTTGCATTCTTCCATTGAGGGCATTGTTTCGTGTAGGTTTTTATTAAGTGTAAGATGACACGTGAGGCGGTGAGGGTTTATTTTTAATTTTTTATTGTTTGACAATGCGCAATAATTTTTACCCATTGTTTGGAGGGAGATCATGCATGTACAATAAATGATTCTGGTCTGTTTGTTGGCCTACATATATAACTAATTAATACTCCCTCATTCCCAATATACAATACTAGTACTTGCTTTTTACATTTTCCTACAAATTTAGTTTAAACTCGTTAAATGCAATAAACGTGTAGGAAATATACCATCTTCTTTTTTAAAAAGTACTCTTATTTTCTTTCCGATGTATCAAAAAAAAAAAGTACCCTTATTTGTGAATGAGTAACATATAGGGAATTTATGAATAAAGATGAAAGTGAATTTGTATGAGAAGTTAAAACATTGGGTAAATTGGGAAAGACATACTTATTGCTTAAACATAGTCAAACATGGTTATACTTCCTCCGATTCCTAATATAAGAGCCCAAAATTTGAATGATTTTGGTCCCTAATATAAAAACTCATCTAATATTCTCTCCTCAATTAATGAGTTTTTTCCTACTTTACCCCTAACTCTCTCTCATATTTATTAATGTTTATGTATTTCTCTCTCTTAAAGGTATCATAATAAATATGAGCAATATTGGAAAAGAAGCATTAACTACAGACACCCAACTAACATTTACATGTTTTCTTAAGAAGCGTTATTTTGGCGGCTAGCTCTTATATTAGGGATCGGAGGGAGTATTTTTGGACCAAGTAATTAAAAAAAGAACCTTATATTGTGGGATGGAAAGTGTATAGCAAAAATTATAAATGAGAGACAATAAGAGAACTTAAGGTTTAACTACTTAACATGACAACAAAAACATTAATATACCCTCAAGTCAATAATATAAGAGATAACATGTGATTTTTCTTACATATATATTATAAGAGCTAACATATAAAAGTCAATGTAATAATTTTTCGATCCCCATTTTTCCCTTACATATTAAGTATCATATGACCATTATGTTCACTTGGCTTGTGTAAAATAATTTACGACCATTTATAATATTGGTTGGGGGAGTGTTACTCTATTTTTCTTGGTAGGGAGAGCCATATTTACCTTAAAAATAAGATGAAAATAAGATGGAGGAGATCCCAATGAATTTATTGATTTTAAAAATGGATAACGGAAGTTCAAAATCTTCATAATGAGAATATGCAAACTGAAATGATGAGAAAATTATATTTTCTTAATTTTTGTTAAAATTAATTTTACAAAAATGTCGTCTTTTCCCTAACTTGTCAACAATTATGGCTCGCAAGGAATAGCAAGATATTTAATGATGGAGAGGTAACAGCTAGAACTATTATTGCTAAAGTTAGAGCATGTGCCTCATGGAGTGGGGAGTATATACCTCATGGGTTGAACCGTGGTAGGGATATTGATGGATGGGAAGCTCCTGGGAAAGGATATGTGAAGGTTAATGTGGATAGAGTATGTAACCCGGATGGAGGAGCATCGGCGTGTGCGGGGGTTATGAGGGATTATAAAGGAAAGGTGAGGGGAGACTTCTTATTCAATATGGGAAGAGGAGACTGCTACGTAGCGGAGCGGTGGGCTATTCTCATGGGATTAAAGTGGAGCTGGGAGTTTGGTGTTAGACATCTCATACTTGAATCTGATTGTCTTGAACTTGTCCAAGATATTGAGCAATACCGTGAGATGGATGGGAATGGAACAAATGAGATGGAAGAGATTCTGTCTTTGTGTAGGCGTGCATGGGATGTCCAAATATTGTGGTGTAATCGAGAGAGGAATAGTGTTGCTGACTTGCTCGCAAGATATGCGCTGACAGTGGGTGCTGGAGTTGTGCAGTTTAAGGAAGTGTCTGCTCATGTTGCTACTAAAGTTAGACAAGAGATGCCACATAATATGCTATGAGTTTAGTGCTTTATTGTATCAAAAAAAAATGTCGTCTTTTCCTCAACGGCAACGCTCTCCTACTAACAAACACAGAGTTCCAAGGAGAAGATAATTAATATAGGTATGGTCAAGCATATTCAGGCCGTTTGATCCACTACACGTGATCATAGTAACAAATACTCTATCCCAAATTACGAATTATTATTATTATATTAGAATCTTTTCATGTTTGTATTTATAAATAAATTACAGAAATTATGGATCAATTATTTTCACTTTTAGTAGTATCCTTGGCATAAAATGATCATTTACTTATTGTAAGATGTTCATTAACTTTTATTAAACATATAAATATAGTGAAGTAATTTAGATGGCCCACGAGTTGTCCTGGATCCCAGAGCTTTGAACCCAAACTTGAACCATGTTCTTATTCATGAAACAAGAACAAAGTCATGATAAAACTTTAACTCAAAGCCAAAAATCGCAAAAGATTCAACTCACGCAGAATACTAGAACCTAAATTTGATTTGCACAATGAATCACCCTCTCAGGAAAACCATGATAAGGGAAACCATAGATTGAAATGGTTGGTGTGACTTACAACTAAACGAGAAAGCCCTTTACATGGCATTTGAAATGACACTGAAAAGAGTATAATATCACTGTCATAATTGCAACTCATTATGACACTAGTCATAAATAATGACTTATTGGATTTCAAATTAAATCAATCAACATTAAAAATGTATTAATGATGATTTGTCAACTTTCTCCTTTCCTTTATGTAATCATATTAAGTAATATCGAACTATCTAGTCCATCAAGGGCAGATACGTTCAAATATTTTCAACAACTCCCCTTAAATTTGATGGACGCACCATCCTGCAATTTGTTTTCTTGGGCATTCGTATCGGCTGTCCGTCATGATCACATGTGCATAATCTGTGCAGTTCAGATGCTTACAAAGTAGAAATCCTTAGAAGAGAATCATAATGCAAGGACATCAGCGTATATTAATTCTCAGTTTGTTTGTCTAAGATTCCATAGGTTAACTCTCACACACAAGTGACATTCTTAATCTCTCACGAGTTAATATACACTCAATTAACTCAGATTACCTTCACATGCACTTGGAATCCACACTTACCAGCACTTCTAGTAAGGGATTGATCATGTAAATCCAGTGTTACATGTGTGTATCAAGTTAAAGGCATTCCTTTCTGGCTGGACATCAATTTTGCTTGAATTTGCCGCTTGCCCAGCCAACTATCACTCATTAGGTCGGATCTTTCATGATCCTAGAGTTTTGGCTAGTGTAGTAGTAACAAAAGCAAGCATACTTGATGATGTCTAAGTCAAAAGGGTATTGGTGTGAGGATATATCCTTTATTTGGACTCACATAGTTATGAATTAGGGATTTTCCATCTATGTCTTGGTTGTATTTAATTAAGCACATGTAATACAAATTACATGATACAATGATCGATCAACTGTCGTATGTCGATTTCAAAATATAATCATTGTATTCGCATTAGTCCCTCAATAGAATTAAAAATTCTCACGGGAGAATTCCATACTTGGCTACATACCTAGCAGAATACTTTTGTTCTCCTGATCATAATTTAAATTGTCATTTCCTAGACTAATTGGGCTGACCTGTGTACAAGTATTCAATAACACATGATTATCCCTTGTATGTCTTACCTTCTCATACCCCCAACATGTATGGAAGACGGTTGTTCTTGTGAGGTAACCAATTTTCCTTGGGTCTGTATGACATATTGCATACTTTACATTATTCATGTTTTTATATACAGACACAGTTTTGTATATATGTATGGAAACAACTACGAATTGAAAAAATATCATTTTATTCACTAAATTAAAAGTTGTTCAATACTTTAAATGTTGCTTATGCCCAAAGCTTTTTAAAGGCTTAGTGAGTGGATAAGCTAACATTTTATGGGTTGAAAAGTTTAAAAAGTCACTTGTTCTGAGATATCATATCTCTTACAAAATGATATTTGATGTTTATATGTTTAGTCCTTTTATGATCCTTAGAGTCCATAACGTAGGTTATCGTGGCTTCAATGTCACAAAGAATATTCACATCATTTATGCCTAAATGCTCTATCAATTTCTATAGCCACATAGCTTCTTGAACATTAATTGCAGAGCTACATATTCAGATTTCATAGATGACAGCGCAACACAAGTTTGCTTTTTATTACTCCAAGAGATAGCTCCACTGTTCAATAGGAACGTGTATCTTGAGGTTGAGCGTGTCTCATCTAGATCTCCCTGCAAATAAGTTTGAAAATCACTTTCCTCTTGAGAATATACAAACACAACATTTCAATCAAAACATTAACTACACTAACCAAGTAATCACTAAAACAAACACAATTGATAATCAAACTTAATGTTCAACACAAGAGTATCAGTCTAACACAATTGGAAAAATACAACCACATTTTTATAATATAAATAGATAAGAGAAAGTGAAACCACAACTCTCAAGTACAAACCATATAGCATATGAACAAGAAAAGCTCCCATGAGAAGGCCATTGAAGAAATTGACCATCTTCATACCACCAAAGAACCAAGAAGTTAGCCACTCATGCGAGAAGATTATGAATTTTGCCCAGGATCAATCCAAGAAATTGCTGTCATGCGGAAGGATGAAATGTAGAATAAAGTTTGTGAAAATGGAAGGGGGAATGAGAATGAAAAATAAAATATGGAAGAATTGAGGTGACATGTGATGGAAATGGAAGAGAGATGAGTGGATTTGAGAGATTTTGAGTAAACCCTAGACGAGCCACATTATTTTTGTTCAAATATTTCTTGGAGTTGTGCTTACAATTGTTAGAAATCTTAAATTACGCCCCAAATCCCTAAAATATGAAATTGAATTTTGCTGTAAGCGACGCGCACACTACACGCAGGGTCATGCAAGTCACTTCTATTCTTGCGCCACTGGCGTCAAAACAGAATCCCCTTTCTTATAATTTTCTTGCCTCTTCTTTCTTCCTTTATTTCCTCCTCCTTCTGGGTTGCTTCCATTACCTCTTTGACTTCCTTTTTAGTGTGGTTTCCTACTGGTCTGCAAGAGATATTAAGACTTGAAGTAACATCACCAAGTTGTTCAAAAGACGCATTAGAATAAATCAAGCTAAATATGACAAAAATTCTCTTAACTAAAACAAATTCCGAAAACTTGTGCAATAATGATTGTACATGATATTTATATGGTTTTATACCACTAATAATGTGAAATTAGCATGTCAAATGATTATATATAATGGAAATTATATGTCATTTCGTGTTGAGTATGAGCTTAAGGACTTAGTTGCATTTTCATGATAATTTGACCATATTAGACAATTAACTAATGCATTTATATTTTATGCACTTGATATACTCTACATATTTACTAATTTCCTATTTTAGGAGCAAAGGAGGAGAATCATATTGAAGAGCACAAGATATAGACACATTTTTAGAAAGTCCTATTTCAATTAGGACTAATTATTTCAATGGTTGGATTTTCTCCAATTGTTTCATAATGTTGATAGATGACTTCCCCAAGCAATCTTAGTACTAAAAGGAGTGGAAAGACGTATCAATCACTACCCCACTCAATCTTTCATATTTTGAGAGTTATTACCTTAAGTCTATGAAGTTGTTGTGCCCCAAACCTTTCACATATGCTTTGGGCAATTCAATTTTGGGGGGTAATTCAATTTTGGGAACCCTTTGTCAATTTGTATGGTTTGAGTCATCTTTTTAACTACATAAGGGGATCACAGAAATCCTACAATGTTTATTCTCCAGCCAATCTTCCTTAAATTTTAGGAAAGTATTCTCTATTTGAGGAAATTCTTGCTCCCCAACCTATTCCTATTGGCTTTGGACACTTAATAATGGTAATTTTTAAACCCAAACATGATTTTTTATCATTCCATGTATAGGGAGGGCCTTGCACAAATTGGAATCCTTCTACTACTCTCCAATCAACTACACTACACTCAAACCTCCAATTCTCTTCACCCTTCTTCCATTCTTCATCCACCACCCAATTCCTTCAACCCTCATCACCTTTGAACGAATTTTCACTTTGCACGAAATTTCACCGTATTCTCCACTGTCCATCCTCAAATTAAACCTTCCTCCATTCATTTCATGGAATCCACAATAATTGATCATGTGTTCGTACTTTGTTCGATGAACGGCTAAACCATTGGTAGGGAATTTAATAGAAGAAGGAAACTAAAGCTTCTAGTTCTTCAAGGGAGAGTTATTTAATTTCAATTGTCCAATTCATATATGTATTTCAATTCATATTGTTGAATTTTTGTGTGTTGGAAGAATTTGGTACTATTGGTTTTGTTGGCCAACCATGTAATTTAGAGATATCTATGTGTTTGAACCTTTGGTATTGTTTTCATGATTTAATGATATATATGTTCTTCATACTAAATTTCCTTTGGATTTGCAATATATGTCAACTATGTGTGATTGTATGTGTTATTAAACACTAGGTATTAGGGAGTTTTCCTAACTGGAGTCTCTGTGCATGTTTGTCTTGATTCAATACTATCAAGTTGGTTCTTAATGCTTGGCATGTTAATTGATTGATGAATATTAGTTGCTTTGGTAAGTAGACTTTATGTGATTGCTCTAGGTTTACTATAAGAACTTGGATTAACTACTCCCACATTATAAGTGAAGTTAGGAAGGTTGCTAAATCTATTGAATGACTCACTCTCATATAGTTCACATCTTATCTTTACTCGCTTTCTTATAAATCAAAAATACTAAAAATATAGTTATTTGGCTTAGTAACTTGGGTAATCTCTCAAACGATTCAGCTCAAGCAGAAATGAGTTACTAGAAAGAAAGATAGGAATTACAATGTCTATGATGAGTTACAATTGCACGGGACAACCCTTTATATAACATTTGAAATGACATCGAAAAGGTATAATATCATAGTCATATGCAACTTATTATGATGCTAATTGCAAATTACAATAATAACTGATTTGATTTCAATTAAATCAATTAGTATTAATCACTTATTAATCATTTGTCAACTCTCTCATTTTCTATAAGTTGTCAGATTACACAATCGGACGATTATGTCCATCAAGGGCTGTTTCAATTAAATATTTTCAACATATAGTAAATAGGAATGAAAGGGACAAGATTGACACAATTCAAGTGATATGATCGATGATGATTGTTTACAACCAATATAATAGCCCAATATAATAGCTTGTTGATTAGATTATGGCATTGTCTTTATCTGTACATTCTCTGTCAAAAACCTATAAGCCTTACTAAATATTTCTAGATTTAAGTGATAGTTGATTTATCAAAACATTACTCACAAATTTTTAGGTATTATTAATATTTTTTCTCATAATATAATACTATTTTGTTATAAAAAAGAGTGTAAAATGAAAAGATATAATCTTTACATAATACATAATATTTAGATCACCATATATTTGTATTTTACTCCATTACTTACGACGTTGAAAAAGGAAGTGAGCATAAACATTTTGTCTGTCTTATTTATGTCAATCAAATTTTCTATGCTATCTGTATAACATAATTTAGACTATTAAATGATAACAGGGAAATATATGAAAAAGTATGTATGTCAAGGAAATCTTTGTTACAGTTTTATAAGAATATATGATTTATTGTTTCGAAAATTTTTTCTATCTCATTTGTAAATGGAACTTTTAATATCTATCCCATTTGTAAATCATAATTTAGATTCATTTAAGAGATCAAAAGAAAATATTAGGAAAAGTATGTAAAGGAAATCTATGTTACGGTTTTATATGTATATATCAATTCAGATTTTCTAAATTACGGTAATGACTCTAATTTGCCCTTCCAGTAACCACCGTGGACCACTGGTCACCCTAAATTAACAACATGCTCTAATTTGCCCTTAAAGTAACCAAAGTGGTCAAATTTTACCCTCACCTGAAGGTCAATGACGTTTGACCGTTAAAAAACTTCGCAAAATTGCATATTGACCCCTTTTTTTTCTTATTTATATTTTTGTCCCTACAGTTTTTTTTTTCAATTTTCATTTTAGTACCCGTACTCTAAAAAAAGATGTTTTGGTCCCTCAAGTTTGATTCCGTTAGCACAGTCAGTCCCTATAGTTTAATAAGGACTTGAATATGGTTTAACGGTGTTAAATAAGATGACATGTCGTCAACGGTGTTAATTATGATGACATAACTAAATGACTAGGAGATTGAAATGGTCAAATAAAATATAAATTTTGAATTTTTAAAAAGCTAAAATATTTTAAAATATTGATGTGGGGTGGGGGTGAGAGTTTCTTCAATTTTTCAATTTTATAACTATTTTAAAATCCAAAATTTATATTTCATTTGAACAGATCATTTTCCTAGTTATCTAGTCATGTCATCATAATCAACGTTAGTGACATGTCTGTATATTTAACAGTGTTAACCCATATTCAAGTTCTTATTAAACTATAGGGACAAACTATGCTAACGGAATCAAACTTGAGGGACCAAAACATCTTTTTTTAGACTAAAAGGACTAAAACAAAAATTGAAAAAAAAAACTATAGGGACAAAAATTAATAAGAAAAAAATATGGGGTCAATATGCAATTTTGCGAAGTTTTTTAACGGTCAAACGTCATTGACCATCAGGTGAGGGTAAACTTTTGACCACTTTGATTACTTGAAGGGCAAATTAGAGTCTGTTGTTAATTTAGGGTGCCCAGTACTCCACAGTGGTTACATGAAGGACAAATTAAGACCATTACCCATTATAAAAACTCATCCGCAACTTGTTCATCTTTTTTCGTTAAAATGCATATCAAGTACTATTATTTGCATTGTGATTATTTATATATTTATGATGATTCACATATTTCAATTTTTAAATAACATTTTTTGCCAAATCATCAAGAGATGAAAATCTAGGTGCAAATCAATTTTACATATCAAGTGCAACAATAAAATTTATTATTTTGGTGGACATAAGCACTATAACATCATAATACAATGATATGTTACATAATAAATTTATATCCAAGTGGTAGGCTATCCAATTTTTTACAAACTATATTTTTATATGTACATAGGTTAGGTGACTCATTTTTCATACTTTGCATAAAAAATACTTGAGAAAATTTTTTTTAAACAATATTCAATTTATGACAAATCTGACCATACAAAAGTAATAAATAAAGCACATCGTGGTTCTATATTCCCTGTATATAGCAATGGATCATGCGCCCAGTTGTATGAATGAAATTATCACGTGAAGTGGCCGGGAAGTAAGAGATATCAAGCAATATATGAATTTATACTGATAAAGCTCGTCAAAATCATGAATCTAATTTTTTTCACTTGATAATTGATATGTATATTGATTTTACGCGGCTGTTTTTTAATCCATCATTTAGCAGAGTAATCTTGGTTTGATTGTTTGGACGATATTTAGGTTTATATGAAGAAAATATAATTACTAATAAGTAGTCGATATTTTATTCTATATATATGATGTGTTAATAATATCATTAGTTTTTGTAATTAAAAAAAATATCATTAGTTTATGAAAAAATTATAAGTTAATATCATAAAGTTAAATGAGGTCTTATAATTAGTACCTATGCCAACTTTTCAGTTAGGCTCAATATTTGTTAGCAAGTCAGAATAAATAATATAAATAAATAGGTTGGACTATGAACCGAAAGTAATTTTGCTTGACTTGTATTGGATGTTGTTGTTCATTCACCTATTCTCAGTGACGTAATAAGATCCTACAAAAATAATGGGGAAAAAATGTAAAATAATAGTCCAATTTCCTATAAATTAGCTTGCATATGCATTGCACCAGTAGGAGAAAGCACAAACATTGAGAACGTCCATTGCCTAACTTCGAGTGACCGAAGTGTGGGCAACATTAAATTAAAGTTTATCTATTAGAAAAAAAACCTATGAGTTCTTTCTTCCAATTTCTTTCTTCATTCGTCATTCTTTGGTATTTTGCCATACTCATCATCATCAGTTTTCAACAGAGAACTATAGTTACTTCTTCTTATGTGAGCGGTCTACCAAACAATGAAACAGTCCCAGGAGTAATTGTGTTTGGAGACTCAATAGTTGATACTGGAAACAATAACTACATCACCACTATCGTCAAGTGCAATTTCTTACCTTATGGCAGAGACTATGGTGCCGGTGATCTTCCTACAGGCAGGTTTAGCAATGGTTTAGTGCCTTCAGATATGATAGGTACGTACCTTAAAACAAGTATTTACTTTGTCCCTAATATAAGATCAGTTTTCTAATTTGATTATATTATGGATGTAATAGTTAAGGTATTTATTAGCCCATGATATTATCAATCTACCCTAACCATGCATATACATTTATTATAAATATCTCTCTTAATTACTTTTTTATTATAGATAAACATTATTATACTTTATTTGGACAAAGTTTAGAAAAATTGAAAGTTACTTATATTAGGAACAAATTGAAATTTGAAAGTGATCTTATATTTAGGAACATAAATTAATTATTTATGTATATGAGCTTCCCAAACAACTTATTTAGTACGAGTCTCATCAAAAAAGACTTTACAACTTAAACTAAGTTTGGTTTAATGTATATGTGCTTCAGAGTTTTGCACCATTCAAATAGAATGTCAACCTACAAATATAAAATTTTTAACCGATGGTTGCGTTTTTAAATATTTTTAAGAAAAAATGGTAGTTGAGATGTTTTTTATTTTAATTCTGTATACATTAAAATAAACTTTTTTTATGTAATGTCTTTTGAATTTTGAAAACAAATAACTTTTTAAAAAGAAAATTAAAAAAATATAAACCACCTTGAAAGCAATCCAAATTAGTAGGTGCTCATCACTTGATGAGACGAACGAAATGCCCTTCTAGTTATGATGCTATAATCCACCTCATTTTATGCGTTTTGTTTTCCTGTATCTATATCCGATCCATAGCTGCAAAATTTGGGGTAAAGCAACTTTTGCCACCTTATCTTGATCCGAATCTTAAACTAGAAGATCTCCTAACTGGTGTGAGCTTTGCTTCTGGCGGTGCTGGATATGATCCTCTCACTGCTGAACTCGTGGTAAATTCATGTACACTCTCACACATGTATTTTGACATTTTATTCATAATTCTCATGTATATATCGACTTACATTAATATTGACAAGTCGTTGTTTGTGAAGCTTAGCTTCTCAAAAGAAATTTCTCTGATTTTGTTCCTTGATCTCTATATTCTTAGTCGGTAATACCATTATCAGGACAACTTGGGATGTTCAGAGAGTACATGAAGAAGATAAAGGAAGGAGTTGGAGAAAGCAAAGCAGCAAGCATTGTATCAAATAGCATATACATAGTGTGTATTGGCAGCGATGATATTGCCAATACTTATAGTCAATCTGTCATTAGGCGAGCACAATATGACATGTCCTCATACACAGACTTCATGGCCGCCCAAGCCGCAATCTTTTTACAGGTATGTATACTCAATCATACTATTCGCTCATATCTTGAAATAATGATGATAGCTTTGTAAGCTTTATTCTGTTAAGCTCTACAATATAAAAGTGAGAGGCCGCAAGCTCAATCCTTAGCTTCTTCTAATTGTTAATACACCCTTTAAAAAAAAGATATAATTGTGGGTGAATATTTTTCCTTGAACTTAACAATTCATATATTTATAAAGGGTTAAACATGTAAGAAATCAAGAGATACATAAATGCAAAATCAAGATGTACTGATCTACAGTGTAAAATTCTTCATTTTCAACCATAGCACATGCAGCAATAATGGGGTTGACAGATGACACTTTCCCAAGTGGTTACTAGCTATTCAATATTTATAGCTCAACTTCCGTAGCTACTTTTTTGCCAGTCAATAAAACCGGAATTTTTACAAACATACACATACAGACACCTACTACTTATTATATTTATAAAAACTGGAAAATTGATATTTAATTCACTTTATTATTTGTTATTATATTTGCCATTAATTTTGACTGTTTTTATGTCCATATATATATATATATATATATATATATATATATATATATATATATATATATATATATTATGTAAAGTTGGTTATATTCGTATTATATCTGCTATACAAATCACACTTGTTATTTTCGCTAAAATTTGTGGTTAAAACACGTCACTTTTTTAATATTTAAGATGTGTTTTTTGTTAATAAAACACATGCCACTTATGAGTGTACTTCTAAATTTTTTTTTTATCAATTTCTGTCACGTAAATAAGGATATAAATCTTTTTATATGAACATTTGTTATTTTTCATTGTTATTTTTTTAAAATGTAATTGTGCAATTATACATTTCCCTATGGACTTGACTTTGTGGATATAGGCAAATTAACTTCAGTCCAAAAATAAAGATAAAAGTAAATTCACATATAATTTACAACCTTATAAAGTTCAAGTTTAAATATATTTCAACTATTTTTCAATCAAAGTAATCAATTAAACGGTTTGTGTGAGCAGGAACTTTATGGATTAGGAGCAAGAAGGATTGGGGTGTTCAATATACCCGTTTTAGGGTGTGTGCCCTCACAGAGAACAATAGAAGGAGGCTTACAAAGAGAATGCTCAGACTCTTCAAACCAAGCAGCTATCTTATTTAACTCTAAGCTCTCCTCTCAAATTAATATGCTTAGCAAAAACTTGCTAGATGCCAAGCTTGTTTACATGGATTCTTACACTGCGCTTTTTGATATGATTCAACATCCTGCTCGATATGGTAAGTATATATATTCACATTTCGGCTACTCTATTTTGATGATCAAGTACTTAATGAACTACCACACACACACTAGATATATACTAATGCTACAGTCCCTATTATAAAGGCCGGTTGGGGTGTTCATCATTGTGATGAGATTCGTACATACAGTCCAAATACAGTTTCAATCGTCCAAAATTCAAATTTTCTGATGGTGATATTTAAAGATTTTTTTTTCTTCAAAATATGGCATTTTGAATGTTCTCTTTATTATTTTATATTAATTTTGTATGCATTAATTAATAATTTTTGAAAATTAACCGTAAAGGTTCAATATGGAGCAGATTAGATTAAGGCCGTCCAGATTTTGGTGTTGATCAAGGATGTGAAGAAGCCAAACATGTTCATATCGTAAAACATTTCTTCTAACTATATTTACCATAACTACTCAAAGACATTGATTTAAGTTATTAACTTTTTCAGAAAAAAAAAACTACGTTTCCGAATTTTTTACCCAATTTTGAACAAAACATTCATATTTGCACGCATTTTAATATTATATTTTATCTTTACCCAGTTATAGTTAATGAGTCTAAATAACGGGTTAAATTAAAATTAATCAATACCTCATCAAGCGAGTTTTTATAAGGATATCATCCATCTTTGGTATAAAAGTGTCTGATAATTACAATTGAAAAGGGTACACTAGATATGGTGGCTTAAAACAATGAGAGGACAAGTTGGCTTTTAAGAGACACATCACCAAACCAATAATTATTCAATAATCTTATTTTTCTTAATTAACTCGTTGCCTTTTCGTTTTGGTTATTTGATTAGGATTTAAAGTAACAGAGAAAGGTTGTTGTGGCACTGGAGACATAGAGGTTAGCATTTTGTGCAACCCTTATACAATAGAGACGTGTTCGAATGACTCAAGTTACATATTTTGGGACATCTACCATCCAACAGAGAAGGCCTATTCCATCCTTGCTTCCCTGGTCCTTGATCCTAAAATCAATGATTTCTTCTAAGAGCTTTCTTTCAAATTTATCTATACAAATCAAGCTCTTATTATTTGTTAACGTTTTCCAGTTCTTACATAATATTGATAAAATGTATCTACTAGAGCTATTGTTGTCATGAATGTAATGATTTCGGATATTTATCTCACTACAAAAAAGAGCCTTTTTTCGGCATTTATTTTTGCCACTTTGTGGCGTTTTCAAACGCGGGTAAGACACTACCGCGTTTTGAACAAACGCCGAAAAGTTGTACGTAGGAAAGTGACATATCAGTATTTTTTAAAACGCACTAGAGTAATTTAAACTCGAGAATGTTTGCCAAGAAATACTAATATAATATTAAAACATATCGGCGTTTCCACAAAACGCCGGCATGTTTTATATCAAAATAATACAAACCGGCGTTTTTAAAAACGCCGGTTTGTCTATTTCATTTTTTTAAAAAAAACACTTACCGACGTTCTCGAAAATGTTGGTAAGTGATTTTTTATGGGTAATAGACCTAATTTGCCCTCCAAGTAACCACTAGAAGCACTAAGCACCTTGAACTAACAACCGACGCATATTTACACTCAAAGTAACTAAAGTGTTTAAAAAATACCCCCAGTAGATGGTCAATCACGTTTGACCATTAATCTGCCAATGTGGCCACCACATGGGTTAAATTTTTGCCACGTAGGATATATCATGTGGGGCCCACATATAATAAAAAAACAATTCCCTCTCCTCTCTCTTCATCACCTTTGTAGGAACCACCATAGGATTTGAAGGATTTCCTCACGGCGAAATCCATAACATTGGCTTTGAAATTAGGGATTTGACGCCATTATCGTTATCATCATCATCATTATTATTAGTACTTTTTTACGTGATTGGGAAGGGATTTTAGTTTGTTATTTGTTGTTTAATTTGTTGCTGCAAGTACGGATGGTTAAACTAATCAAATGAGATGGCATGTGAATTGATTTCGATTTGAATATGGGTAGTGGTGAAAGGAAACATGAAGAACATGGGGTGAGCTGCAAAGAAAACATGAAACTAAATACTCCCTCCGGTTCTAAATATAAGACCTAGATGACTTTTTTTGGAGATGTTAAGGTTACAAAATATGTTATTAAATTATGACATATTTGATATATTTTTGGATTATTCATTAGTTTATAGGTTAAATAAACTAGTTTAAGAAAAAAAATTAGGTAAATCAATTTATAATTGACTTATATTTTGCTTTTTTAAAATTTTCCAAAAAAATCATCTAGGTCTTATATTTAGGACCGGAGGTAGTATATGGAATTAAAGAGAGGGGGCAGGGGGTAAGAAGGGAGAGAAGGGTGGTGGAGGGAGAGGGAGGGAAGGAGAGGAAGTGTTGGAGGGAGAAAGAAGGATGAATGTAACATCTCAACGCCTCGCTCTAGAAATTGCCTGTTTTGGAGAATCCTCACCCTTTACGGCTTTAAAACGCATCGAGAGGGGAGCTATCTAGGCCCTTATATGACACCTTTAGTTCTCCTTCCCAACCAATGTGATACTTCACAATCCACCCAAAAACTTGATGCTACCAAAATTTTGATAAAAACTCCGCAAGTGTACGGATCGTAAATTTAGTAAAGTGGTAGTTCAAGGTCGATCCCACAGAGACTCAGACAATTAATAACTAGGCATTAGATCTCCTATTTTCATTCAAGTTGAGTAAACAAAAGAAAATTGATTTTAATTACCTAATATCTAAGAAAATAAAATAAAACAAATATTCACACAGATGAAATTCACGAGTCAAAAGAACAACCTAGAGCCACTAATCCCTTATCTGCTTCCTAGATTTTATTCCCACTAAGTTAATTATGAATTAATTCAACTAGCTAATCTAGAGTACTAGTGTCTATAAATGCCTTCCGGTCCACTTACATCCTTGCCTAGCTTAATTACACAATGTCTTGCACTAATTTACTAGGCTAATTTATCTCGGTACCGCTCTAATGTGACTATGTAGGGCTTCTAGGTATATTCCTATCCTAGTCGCAAATCAGATTAAAATCTAATCCTACACTATTTAATCTCATGGTCTATTTAAAATTCCCTCTTCCGAGTCCAATTCTGATTCCCTAAACATGTCTAATGGTGATCAAGCACTAAACAAGTTAATCACTAAAAGCAAGATTAAATAAACTAAATCAAATTAACCATGACTAAATAGTGGGAAATAAAATACTAAGTTACAAACAAGTTCATAGTACTCTAGGTCGTAAAAGAAATTAGCCACACATAGGGTTCATCAAAATCATCACAACAAATAAACGTTTAAATCACAAGTTCCAAGGAAAACAAACAGATGTAAGAACCCGAATTGGAATCTCCCTCTCTATTGTTCAGCCTTGCTTCTCCTCTCCAAAATTGATATTGAAGTTGATGAATAAATGGAGGATATTGCGTTGATGATGAATGATAGCACACCACTCTTGCTTCTCAGGTTCACGTGTCTCTTGAGTGCAAAGGATTGGAAGAATTGTCTCCAAGCACTATTCGTGACTGCTTGCTTCTTTCTTTGCGTGAATTACTCTTTAGGCTTTAGGAAATTGGAAGAATTATGACCAGCCCTCCTCTTCTCCTCAATTGCATGTGAATATTTATAATAAGATAGCCCAACACCATATTGCCTTTGCCTTGCATGTTAAGTTTCTTTTCTTTCCTTTTCTTGCACATAATCAAATCCTCTCCTTCTCTTTATTTCCTTTTTTATTAAATCTGCATTCATGAAGAGAAGGAAATAGGAAATAATCACAATAACTCAATCACATAATCTCATTAATAGGAAACTTCTCATCAAAATATTTCTTTTAATATATTAAGTTTCCTATTTCAATTAAATTTCATATTTTCCAAAAGAATCACTCATATACTCTCAAATTACTTTCTTTCCAATTCACATCAAAATCAATCAATTATTTAATTCATGACTCCCCAAATACAACAAAATATTTCTTAAAAACCACTAAATGTGGGGAGTCATCACACCCCCACACTTGCATTAAATCTTGTCCTCAAGATTTCAAATTGTTAACACATTAGCACAAAAAAATGAAATCAAGTTTTTATCATCACAAAGCTGGAATCAATTCAAACTCTCAACAATTAAATCCTCTTAGAAATCTCTCTCACCATCCCCAAATGCAAGTAATAAGGCAATCAATTTGATAGAGATAAATCACAAAAGCATGTCCCTCACCGGTCAAGTGTTTACGCTCTACTCTCAAAGTATATAGGGGTTGTGTTTCACTCAATTCCATCTATGTAATCCAGCTACCATAGGCTTGTTTATCATCTCGATATCCACTCTTATATCTCAATGCACACACAAATCAAAAGGACTTTTAAGGGTTGTAATGGAAAAGGTAGGATAATGAAATGAAAATGAGATGGAGGTATATTTGAAAAGTGCTAAACCATTTCAATTATAGTAAGGAATGAAGGAATCACTTAACTTGATAAGCACATAAGGGTTGACTCTTTTGAACTCCACAATTCTTCAATGCTTTCGATTTTCATCTTCTTCTTTCTTTCTTTTTTTTCTTTTCTTTCTTTTTTCTTTTTGCACACTTTGTGTGATTTTTTTTTCCTTTTTCACCTTCACTTTTTTTTTATTTTTTTGTTTTCTCCTTTCTTCAACACTTATATTTCCCCTTTTCCTTTTCTAATTCCTCCACCCCTTTCCATATGAATATAGTATAACACTTTTCAAAGCGTAAATCGAAGAAATAGATAAGAGATGAAAAATTGCATCAAAAGAATTCAAAGGCTAAAATATGCAATCTTTCTTTTTAAAAAAGAAGCAGGCTCAAAGGGGTTAAGCAATGGAAATAATGTAAAATGGATGGCTTTTTGGCTAAACTGGCTATGAAACGAAAGCCTTAATCATTTTTGTGCATACAAGAGATTTGAGCGTCAAAAGAGATTCAAGACAAGTTCTAGAGGGGAAATTACAAAAGATGTACTCACTCATGAAAGAATAAAATTAAGGCTCAAATTCCTCACAAGGCTTTTTGACATACTAGAGTAATTTATCTAAATCAAATAGTTTGCCTTTTCACTTACATTCAAAGAAGATGAGATCAAAGTCTAATCAAATCCAATTGTTTCAAGTCCAAATCAATCCCAAAATTGGCAAAAGTTTTTTTTTTCAAGAAAATTTTACAAAATGAAAGCTTGAGGACAATCTTTAGAGAACAATGATACCCTCATACCCCCACACTTAAATGTCACATTATCCCCAATGTGAACATGTAACACAAGTAGTGGAATTACAAAAATATCCATAGCAAGTGTAAAGATGACAAATATTTCAACTTCCATATCAACCAAGCAAAATACTCAAGAGGCACACAGTCAAGACTAATCATCACACAAGCACATATCAATAAGCATCATCACTCATTACCAAAATAATTCTCAGTCAAATAATATCAAGAAAAAGTTAGAAGAATACTCCACTTCCTCTTCTCGATTTCCACTCTTAGCTCCTAGTCCATCAAAATCAAGTTGAAGCATCCTTTAGGGTCAAAAGAAAAAAAAATCCTACAAACTCAAAAACAAAGCATCAAATACCAAAACCTTGGGTTGCCTCCCAAGAAGCGCTAAGTTTAAAGTGACTTTCCAAACAAATCTTAGTCATAAGTATCAAAAACCATAATCAACTCATCTTCATTCATTTTCAAATAGTATAAGTGATCAATCAAAGTTATGACTTGTGCCTTTTCAATCATAGACAATTTAAAAGAACAAGCAATCACTGATTTCAAAGGAATTAGAATATACTCATACAAACAATTAGATGTATGTCTTTCTAAGAATAATGAGCATCCAATAAAATCAATTTGACTCTCATCAGTAAGAGTCACAACAGTAATAGGAGAATCATCCAAAGCAGTTATAGGAACACTCACTTCAACATGTATATCAGAATCACAAGCATTTGAATTCACATCTTCAACATCAATTAAACACCCATCAATTTCTTCTAAACAAGTTTCAGACTCTATGACAACCTCTAAATCTTCTTTAACTTCATGGTCATCTTTATCCTCAATTATTGATTTTAACCTTTTCAAACAATCTTCTAACCTTTTGAAACTATCCTCTTGCCATTTCAAACTATCCTCTAGCATTATCAAAAATTTACCGGCTAATCTTTCTAATCTGTCAAGCCTTTCTTCTAAACAAGAGTTTACACTATCCTCAAAATTGTTTACTTGAACTCTTGATCCAGAACTATTGGAATATTTCTCATTCCTTTCCAAAAAGATATCGGCTAATCTTTCTAATTTGTCTAACCTTTCTAAACAAGAATTCTCATAATCAATATTTTCTTGAACATGTGAATAAGACATGAAGGGTGGATCTATTGCATGTGAATAAGAATTTACATGTGGGTTCCAACACTCATCTTGCTCAAAATTCCAACTAGGCCTAGAAAAATTATCAACATAAGTTTGTTTCCTAGTGAAATCATCTCCTATATAATTTATGGTAGGCAAAAATGGACAATTTCCTGGTACATGATTATTTCCACAGTGATAACATCGATACCATTTATAATAATTAAGCTCTGAAAAGTCCATCTTTCTATTTTTTCAAAAGAAAAAAAAAACTCAAACTAAAACTATTTAAGAATTTCTAATTCTAATTACTAATTGCCTTGAGTCCCCGGCAACGGCGCCAAAAACTTGATGCTACCAAAATTTTGATAAAAACTCCGCAAGTGTACGGATCGTAAATTTAGTAAAGTGGTAGTTCAAGGTCGATCCCACAGAGACTCAGACAATTAATAACTAGGCATTAGATCTCCTATTTTCATTCAAGTTGAGTAAACAAAAGAAAATTAATTTTAATTACCTAATATCTAAGAAAATAAAATAAAACAAATATTCACACAGATGAAATTCACGAGTCAAAAGAACAACCTAGAGCCACTAATCCCTTATCTGCTTCCTAGATTTTATTCCCACTAAGTTAATTATGAATTAATTCAACTAGCTAATCTAGAGTACTAGTGTCTATAAATGCCTTCCGGTCCACTTACATCCTTGCCTAGCTTAATTACACAATGTTTTGCACTAATTTACTAGGCTAATTTATCTCGGTACCGCTCTAATGTGACTATGTAGGGCTTCTAGGTATATTCCTATCCTAGTCGCAAATCAGATTAAAATCCAATCCTACACTATTTAATCTCATGGTCTATTTAAAATTCCCTCTTCCGAGTCCAATTCTAAATTCCCTAAACATGTCTAATGGTGATCAAGCACTAAACAAGTTAATCACTAAAAGCAAGATTAAATAAACTAAATCAAATTAACCATGACTAAATAGTGGGAAATAAAATACTAAGTTACAAACAAGTTCATAGTACTCTAGGTCGTAAAAGAAATTAGCCACACATAGGGTTCATCAAAATCATCACAACAAATAAACGTTTAAATCACAAGTTCCAAGGAAAACAAACAGATGTAAGAACCTGAATTGGAATCTCCCTCTCTATTGTTCAGCCTTGCTTCTCCTCTCCAAAATTGATATTGAAGTTGATGAATAAATGGAGGATATTGCGTTGATGATGAATGATAGCACACCACTCTTGCTTCTCAGGTTCACGTGTCTCTTGAGTGCAAAGGATTGGAAGAATTGTCTCCAAGCACTATTCGCGACTGCTTGCTTCTTTCTTTGCGTGAATTACTCTTTAGGCTTTAGGAAATTGGAAGAATTATGACCAGCCCTCCTCTTCTCCTCAATTGCATGTGTATATTTATAATAAGATAGCTCAACACCATATTGCCTTTGCCTTGCATGTTAAGTTTCTTTTCTTTCCTTTTCTTGCACATAATCAAATCCTCTCCTTCTCTTTATTTCCTTTTTTATTAAATCTGCATTCATGAAGAGAAGGAAATAGGAAATAATCACAATAACTCAATCACATAATCTCATTAATAGGAAACTTCTCATCAAAATATTTCTTTTAATATATTAAGTTTCCTATTTCAATTAAATTTCATATTTTCCAAAAGAATCACTCATATACTCTCAAATTACTTTCTTTCCAATTCACATCAAAATCAATCAATTATTTAATTCATGACTCCCCAAATACAACAAAATATTTCTTAAAAACCACTAAATGTGGGGAGTCATCACGCCTCGCTATCGAAATTGTCCGTTTTGGGGAAATCCTCACCCCTCACGACTTTAAAACACGTCGAGAGTGGGAGGTATCTAGATCCTTATTCGGAACCTTTCGTTCTCATCTCCAGCCGATGTGGGACTTCATAATGGACAAGATGATGAGGTGGTGTAACCTTTGACATGGAGGATGAGATGACAATACATGTAGGATGTGGGGTAAATTTGATCCAGTTTGTATACTCCAGGGGAAGGGAAAAATTGATCCTTGCCTGAAACTTCCGGGACAAATATGTTTTTAACCCATGGAGATTAGATTATACGATTTTAATGTGGCAGCTTAGAACCATGATTGTATCATTTTGTTCACCTATAATAGATTGGGGTAATGATTTAGCTGTATAATTAACGAGTACATAATATTGTTTTTTTGATATTAATGTTATGTTTTAAATTAATTCTTTCTATTAATGAAGTATTAACAAGTAGACATGTAAATGCCTTAAAAGTCAGGACAATACGTAAGAGGGGGTGATGAATTTTTTCACTTAAAAGAACTTGGAAATTTTATTTTTCAGTTTTATGATATTAGATCACAACTTCATAGTTGCAAAAAGGAACTTGGAAAAATATTAATACCGTGAATCCGTGATTATTGTAAGAGTTTATTTATATATTTTTACATAATATATTGATGGGTTCGGGTGGCCAAGTGGTTGACACCAAGCTCCCAAAGCAAAAGGGGTGCGGTCTCCACTTATCCAATTTACCTTGGGAAAATGACAATAAATGTCACTTGAATTTCAATTGGATAAATAAGTGACTCCATTTCTCGAAAGAACAAATTAATAACACATTGTCCCCAATTTGGGATAAATGAAGTTTAGGGAAAATATCTTTTCTGCCCTTCACTCTCCTTCATCTTATAAATGTTAAAACTAGAGGGGAAATAGACATTCTATTATCTAAAATTGATGATGATGATGATGATGATAAGGGTTAGTTAGTTAATTGGTCATTAGTTAGTTAGTTAGCTAATAGTCGTTATAATTGATTAGAGGGAGCACCTAAGCCTATAAATTGGGTACTATCTCTATATTACTCTTTCTACCTCTAAATAAGGAGCACCTATTTATAGGCTTAAGAAGCACGGCTTAGGTGCTCCTTCTAATCAATTATAATGACTATTGACTAACTAACTAATGACAAACTAACTAACCCTTATTATTATTATCATCATCATCAATTTTAGATAATAGAATGTCTATTGAATACACCGTTTTAAACACATATTGGGTCCAATTTGGCGACTACATTGGCCTCCTTAGCAGCACCAACAACTGTGGCCTCTACTACTCCATGTAGCACGCCTTTGTAACTTACTCTCTAAGCATCCACCACTTTCTTTATTATTGCAGAGTTCCAGAACTCAATGGTGTTCAACCTCATTCAATGAGAAGTGCTCACAAAAATATACCTACATCAGCACTATCCACATTTCAAATTACATATTTCCTGTTGAATGAAAACATATATACAAAACTGAAATAAATGAATAACATACCAGCACAAAATTTTAACATCCTCCTACATGACATTATTCACTCTTTTGCTTCATCAGATAGTCTGCATAGTGAGTCATCTCTTGATGCATGTCTTTTAATAATATGTGTTACATTGTGTTACTAATTCCCTAATTAATCTGTGATATCTCTTTTAATCCATTAATCTCTTTACTAACTATGATAGAAAAAAGATTTCCATAATATCAATGTCCTATCATAGTTAGAAAAGGAATTTCCTAATGATTAAATACTATCCATGATAGAAAAGAATAAACTAATACAGCACAGCTGCTATCATGGATAATTTATTGCTAACCATGTTAGAAAGGATTTGCCTAACATGGTTATTAAACGAAACTAGTGGATATTTAACAATAAATAGCTATATACATGCGGAAACGAATGCAGGCCTATACAAATTGGCAATATACACAACTAACTAATCAAAATAACCTTTGAAACCTAATTCCCTTTTTTGATGCTTGCGCCTGTGCATGAATACCTGCAAAAGTGTCAGTAATCGTGGGATGAGACAATTTGTCCCAGTAATCACCGCTTAACTCACTATAACAGTGAGATGTGCGGTAGTTAGGGCGTCTAAAGGGTACCACAGTTTTAAATTCAATAATATATATATATATATATATAATTCTCATTTCCTTTCATCCATCACTTAAAACCTTCAGTCACATCCAAGTCCACTCAAATTCACCATCTCTACTTTCCACATATCACTCCAATCCCTCAGTCAAATCCATATTAACTAAATATCATCTCCCAATCTCCAATCTAATGATGCTACCATAACTCTCACACTCACCTATAGATGCATTGTACCATCCCGGGGCATTCAAGCATCTAATCTTCTCTATATGATTTGACACTGTGCCCCTCTCTATGATGAGGGGGCAAATTTCCCTCTCTGGCAATCTCCAGAGAGAGAACCCCGATTCTGTTTTCCATTACAGAATAGGAACGGTTGGGCTCTCCACTGCCAAACAACCGTAGGGGCGGTTGGGCTCTTCAATGCCAAACAACCGTAGGTCACTTCTCTCAATAAGTAGACCTATGAACCCCGATCCAATCAATCTAAAAAGGATCCTCAGTACAAATAACTGTCGATTGGTCTATCGACAGTTATCATCGCGTGATGGTACATAAATTCCAGTGTCATGCAATGCTCACCATATCCCTATTAATATCTCATCCACAATAATCAATATCAACATCAATATTAACATCATACCCTCTCACATCACCTTCCAATCTATTATACACAATATCTCCCCTCAACATAATTCTCCAGAACTCAACTCACATCTAATTCCTTTTCTATACTAACAACCTCTCAAATAACTACTATCACACTACACCTGCAATCATTTCATACCATTTTTCAAAATATTCAGCACCACCAGACAGGATACTACATATATAATGTGTCAAAATCTTTTATATAAAAATAATCGTGTTTGAAAGGCACCCGATAGCCTGTTTTCTATAAAAATACCCTTTAAAGATAATATATATATAGAGGGTGAGAAGGGATTTTACAAAATCCCTAACTAACGTCACCCTCAATGTTATAGCAAGGTAAGAGTGATTACCTGTCGCCCTTAGCACTTCGTTGCCTTTTCCCCTTTATCATGCCTTGGGGAATACGCAAAGCACCTCCTTTCCTATTATTACATCATGTAATAATAGTAAATTAATAATCATTCTATATCATGGATTATCTAACGTCTCTCTCGAATCCTAATATTTCTACCCAACCACTTTCATTTAAGATAATTCTTCAAGGGACTTCCAATCAATAACATGTTTCACACAATGATTAAATCTATTCTAATAAGAGAAAAATAAGCAAACAAATGACCAATCACCCAATATACATTTTTTACGATCACATTTTGCCACACCTCAATCACAAATTCTCCATACACTTTAAATCTATTTCTTTTAGGCCTTTTTGATCAGCCAAGGCAAAAAGGAAAAGAGAAGAGATATCAATTAGTATTCATTTTGACCACTGTTCAAACATAGGAATTCTTTAGCCATTTCAAACCAATGAATATAACCAACCACAAATACCATAATCTAAAATCATCTTCAACTATACTGCACCCGTACATTTTAATCGTTCACACAAATTTTCAAAATAAAGGACATGTATAAGAAACAACACATTCACACACTTAGATACCTTTCAATGTTATAGTAGTCTTTACTCAACATTACATGTCATTCATTCATGGCTTACAAATATTTACAATGACTTCCAACTCATAGCTAAACAAGTAACTTACAAACCTTCACATATAATTTAGTAAATCAAAGAGAGGAGAAACTAAATTTCTCATATTTCCTATTTGAGGCAAACAATATTCTGTTATAATAAATCCATTTAAACACTTCCAAATCAACTTCAAATTAGCCCAATTATAAATCTTCACTTAGCCACATTTTATTCATTGCCGCAAAGAAAACCATCTTCCAATGTCACTTTACCACTCCAATTAGTACATAACACCTTTTAAAACTACACAAAACATACTTTCATGCTCAAAACTGAATCTTATAAAACTTCCAAGTTCACATGCATGTAAAACACCTAATACTTTACTATTAGACTCCAAGATAAAACTAATAAGACATACTTTCATTTTACTCAAAACTTCCTTCCATCTAAACATTCTACAATTAGCAAATTTCATTAAGTTTAAACTACTTAACAATGGTCCATGAATTACCAAAGAATACAGATTTAAACCACTAGAAGTCTCACTAGACCACAACTCACCTAAAACGTCAAGAAATTCAATGTAGTTCAATCCTTTCCAACTTCCTTATTCCATAATCAATTTATAACTTCAATAAACAAATTACAGCTATCAATTTATCCATAACATTCATAAACCTCAAAGATCCTATTCAAGGAACGACTTGACAAACATTAATGGTAAAAATTTAATTCATGACTTTCTAAATTAATTACTCTCATTCCTTAACCTTATCAAAGAGAACATAAAACAATCCCTCTCCTTGACAAACCAACACCATAATCAACAACCACTCCATCTTTTCTTCATCACCAAAAGTCGCTTACTAACTCCATCTTCCATTGACTAAATCAATAAAAGAACCTAGATTTCATGCTTCCCATTATATTAAAACCAATACTATCACTTCACAATTTTTAACCCAAAACCAGGCAGTTCCAAGACAAAGTAGGCACATATTTTTCTAATTCAATGAACTAAAATCAAGTCTCAAAACCAATAAAGATGACAGCTTTTATTCATGAGTTCTTGCTTTAGCTTAATCACAGGCATTGAGCAAACACATACCCAATAACACTAAACACACACAAAACAACTACAAATCAGAGGCATAATGAACCAACTTCAAGGCCCTTCATATACATAGTAAGCAAGGAAGGGAAATTTTATGTAAAAGCAAAATAGACAAACCAGTTTGATAAGTTCATCAACATCCAAGCACTAACACTAGAGTTCAATCATTGTTTTAGTTAATTCGTAAGCTCAAAATCCCAAAACTCATTCGGACTCTCTCAACCTCACACGAAATCAGAGGGAAATGGCTATGAAACGGGAAAATGAAATTTACCTAAGCTTAAATCCCAACATACAAGCTTCACTGCAACCCATCGCTGCCGCCGTCCGCCTTGAGTTCGCCGGAATACACAGGAGGGCAGCGAGGAAGAATAAGAAACCGAAAGGAAAGAAAGAAGGATGAGGAACAGACCTTGAATAGAAGAACTAAGTTGAAGAATACAAGAAATGGCGAGTGTTTACCTTTCCTGCCGCCGTCCGCCATGAACCTTGCCGGAGAAGCACAGAAAACGAAGACATGGGAGGAGGAAGAATAGAGGTCGACGGTGAGGGAAGATAACACGAAGATTGAGGTGGTGGTGTGGCGGTTAGGAAGGGAAAAAGCCGCCGCCGCCGAGCCTCGCCGTCGCCGTCCGCCAGATTCAGAGGGCCGAAGGGTTAGGGTTTGAGTGGGAGGGAAGGAGGGCCTGGGTTTGAGGTTGTTTGCGAGGGAGGGCCAGCCGCACCGACGACGGCTAGCTCCGCCGCCCTCTGCCGTCTCCGGCGACGGTGTCTGAGGGGAGAAAAGAGAGAGATCGAAATCAGAGGTGAGGGAGGAGAGGGAGCTCGAGAGAGAGAGAGAAAATGAAATGGAAGAAGGTGATGATGTGTTTATTTATAATTTAGGGAAAAATTACAATTAACTACCCTAAGGTTTAATCGTAATTATATTTCTAGCCCAGAAGTTTGTATATATTACTTTTACTCCCTCTTTCTATCATACTATTTTCTAGGTTTCAAAAATATTTGTTCATGAAAGTTTATAGCTCCAATTAATTCATTTTACTATACTTATTTAATTTCCATACTAACTGAGATTTAATATTCATAAATTGCCAAAAATATCATAAAGTCCTCCCTAAAACTTTAAATTTCCTAATTAACACCAATTAGTTTCATATCATTCTATATTTAAAAATTTGGGATGTTACAATTCTACCCCACTTAAATAATTTCGTCCTCGAAATTAGTAGAAATTATCATTAAATACAACGGAAGGAACAGTCACTTCCACTGGTAATCGTAGTTTGAGTGAAAGAAAGAGGAATTTGGAGATAATTTGGGAATTTTGAAGTCATTGGCACTGAGAAATTGTCGCCACAAGTGTCATCCATGCGACACCATAGAGATGATATCAAGGAATTAGAAAAACTTTAAGCATTCTACTAGAAGTTGTTGATCGAAATTTCCTAGAAATAGCAGTCAAGTTCGACATATGAGAGATATTATCTTAGGATAAAGGTGAGATTAAGGATACTAACACCAATTCCCAGGTTCCTTTAGGGATTGACAAGAGGTGAAATCAAGTCAGATTGACTTAAATGTATATAACCTTTGAACAAGGCTAAAAGTAATACGCAAGAAAACTAGGTGTATAAATAAATTTCTAAGCAAAATCATAATTCGTCTTGTTATATTTGCAGATATATGAACAAATTTTGTCAAAGATCACAATGCACCAACAATAGCAAAATAATTTCACTGCAAAACCAAATGCAACTAAGCATCAATGACGCATGAATCTGATACACACAATTAGATTCAATACGCACAGCAATTTTTTTTTAATTCAATTTATGCAGCATGCAATTTGACACAATCATAGCATTTCATACCTATATGTTCAAAACTGAAATCAAAGTTTTCATTTCAAACATAACCCATAAACACATGCCAAAAGATCATAACAAATCAAATAGAAAATACAAGTATGGTGAAGAGTCTCAACCAAAATCAAAATAAAATATTACCAAGGTAGGATATGCATTTTTTTTTAAATCAAATTTCAAGTTATCAATCTTCTTCATTACCTCTTCCCTTATCCTTTATTTACTAAGTTCAAATAAGGAGTATACACGAGTGCCAATAAAACAGAACATTCTCATGCACAATTCATAACATATTTTATCTTGCCTTAACTAAATTTAGAGCAAACACAAGGATCATAATATCTAGGTTAAAATCAGAAATTCCAAGACATAATAAAGGCATAATAAAGGCATTACGAGGAAAACCAACAATTAAATTTTATTGTCATTAGTTACACATCCTAGACAAGCAAACAGAGCAAGAAAGCAAGAAGTTTTTGTTGTCATGTAACAGCACCAGTCAGCCACATACAAGGCTTAAACACATGCATTACAATTCATTCCATCCATTCTCTTATTTCAACATTCATCAAAACAAAGAGGCAATAGTTTTAAGGTTCCTGCACAAGGATATAACTGCTTAAATCATACGTTTTAAATTCACAGTAACAAATATGACCACATCCAATTATCAGCAATGAATATCAGCGATAGAAGGAAAGTTTTCAATAATATATGCTTTACATCCCCTTAGCCATATTTCCCATGACTAAACATGTAAAGCATGGTTTCATTAAATCGTAGATTCATCTCCATTCAACTTCATTATAGTTTTAACATTAAAAGTATGATAACAAAAAGAAAATTCTGCTAATGAACTCACAAAATTCAATTATACTACATTCAGCCAAACAAAGGAGAAGGAAAGATAATTCATTTCCTATATTCCAAAGAACCATTCAATACACTTCAAGATGACACATCATGCTTATTTGTCACATTCATTCTAATTCTAACATTCTTATACACAACTAGTCAACACCTTCCACTTTCTATAATTACATTACAATTTAAGATGTCTTCAACATTAAACCAATTCAAGCCATATCAGAAAAAAGAAACATAACTTATTCCATTACTCTATTCCTATTTTCAAGCACACAATATTCTAAGCCTTAATCAAACTCACCCAATTAAAATTCCAGCTTTCATGCTCATATTTCACATATCACCCTAATACTCGACTACCAAATAGAATTTATATTGCTTAAGGCTTGCTAAAATGACACTAAAATACAGAACAACCATAGCATTAATAGTCAAAGCACAACAACAACTTTTTACCATCCAAACATAATATATCCATTTCATCCATTTAGTTTATCACATCACCATACAACGACTCAAATTTATCAATAATGACATAGTTTAACAAGCAAACAAATCACCAAGAATTAAAGTCAATAAGCCATTAACCAGCCCAAGTAACAAAATACTCAATACAAACACGCCTAGCTGATTCAAAAGGTAAAGCTAATCCCAATTCAGCCAGACAAGTATGATTCAATTCCGACAACAAAATTCAGTAAAATGAACAAATGATCCCCAACCAATTACCTGCAAAACTTGATCTCAAAACACTAATTGCAAAACCTGCACTAGTAATATCAATGATGCATAACTGCACATAAAATTTAATTTGTACAACATTCAGCCCAAACCATGAAGCATACAAATATTCAGAAATCCTTTTTAAACAATTAAAATTTAACATATGATTTCATATTGAATTCAATACTAATTGTTATTTTCAAGTTTCCATAATCCCTTAACCCAATAAGGGATCTCATGATGCCTCGACTATGATTATGGCTGACACATAACTATATTCGAGACCCCAGAGAAGCATCCTTATTTCGTTATTCTTCCTAAATTCTTATAAACATCTTTATTTATATAGTTATTCTTACTATATTCATCTCAATCTCTCCACAATACCTATTCAATTTCTCTTATCACTCTCTCCCCACCACGGGATGAGCGATAATCCTCTCAAAAAGCAGAGTATCATGCACAGAAGGAAGGGAATTCTAACAATGTATATTGCCAATCTATATGCAATGCAACACAGTCCTAGGTTATCGTATACCAAATACTGATAACCAAGTTGTAACATAGTGTTACTAAAGTTGTAACACTCTGTTACTAATTCCCTAATTAACTTGTGACATCTCTTTTAGTTCAATAATATCTTTACTAACTATGATAGAAAAGGGAATCTCAATAATATCAATATCTCTATCATAGTTAGAAAAAGAATATCCTATTGATTAAAATAGTATCCATGATAGAAAAGAATAAACTAATACAACACAGCTGCTATCATGGATAATTTATTGCTAACCATGTTAGAAAAGATTTGCCTAACATGGTTATTAAACAAAACTAATTGATATTAAACAATAAATAGATAAATATACATGCGGAAGCGAATGCAGCCCTATAAATTGGCAATATACATCTCTACACTAATTAAATAACCTCTACAACCTAGTTCCCTTTCCTGATGCTTGCGCCTGTGCATGAATACCTGCAAAAATGTCAGTAATCGTGGGATGAGACAATTTGTCCCAGTAATCACCGCTTAACTCACTATAACAGTGAGATGTGCGGTAGTGAGGGCGTCTAAAGGGTACCACAGTTTTAAAAATCAATAATACATATATATAATTCTCATTTTCTTTCATCCATCACTTAAATCCTTCTGTCACATCCGAGTCCACTCAAATACACCATCTCTACTTTCCACATATCACTCAAATCCCTCAGTCAAATCTATATTAATTAAATATCATCTCCCAGTCTCCAATCTAATGATGCTACCAAAACTCTCACACTCACCTATAGATGCATTGTGCCATCCTGGGGCATTCAAGCATCTAATCTTCTCTATATGATTTAACACTGTGCCCCTCTCTATGATGAGGGGGCAAATTTCCCTCTCTGGCAATCTCCAGAGAGAGAACCCCGATTCTGTTTTCCATTACAGAATGGGAACGGTTGGGCTCTCCACTGCCAAACAACCGTAGGGGCGGTTGGGCTCTTCAATGCCAAACAACCGTAGGTCACTTCTCTCAATAAGTAGACCTATGAACCCCGATCCAATCAATCTAAAAAGGATCCTCAGTACAAATAACTGTCGATTGGCCTATCGACAGTTATCATCGCGCGATGGTACATAAATTCCAGTGTCATGCAATGCTCACCATATCCCTATTAATATCTCATCCACAATAATCAACATCAACATCAATATTAACATCATACCCTCTCACATCACCTTCCAATCTATTATACACAATATCTCCCCTCAACATAATTCTCCAGAACTCAACTCACATCTAATTCCTTTTCTATACTAACAACCTCTCAAATAACTACTATCACACTACACCTGCAATCATTTCATACCATTTTTCAAAATATTCAGCACCACCAGACAGGATACTACATATATAATGTGTCAAAATCTTTTATATAAAAATAATCGTGTTTGAAAGGCACCCGATAGCCTGTTTTGTATAAAAATACCCTTTAAAGATAATATATATATATAGAGGGTGAGAAGGGATTTTACAAAATCCCTAACTAACGTCACCCTCAATGTTATAGCAAGGTAAGAGTGATTACCTGTCGCCCTTAGCACTTCGTTGCCTTTTCCCCTTTATCATGCCTTGGGTGTAACATCTTGAAAATTTAATTCAGAATTAAAGAGTATTTTGGAAATGTTAAATGGAGAAATTAGGAATTTTGGGAATTTTTGGGAATTTTTGGAGATTTTTGAGAATAGTTTAGAAACATTAAAGTAATTAATGTGTATATAATTAATTAAGAAATGAAGAGTTTGAAATATGAGGGAATGGTAAAGTTAAAAATATTTTGAAGATTCAGAAAATTGGAGACTGGTTTGAGTGGTTTTAAGTTAAAAAGTGTACACTATGGCAAGCTTGGGCTATAAAGTATCATAAACCACCTTATTTCCCCTCAACCAAACACACCCTCCCTCCTTTTCCTTATTGAAAGTAATGGATGCACAAGAGGGGGGGTGAATTGTGCTTCAAAAATAAATGCTCAAGTAAAACAACACAAAAGTTATACTGGTTCGGTCTACCTGACCTACGTCCAGTCCTCAACCACCCAGGCCGAGTTCCACTATATCTCAGGTTTTAAATCGGGTTCACCTGAAACCTTACAATCGCAAGTTTTGCACGGGATCACTTGCAACCTTACTACAAGTTTTACACAGGCTCACTTGTAACCTTTCTAACTAGCTCCCCCTCACACCAAGCAAGGGGTTAACCTTTACACTTAAAGGATTTTCTTTTCTGACTAAGTTCTCTCAAAGAACAGATGGTGTTACACACTTAAGTACAATCAATGCTCTTATAACAAGAAGAGACTTAACAACAAAGAGTACAGAATATGTAGATGAAAAGGATCACTCGATGTGTTAAATGCTCTTTACTTTTCTGGGCAGCTTTGAATGATTGAAGGTGTTCTTAGTTTCTCGCTCTAACTTCTCTCAAGAGTATTCAAGGATAATTGATTGCTTCATAAATGAAGTTGAGCTCCCTTATATAGTCTTCAAACATTTGAACTCTTGGTAGGTGGGCTAGCCGTTTGAATATGGCCGTTTTTCCCATGTTACCGTTTGCCCAATAAATGCTTCATCAATGCATAGCAGGGTTGACTTGCTTTATCTCTGAAAAGTAGTCCTGACATCTCTGCTCTGACATAAGCATTCTGACACTGCATCTCTGAACGTTCTGACATTCTGATTGCTTGCGGAAGCAAACTCTCATCCGGAAGCAACTTTACTTAGTGTGCTGCACTTGAACGTTAGTTTAGCAATATAAGCACATAGTCACATGCAGTGGGTGTTCCCTTAGTCTAAGGTGTATCCGGAAGCACTTCTACATCCGGAAGTAAATCCACTGGATGAAGGATTTAGTTCATTATCACTCACTCTCGCTCAGTGTATTTCATTCCAACAGTCAGCGCTAGTCACTAAGCTATCAGAAGCACTTTCACTTGACGTGGCTTATGTTCACTGACGCTTGGGGTTATTCTATTCTATCAGCCTGCGCCAGTCTAAATCTAACACGAAGCAATTTCACTTCCGGTTGAATCATAGCTTAGTCTTAAGGTTTTGTGTACCTAATGCTCATAGTCTAAGTTAATTCCCTAGTGAGTTACTCGCTGCCGCTGGGGGATGAAACATTCATCCGCGTGCGCAAGTCCTAGTCTATCCGGAAGTAAATCCACATCCGGTTGCACTCTTACTTGGGATTCTATGTTTACCTATTGCTTTCTAAGTACTTGGCCTATTCTTTCATATTTTAGTCTTCATCAAAACTTAAGATTCTAACATTCTCCCCCTTTTTGATGATGACAAACTTAGTTTTATCGATTAAGTTCATAAGGAGGGATTAGCAAAAGAATAAAAGCAATAGATAATAACAAGTAACTTAGACAAATATTATTGATAAGCAGAAGTTACAAGTCAGAGTATACAATCAAATAACATATACAAGTAAAGAACATATACAAGTAAATTACACTAAGCAAGTATGAAAGTATGCATGAAAACAAAACAAAAAGGAAAAATTTCTAAGTTAAAAGAATGTTTGGATTGGGGGTTCAGGGTTTGTGTTTCTTTTTCCTCTCCCTCTCCTTTTGTCTCTCTTCATTCTCCTTTTGCAGTTTGGCTAACTCGGCCTCATGCACATTCTGGTCTATCTGGGCAATGATCTGCTGAAGCTCTTCTTCATCTCTTTCCCTTCTAAGCCTCTCTGATTCAATAGACTCCTCGAATGCCCTTTTCATGTTCTCCACTTCTTCATACCCAGGGAACCCTGTAGCATCGTCGAAGTAGGTGATCTCTCCATTGGGATAGTGAACAGCCCGGATTTTTACGGTCCATACAGGGAAGTTGGGATCCTCCTCAACTTCCTGGGCTTTCCTTTTTCCTTTCCCTTTACTCTTCCCTTTGCTCTTGCTAATTGGAGGAGTGGGCATGGCACGTGCTCTGTCAGCATCGAGGCAGGCCATCTGACCAAAGGATAACTTGTCTGTGAATTTAAACTTCTCAAATTCCTCAGGAGTCATGTCTTCAATTTCCAACTTGACTTCCTTCAGAATTGGAACTGCTTGAACCACTGGAATTTCTTGCTCAACCTGGGCAGATGAAGTTCCTTGCTCAGGTAGGTCAGATGGAGTCTCTTCCTCAGTCTCAGCAGATTCAGTGGTGGCAATAATTCTCTTGGCACGCTTCCTAGCAACGACCTTCTTTCTAGACTCACTGAAGATGACTGCTGGCTCAGATGAGGGAGGAGGGGCAGATGAATGCTCAGATGAAGGGATCTCAGACTCTTGTCCAGAGGATGCAGGAATAGGCTTGGCTATCACAATGGGAGGATGGTTGGGTCTCTTCAGTCACCACTTCATCATAATCTCCTCAACAATGTTTTTGCTTGACTTAGTTGGAGAAGGCTCTGATGAAGATGACTCAGGCTGTGAAGGTTGTTCATTTGGCTCAAAGACAACCATATCCCATTGTGGTCCTTGCTCAGCCGTTTTCTTCTGCTGCATGAACCGGATGGCTTCTCTTCTTATAAGGCTCTCAGCACCACCCAGCCTTTGGGATTCCATAGCACGGCGAAGGGCTGCTGCTATGTCTTCATCAATCCAGAGAGATGGCTGGCTGAGGACATCCCTTGTGTTCATGGACAGGCGCAGAGTGGACATCACATCTCTCCCCCTTTTGGCATCATCAAAGAGGGTGAGGGCCAGGGATGGAGTGGAGGAAGAGGAGGGTGGAGGTTTTTGGGGTGAGGTCTCTGGGGAGGAGGTAGGTTGGGTAATTTCTGGGGATGAGGTAGTGTCGGGGAACCAATTGGGGGTGACAAAGAGACCTTCGTAGGGATGAGTGGAGGAGTATTCTTTGTAGTTGGTGGAGACTGGGGTAAATGGTAAATGGTCATCAGAGAGTGGTTGAAGGTGAGGATAATCTCTTATATAGATTTGGCTGAGGGGGTGAATGACAGTGTGAAATCCAAGGTGCTCGGCCAGGGGATTGGATCTTGGTCTAGAGTTGGGGTTGATAGGATTAGGATGGGGGAAGGTTCGTTGGAGAAGCGGAGTGGAGAGCGTGTAGGAGCGCCAGGTCGTGTGAGAATGGGTGAAGGAGGTGGAGATGGAGAGTTTAGCGGGGATTGACGTGGAGAGTGTTGGGGTGAGTCTTGGGTTTGCTGGTCATGGGTAGGTGAAGGTTGAGATTGGTGGTCATTGTTTGGTGATGGTGGGGGTTGCTGGTCATTTTGTGGTGGTGGCTGAGGTTGTTGAGTGTTAGGTGAAGGAGGAGGGGGAAGTTGAGGGTGATTAGGAGGAGGAGGAGGTGGGTTTTGAGGAGGAGGAGGAGGTGGTAGGTTACCTTGTGATGGTTGGGGAATTTGTAGGTGCTGGAGGATGAGATCTAGTTTTGCATCCACCCTGGCAAGATGATTCTCGACCCGGCTAAGTCTGTCCTCAAGCCGCTGGATTCGCTCCCCTTGCTGCTGGAAGCCAGTGTCACACTCAGCACGGAGAGGACCCACCAAGGATTCAGGCAGCCTAAAGAGAAGCTCTTCCTTTACTTCCTCGGCAAAGGCCCTAACAGAAGCTGGCACTCTTGCAGCACGGCTTGGCCCAGCATGGGAGTCCACTTCCTGATCCCCTGCACCAGATGTAGAGGGGACTGAAGTCTGAGATGCACTCCCTGCCTGTGATCTTGACTTTGTGGCCTTGGCTTGCTTGTTGTACTTTATGCCCATCTTCCCAATGTTGGTAGCTCCCACAGGTCTGCACTTGACATTTTCTTCCTCCACAGCAGATGTGGCCTTGATCAGATGCTTCTCAAGGAGGAAGACAATGATAGTGGGATAGGGAAGATAGCCAGATTTGTCATTAGTTATCCTGCGCTGAAGCTCAAGACATATCAACTGGCCGGGGTTGATTGGCTGGCGGGAGAGGAGTCTGGGGAACCAAGGGTTGTCCAGCAGTGTGAACTCGTTGAAGTTGCCTCCCTTATGTGTCATTATGCGGGAGTAGACATAATACAGGAGCCTGTAGGAGTCAGACATCTTGGACACCTTCTTGTTATCGGTGCCATACAACTCCTCGAGTTCCTCCTTGCTGTACTTGAGAGACTCAGGGTAGAGCCATTCATTCATACCCTCTTCTGTGATTCCCATCATCTCATTCAATGTCCTCCAAGTGAACCTGAAGGTTCTCCCCCTTACAGTGGCAGTGAAGGAGAGTTTGTGGACTTGCTCTTTCCTATCAACCTTCTTGTACTTAACCTTGCAAGTGAGGGATTGACAGAAGGCTCGCAGGACGTTGACGTTGTAGTCCTGGTTGATCCCCAGCCAAGGCATATATTTCTCCAAGTAAGGGCGTAGATGAGGAAACCCTAGATCATCAATCTTCTGCAGATCGATGAACAACCCATGGTTGAAGTAGGGAATGGACGTCTCAAATTTGGCAGCAATTGGCTCCAACGCCCCATCTCTATACACAGTAGGGTAATCCTCTTCAACCCTTTGCCTCTTGGAAGAAGGCTCTTCTGCGAAATGAACCTTCTTCTTCTTTCCCTTCCTCTTGGCTTCCTTCGCCTGCTCATGCCCAGAAGCCGCTGGCTGTTCTTCCACTCTACCAGAAGTTCCAGGCTGATCCTGGATATGTTCATCCTACCCTTGTGCATTCTGCGCAGAAGATTCATGGTGTTCTTGATGTTCATCGTGATGTTCTTCACGATGCCCAGATTTCCCAGAATGTTCATGCCGAGATTTCCCAGATTTTGACTTGTGTTTCTTAGATTAGGAAGGTTTCTTTGTAACTGGGTTAGTTTCATGAGATCCGGCCATTTTTGTGTGGGATGATTGGTGAAAAGAGATGAAATGTGAAAGAGTGTTTGAAGAATGCGAAGAACACAGATGAAGATGAAGAGTTTTGTGCAGAGAATATGTGGGTGAAAGTAAAAAGTGAAAGTGAAAAATGACACCCTATTTATAGGTAAAGTTACTAAGGGTAAAATGGGCATATATTTTCAAATGAAACCATACGTTTACACATTGGGTAACGTAAAACTTTTAATTGAAACGGCGCACCTTATGACATGTGTCGTTTCATCTTGTCAGATAGGGCACACCTTCTCATAGAGGGAGATGAAGCGTTTCTGAAGTGACGTGTCCCTTGGACTGGCACTGGCGCTCTCTTGACTTGATCATCCAGTGTCAGTGAGTGATCATCTGGAAGTGGTTTTGCTTCCGGTTGCACTTGCTTAAGATTTAACATTGAGCACCTGCAAAAACATATATTGGCACTCCGATGCCTAAGTTAGTATTGTTGTAGGTGATAAACAATCAAGTATAATGAATAGAATTTACACTTCATTTGGGTTTACCATTCCCAAATCACCTCTTATGAAAGTAAATTGGTCAACCCCCAGAGGCTTGGTGAAGATGTCAGCAAGCTGTTGTTGTGTGGGGACAAACTGCACCTTGACATCCTTCTTTTGAACATGGTCTCTGATGAAGTGATGTCTGACGTCAATGTGCTTTGTCCTTGTGTGCTGAACCGGATTCTTGGCTAGGCTGATTGTGCTTGTGTTGTCACAGAGGATGGGTGCCTCAGGGAACTCCAAGCCAAGATCTCTTAGTTGGTTCTTCAGCCACAGCACTTGGGCACAACAGCTTGCGGCAGCGATGTATTCTGCCTCAGTGGATGACAATGACACGCAGGTTTGCTTCTTGCTAGCCCAAGACACCAGACAACCACCAAGGAAGGCGCATTGTCCACTGGTGCTCTTTCTATCTGTCTTATAACCTGCATGGTCAGAGTCAGAGTAAGCCCACAAGAACTCTTGGTTACCTCTGGGATACCAAAGACCAAGTTCTTGTGTTCCCTCAAGGTATCTCAGAATAAGTTTAACACATGTTAAGTGTGACTCCTTGGGGTTGGCTTGAAACCTAGCACACATGCCTACACTAAATTGAATGTCAGGCCTGCTGGCTGTTAAGTATAAGAGGGAACCTATCATTCCCCTATACATGGGCAGACTGACAGATTTACCCTTTGCGTCAGCATCGAGTGCGGCAGTGGTGCTCATAGGAGTGTCATACTCCTTGCATTCATCCATCCCAAACTTTTTGAGTAGCTCTCTGCAATACTTAGCTTGGGAGATGAAGATTCCATTTTTCTTCTGTTTGATTTGCAGGCCTAGGAAGAACGTTAGTTCTCCCATCATTGACATTTCAAATTCACCCTGCATAGTCTTAGAGAAATCTTCACAAAGCTTTTCATTAGTTGCCCCAAAAATAATATCATCAACATAAATTTGGACAATTAGCATATCTCTATCTTTGTGAAGGACAAACAGTGTATTATCTAATTTGCCCCTTGAGAAACCCTTGCCCAGCAAAAAGCTGCTGAGTCTCTCATACCAAGCTCGAGGAGCTTGTTTCAAGCCATATAAAGCTTTCTTTAGTCTATACACATGTTTGGGGTGCTTATGGTCCTCAAAGCCAGGAGGTTGTTCTACATATACCTCTTCTTTAATATAACCATTAAGAAATGCACTCTTTACATCCATTTGATATAACCTAAAGCCTTTCATGGATGCAAAGGCTAGAAGAATCCTTATTGCTTCAAGTCTAGCGACTGGAGCAAAAGTTTCTACATAGTCAATGCCTTCTTCTTGGTTGTATCCTTTGGCTACTAGTCTGGCTTTGTTTCTTGTGATTTGACCTGTCTCATCTAGCTTGTTTTTGAAGACCCACTTGGTCCCTACTATGGATTGATGAGACGGCCTTGGGACTAGTTCCCAAACTTGACTTCTCTCAAATTGATTTAGCTCTTCCTGCATGGCAATAATCCAGTCGCAGTCCTCAAGAGCTTGTTCAACTGAAGTTGGTTCGATTTGAGATAGGAATGCTCCAAACTCAACTTCATTTTGAACTTGTCTTCTAGTTCTGACACCAGAAGAAACATCACCAAGCACTTGATCAAGAGGATGATCCCTGTGATGTCTCCTAGCTATTGGCAACAGTGCCTCATCAGGCACGGTCTGCACTCCAGGCTCATCACTGGGTTCATCTTCTTCTTTGGGATTGCTTGTTGGTGTTTCTTTTGGTGGTGAGGAAGATGATGGTGGTTTTGGAAGATTAAGTGCTTCATCATCTTCTGTGGATTGTCCCCATGTAGGAGTTTCATCAAATACAACATGCATGGATTCTTCTACAGTTTTAGTTCTCATGTTGTATATCCTATATGCTTTACTCCTAAGGGAATATCCTATGAATATACCTACATCAGCCTTTGGATCAAACTTACCCAAATTTACCTTTCCATTGTTATGCACATAGCATTTTGATCCAAATATTCTGAGGTGGCTGATGTTGGGCTTCCTCCCTTTATATAGCTCGTATGGAGTCTTGTCCAAGCCCTTGCGAACATAGGCTCTGTTGGAGATATAGCAAGCAGTGCTCATAGCGTCCGCCCAGAACACTTGAGAAACCTCTTTCTCGTTGAGCATGGTTCTAGCCATCTCCGTCAGAACCCTGTTCTTCCTTTCGACCACTCCATTTTGCTGAGGAGTTCTAGGAGCTGAGAAGTTATGTTCAATTCCATTCTGCTCACATAGCTCAGAGAAACTATGGTTCTCAAACTCTCCTCCATGGTCTGTCCTTATGGCTGTGATTTTGAGCTCTCTCTCATTCTGCACTTTCTTAGCCAGGACAACAAAAGCATCAAAAGCATCTTGCTTAGAGGCAAGAAACATAGTCCAAGTGAACCTTGAATAGTCATCCACCACCACTAGAGCATACAGGTTTCCACCCAAGCTCTTTACTCTCGCTGGCCCAACCAAATCCATATGGATTAGTTCCAAGGGCCTGCTGGTGGAGACTTTCTTCTTGGTTTTAAACGAGGACTTTGTTTGCTTCCCTCGTTGGCAAGATTCACAAATAAAATCATGTTTTACCTTAAAGGATGGGATACCTATGGCTAGCTCCTTTTTAATTAGCATATCAAGTTGAGTAAAATTAACATGAGCTAATCTCTTATGCCAAAGTCAACTGTTCTCATCACTAGAAATTAAACATTTTTCTTCCAGTTGTTGACATAAGTCTAGAGTATATAGGTTCCCATTTCTGTTTGCCTTAAGTTTGCATTTTAAGTTGGCCTTATCTGAATTTAGATCCTGCTTATCAACTATTATGCACTCATTTGAATCAAAGATTACCCAATTTCCTTTGTCAGTGCTCTGGCTCACGCTCAGCAGGTTGTGACAGAGACCGTCCACTAGATAGACGTCTTTGACTGGTCCTACTTCTCCAACTCCAGTGATCTTACCACTTTGATTTCCTCCAAAGGTCACTGTGGCTCCATCTTTGATCACCAGAGATTTGAACTTGTCTCTGTCTCCAGTCATATGTCTCGAGCATCCGCTATCGATGTACCATTTTCTGTTCTTGGATGCCTTGAGACACACCTGAAATAATCAAGCAAGCTTAGGTACCCAACCTCTCTTGGGTCCTCTGTCATTAGTTTTCAGTGCCCTTGGTCTAGTGTCAGCCTTAACCTTGGGCTTATGATCATTTGGAGCCTCTGGCCTAGTGCTGGCTCTAGGCTCTTGGGTTTTTCCTGTGGAATGGTTCCAGGCTCGGGATCCTTGTCCTCTCTTGGTTTCCTTTGCAGGTGGAGGATCCTTTGTAGCCTTGGTTCCTTTAGGGACCCATTTGTAAGAGCTACTTGCTCCATGTTTCTTGGCATTACAGGTGGACATGGAGTGTCCTTTCCTGTTGCAGTAGTTACAGAAGCTAAAGGGTGAGGAACTATGACTAGTGGCTTTATGGAAGAACTTTAAGTAGGGCTTTACTTTTGGTTCTACCCACTTTTTTCCTCTAGGAGTATATCCTAAGCCAGTCCTATCCCTATATGCCCTTTGATTCATTAAGATTATATTTAACATTTCTGAACCATTTGTAAACTTCTGCAGGGCATTTTGCAGCTTGTCTTTCTCAGCTGAGATTTTTCTGCAATTAGGGCAGCTCTCAAGTGTTGGGGCGTTGGGTTCTACTTGGGGAGAACCCTGGCCATCCACTACCGGAAGCTTTCTAGCTTCCGCTAGCTCTTCACTTAGTGAGTCCACCTTGGACTCAAGTGATTCCTTTTTAGTTTTTAACACTTTATAGGCTTTACATAGTCTAGAGAATTCTTCATGAACCTCATTGTAAGCCTCTTGTAGTTCAGAAAGAGTTACCTCATGATCTTCGTTGGTGAGGTCAAGATCTGAAGATGCTTCCTCATCATCTTCTCTAGCTACCAGGCAGAGGTTGGCAACTTCTTCTTCATCACTTGCTTCGTCATCTGAGCTATTCACCCAAATGGAGGAGACGAAGGCCTTTCTTTTGTCTTTGCCTTTTGACCTCTGCAGGCTGGGACACTCAGCCTTGAAGTGACCAGGCTTCTTGCATTCAAAGCACACAGGGACCTTTTCCTTCTTGTATCCCTTCCTCTGGTTGGAGTCATCTCTCTGATAGCCTCCTTTCTTTCTGAAGAACTTTCTGAATTTCCTCACCATCATAGCCATCTCCTCATCATCCATTTCCTCCTCATCATCCTCATCATCATCATTGATCTCCTTGCTGGGAGCAACAAGAACAAGGTTCTTGTTCTTGGATGAGGCTTGAGGAGCTCTCATAGCCAGCAAGGTAGGTTCGTATTCAGCAAGAGAGCCAAATAATGCGGTGATGGAGCTGGTTGATTCTCCTTGCACTTCCTGCAAGATAGTTACTTTGGTGATCCAGTCACCCTTCAAGATCTTTAGGATCTTGCTTACTTGCTCTCTTTCAGGAATATCCTTACCCAGAGAGGCCAAATTGTTGATGAGATGGGTGAACCTGAGCTCCAGCTCTCTGATAGGCTCAGTGGGACTTAGCATGGCGAACTTGTGAAATTCTTCCACCAGCATCTCAACACGTCTTGCTTTTACTCCCCTGGTTCCTGAGTGAGCAGCCTCAAGAGCCTCCCACATATCTTTAGCATTTTTGTGGTGGCTGATCCTGTGAAACTCTTTGGGGCTGAGAGCACACTGGATGTAGTGCATGGCCCTATGGTTCAGTTGGACTAGAGCATAGTCCTCAGGAGTGTATCTGGCTCTCACCTTAGCAAATCCATCCTCATCTAAGGGAGTTTGATCCCCACGTTCGATTACATCCCAGAGTCTAATGTCACTTGACTTGATATAAGTCTCCATTCTAAACTTCCAGAATGGATAGTTGTACCCATCAAAGCCTGGGGGCTTGTTGGGTTGAACAGAGACATCTGGTAGAGAATAGTCTGTATCCATTACTGGATCTTTGCTTTCTGGATTCGTTGGAATCGAGTGAGAAAGACCCGCTCTGATACCAAATGAAAGTAATGGATGCACAAGAGGGGGGGTGAATTGTGCTTCAAAAATAAATGCTCAAGTAAAACAACACAAGAGTTATACTGGTTCGGTCTACCTGACCTACGTCCAGTCCTCAACCACCCAGGCCGAGTTCCACTATATCTCAGGTTTTAAATCGGGTTCACCTGAAACCTTACAACCGCAAGTTTTGCACGGGATCACTTGTAACCTTTCTAACTAGCTCCCCCTCACACCAAGCAAGGGGTTAACCTTTACACTTAAAGGATTTTCTTTTCTGACTAAGTTCTCTCAAAGAACAGATGGTGTTACACACTTAAGTACAATCAATGCTCTTATAACAAGAAGAGACTTAACAACAAAGAGTACAGAATATGTAGATGAAAAGGATCACTCGATGTGTTAAATGCTCTTTACTTTTCTGGGCAGCTTTGAATGATTGAAGGTGTTCTTAGTTTCTCGCTCTAACTTCTCTCAAGAGTATTTAAGGATAATTGATTGCTTCATAAATGAAGTTGAGCTCCCTTATATAGTCTTCAAACATTTGAACTCTTGGTAGGTGGGCTAGCCGTTTGAATATGGCCGTTTTTCCCATGTTACCGTTTGCCCAATAAATGCTTCATCAATGCATAGCAGGGTTGACTTGCTTTATCTCTGAAAAGTAGTCCTGACATCTCTGCTCTGACATAAGCATTCTGACACTGCATCTCTGAACGTTCTGACATTCTGATTGCTTGCGGAAGCAAACTCTCATCCGGAAGCAACTTTACTTAGTGTGCTGCACTTGAACGTTAGTTTAGCAATATAAGCACATAGTCACATGCAGTGGGTGTTCCCTTAGTCTAAGGTGTATCCGGAAGCACTTCTACATCCGGAAGTAAATCCACTGGATGAAGGATTTAGTTCATTATCACTCACTCTCGCTCAGTGTATTTCATTCCAACAGTCAGCGCTAGTCACTCACTCTCCAACAGTGTATTTCATTATCACTCACTCTCCTTTTTCACGGAAAGGCGCGCTGCCCCCCCTCTTCTTCACCATTTCATTTTCATTTTCCATGCACACACACCCACACCATTTTCTTCATCCATACTCATCCCTCTTTCCATCCAAAGTTGCTAAACCGTGTGGGCTACTCTGAAATTAGTGGGGTTTGTTTAATCTGCTTCTCTTCGTCCTCTTTCTTCTCCAACGCGTTGGCTCCATTTTTCCGGCGGGTTGGCTTCGTCTTCGGCGGTGAACGGAGACGAGAGGTACGCTATTGGTGTTCTTTTGATTCCTTAAACCATTTTCTTATTCCAGCTTCATTTTCTCACTTTTCCTATCCCTTCCTCGCTCTTGTTCGATCAGCCACCTAAGAGGGCCGATTTCCGGCGTGCTTGGCCGGTGGCCGACGACATGATACTGCCTTCTTCGTGTAGGAGCCTCTGTAAGCACTTCTATCTCCGTGTGGTTTGTATTTGTTATGAAGTGCCTCTTTGAAGTTAGGGTTTTAGATATACTAAAATTTTTGGAATGTGAATACTTTAATATTGGAATTAAGGTATTGAATTTGGGTATTCTAGGGAGCAATTGGATTTTCTGAAAGAGATTAAGCATTTGGGAATTTTTGGTCATAGTTATGATTCTTTCAAGTTAGGATTTTGCCGTAATTAAATCTTTGGGACTTTAAACAAAAATTTGTGAATGTTTAAATGGTTAATTAAAGATTTTTGAGAAGTATTTAAGTTTATTGAAGTTGGAGATTATTTTGGGAATTGTTGGACATTTAGGGTTCTTTGGAATTGGGGTTTTGCTAATGTAAGATTAATTGAATAAAATGGTGATTTAGAATTTGTTTACTAAGGTTTGAAGAAGGCATTGAAATGTGGGAACTGATTGGATTGGTATTTAGGAAGAAGTATGGTATTTAAAGTGTTGGGTAAAGAGGAATTTGGTTATGTAAGATATTTTGGAGTTGGTGGAAAGTTTATGAAGTTGGGAAGTCATTTGGAGTTGTAAATTTGATATTAATATGGTGGTTGGTGGTTAGTGATTGTTTTGAAAATGTTATGAGCATAATTGGTTTCTTTAAAGTAAAGGAATGCTTTGTGGACGATATGAATTAAATTGAGGGTAAAGAAATGTTAGTGTTGGTATTATGAAAGTGTAGGAGTGGTGAAATCATTTGAAATCGTGTTTAGGAAGGAGTTGGGAATCAAAGTGAAGGATTAAAGAGAAATTTGTTAAAGAATGGTATGTAAGGGTGGTGGTGAAAGTTCGTGAGTTATGAAAGTCACTTTGAGTGGTCAATTTAATATGAAAGGTTGTTTTAATCGGGGTTAGCATGATGGACTAGTTTTATAAGAATTATGAAAAATGGTGAAGTTTAATACTTTAGAAGTTATAAATAAAATGGTTAAGGGAATTGTGATGGCTTAGAAGAATATAGAAAATTGTGGATGTTAGAAGTAATTTATTACTTCCAGAATTGTTTTAAAATTTGTTTGAATGGGTGGTCAAAGTCACTGATATCGTGTCTTGACCATCAGCAGCTCACTGCGTGATTATAGACGACGGTGACTCGGGTGGAGCACACGGAAAACAATTGCTGCTAGGATTTATGGTTATTGAGCTTGAACAGGTAATCACGCTTATCTGACTGTGATACTGAGGGTGACGGTAGTTGAGGATTTCTAAAATCCTCTTCTACTTATATATGTAAATGAAATATGTTCTGGTTATTTTATATTTAAACGTGGGCTATAGGGTACCTTTCTAAATAAACTGTACTTGATATATATATATAAATCTTATGTATGTTGCATGACACTGACTATTAGTACCATCGGCCGATGTAACCATCGATTTGCGCAAATCGATAGGTTAATAGTACAGGTTCCTTGAATTGTAAAGGAACCAGGGATGTGTACACTTTTTATAGTGCTCCCTTTTTCAGGGACGTTTTCACTATTTAAAGTGCTCCCTTTTTCATGCTTTCAGACTTGAGACTGGGCACAGTGTCAATCACATTTATTTTTGTCTATTGAGAGATGGATGCATCTATTCTGGATATATACATCTATATATTTGTAAATGTTATGTGATGTATGCAGGTTTTGAACTGTGGTACCCTGTAGACACTCCACTACCCCACTTCTGAGTGTCACAGTGAGTTATGTTGTGATTACTGAGACATTGTTTTGTCTCACCCCATTCCAGAGCATGTTCTTGTGTATGCGCTTTGTGATACTGACATGCTTAAGTCAGATAGTCGTGTTGATAGGTTTAATTGATACAGGTGTTCTGAATAATTGTGTTAAGGAAAGTCCTTTTCCTAACATGGCTATATTGTGTGATTGTGATTTACTGTTATGACGAGTGTTGTGATTTTATATAACCATGTTAGATGGGCCCCTCTCTGCCATGGTTATGTTTTCTAAATGTAATGCTGTTTCTTTTGCTAACTATGTTAGGAAATTCTCTTTTCTAACATAGTTAGATACATGTTAAGAATATGTTTCTAATCTCTTCATAGTAGAGAAGTTCTTTTGCTAACCATGTTAGGTGAATCTTTTACTAACATGGTTAGAGTATCAAATCTTTAATGATATCATTTTCTTTTTCTAACCATGTTAGGTGTATTTTTACTAACATGGTTAGGCACCTTTTGTTTGGATTGTTTTGATTATGTGTTGAAACAGGTTTAAGTTAGTGGAATAATAATTGTGTTAGTAGGAGATATGTTTCAACTTGGTATCAGTTTTATGGTAAACGATACCCTGCCTGTTGCATTGCATATAGAATGACAATATATATTCCTTTCCCTTCCTAATGTGCATGATCACTAACCTTTGTTTTGAGGAGATGTACAGTCGAATTTTGAGGACAAAATTCGTATGGTGGGGAGAGCGGTCATTGTGTACTACGAGTTATTGAATGGGAATGATTAGAATGATGTAAGTGAAGGTATTTTTGGTAGAATAGTAAAGAAAATTTGTGTTTAGAAATATAAATGAGCAAGGTATAATTGGTAGTAGCATTGATCTCCCTTCATGCTTACTCAGGATTAGCACTCGATGGAGTTTCTCAATTGCTTGGATATGTGATTAGTAAATCTTTTGCACTTTTAGTCAAGTTATAGGGGAGCAAATGTGGATGGATTGATATGTTGATTTGAGTTGGATATTGGGAAAAGATGAAGTTGGTTTTGTTTAAATCTAGAGGAAAAGGTTGAAATGTAGTTATATTTTAGTGATTAAATTCATAAGAGCAATTTAAGTCCAAGTAGATATTTATGTTATGATTAATGATAGATGTAGAGGTTATGAGAGGAGAATAAGTTGTTAGGAATTCTTCAATAGAGAAAATGTACTAAGTGATAGATATGACAATTGAGAGTTGTTGAGCTTGATTTTAGAAATTTGGGATCTATATTACGAATTTTCTTCGTTCAACTTAGATTTAATATTTCTCTTTGGTCATTAAGGTACTAAGCGATCGATGATTATATTCTCTAGGTTAACACAATCCTAGCTTGAAAGCCTGGCTATTATCAAAATTAAGGGACTCTTATTGTGGGATAGTTATCTTAGGTTTGAAATTTTAAGTGTATAGTAGAATATAAAGGCAATGTTTTAATTTAGAATGTTAGATGAGATTAGAGTAGGATGTGATTTTTGAAATCAAGGAGAAATCTTGAAATCCAGAATGGTTGAGAGATTCATGGGGTCTATTTGAGTTAAATGAGTTTAATTATGTGGTTTTATTGGAACCAAAAAGTAATTTATGTGGGAAAGATTTCATTAATGGTTGGGGGACTAGTGAGGTTTTAAATAGATTATTCTTGGACTTAAACGATGTTGGCTTCCGAACTTTTTATTGTGTTTTTGGGAATTTGATCTGTAAAGATGGACTTACGATTTAATATATTTAGAAAGCAAGTTAAGATGACCCCTATAGTTGACTCTAGGTGAGACCTAACTTGTTTGAAGTTGGATGTGAGTTTGAATTTTTCTCTTGGTTGTTAACTAAGCTTGGTTTCCATTAAGGTATTTTAATTATGGGCATTTGAATTATGGTTATGTAATCTAAGGACTTATTTATGTTCAAAGATTATGGTTGAGGAGGTTAGTTTGGCTAACTTTGATGTAGACTTTAAGTGGGAAATTGAAAACGCCCTTAAGTTTGAAACTGAGTTAACTGTACTCTGAAGGTGTGAGCAATTAAACTTGGTCCATATTTAGAAAAATGGGTGCATGGACACAAATTGAGTAAATGAGGTTCCTTTTGACTTGGAATTTAAATTAGCTAGAGTATAATGATTTTAAATTCTCTTTAACCATGAGGTTTCTATAGCTCCTATATTACTAAGGGTAGGTATGGATATAAAAATTAACGAATTATGAGGATGGTATTTAAGTTGATTTCTGGTTGTTTATAGGGACGTAAATTATGTATAGGATCTAGGAAACTGATTCATAAAGCGTTTTTGGAATGTGATTCTTTGGTTCTATTGAGATTGCGTAAGAGTATAGATGATAGGCGTTAAGTATTTATTGATGGTGATATTAGAAATTGAGGATGGTTGGTTGGGAAGGATAATAGTAAGACTTGAATGAATTGTTGTTCTTACCATCTTGAGTAGTTAGATTTAAATTTATTTTGATGGAGTGGAGGATGAAGGAGAATATGGGACGGTGAAACCTAAGTTGTATTGAGTAAATGGAGCAATTGGAGTATAGTTGTGAATGTGGTGATGATGATGCGATGGTATGATAAGATTAGAAGTTAGTTTTATGATCAGAGATTTCTTGGGGGTTTTGAAAATGAGGTATTACATAGGTAGATAAAGGTAGTAGTTCACGATAGTATCGTACGATGCTTAAATAGTATAGTAATAAATTAGGGTAGCCTAGAAGGCAGGTGGTAAGAATAGTGAGGGAGTGTATATAAAAGGGTATGGTGATTTGGAAGGCACGTAATAGGAAATATTTTTGAAAAATCAAAGGATGGTTTATATAAGTTATTTGGTTCAGAATCCGTTGAAGGAATATAGATAGAGGAAGAATAATCTTAATTTTAGGCTTGAATTTAATAGTTGAGAAATTGTCTTTTCGGTGATGTGATGAAAGAGTAGGATATATATAAATAAAGGTTGAAGTTGACCTTGTGAGTGGAATACAAGGAATCAGAAATTTGGATTAGTGATCAATTCAAAGGATTATGAGTATAGAACTTGTGATTTTGAAAATAGGTAAGTTATTATCAAACTGTTAGTAAGGTGAGTTAATTTAATGTTGAAATTAAAGTTATGATCAAGGTTAAGATTATTAGATAAGGAAAACATTACAAACTGAAATCTTCCCGGTTGAGGCTTAGTAAAAATTTTGGTTCATTTATTAAGATTATGAAAGACATGGGAAATAGCTTAGTGAACGTGGTGGAGAAACTATTGGATGTAGATTTAAGTCTATCATACTGGTAGAAGAACTCTATCCTAACTAGGAATATGGAATAGTAGAAACCACTGTAGAAAGCAATCTCAAGAGTTCAAAATGGATAAAATGATCGAGAGTATTTTGTGTGACATCAAATTAAGAAAGCTTAAGTGTTGATATAGATTGGTGAGCTAGTTGTTCGCTAGAAGATAATGATTTTCAAAGAGGTGAAAATTGTATTTAATTATGAGATCTTATCACAAGAATTGATCTAAGGAATTGGCAATGTATAGTCATTAGGGGTGAAATTTTTGGTAGGTGATTAATGAATGACTCTCATGGTCATATAAGTCAAGGAAAATAAACAATTAAGGTGTAGTAAAGTTGGAATATGACATGAAAATTTGGAAATAATAGAGATAATGTATATTAGTTTGACTAGAATTTGGAGTTTTTCTTCCCAAATCCAAGTTCTTAGGGCTGTATTGAGAGGGTTATGCAATTTATTATTTTTAAGAGTTGTTAGACATGGTGAATTTTGAGGGCAAAATTCCTAAAAGGTGGGGAGAATTGTAACATCTTGAAAATTTAATACAGAATTAAAGAGTATTTTGGAAATGTTAAATGGAGAAATTAGGAATTTTGGGAATTTTTGGGAATTTTTGGAGATTTTTGAGAATAGTTTAGAAACATTAAAGTAATTAATGTGTATATAATTAATTAAGAAATGAAGAGTTTGAAATATGAGGGAATGGTAAAGTTAAAAATATTTTGAAGATTCAGAAAATTGGAGACTGGTTTGAGTGGTTTTAAGTTAAAAAGTGTACACTATGGCAAGCTTGGGCTATAAAGTATCATAAACCACCTTATTTCCCCTCAACCAAACACACCCTCCCTCCTTTTCCTTATCAATATTCGAACTCCCTCCTCCTTTTTCACGGAAAGGCGCGCGCCCCCCCTCTTCTTCACCATTTCATTTTCATTTTCCATGCACACACACCCACACCATTTTCTTCATCCATACTCATCCCTCTTTCCATCCAAAGTTGCTAAACCGTGTGGGCTACTCTGAAATTAGTGGGGTTTCTCTTCGTCCTCTTTCTTCTCCAACGCGTTGGCTCCATTTTTCCGGCGGGTTGGCTTCGTCTCCGGTGGTGAACGGCGGCGAGAGGTACGCTATTGGTGTTCTTTTGATTCCTTAAACCATTTTCTTATTCCAGCTTCATTTTCTCACTTTTCCTATCCCTTCCTCGCTCTTGTTCGATCAGCCACCTAAGAGAGCTGATTTCCGGCGTGCTTGGCCGGTGGCCGACGACATGATACTGCCTTCTTCGTGTAGGAGCCTCTGTAAGCACTTCTATCTCCGTGTGGTTTGTATTTGTTATGAAGTGCCTCTTTGAAGTTAGGGTTCTAGATATACTAAAATTTTTGGAATGTGAATACTTTAATATTGGAATTAAGGTATTGAATTTGGGTATTCTAGGGAGCAATTGGATTTTCTGAAAGAGATTAAGCATTTGGGAATTTTTGGTCATAGTTATGATTCTTTCAAGTTAGGATTTTGCCGTAATTAAATCTTTGGGACTTTAAACAAAAATTTGTGAATGTTTAAATGGTTAATTAAAGATTTTTGAGAAGTATTTAAGTTTATTGAAGTCGGAGATTATTTTGGGAATTGTTGGACATTTAGGGTTCTTTGGAATTGGGGTTTTGCTAATGTAAGATTAATTGAATAAAATGGTGATTTAGAATTTGTTTACTAAGGTTTGAAGAAGGCATTGAAATGTGGGAACTGATTGGATTGGTGTTTAGGAAGAAGTATGGTATTTAAAGTGTTGGGTAAAGAGGAATTTGGTTATGTAAGATATTTTGGAGTTGGTGGAAAGTTTATGAAGTTGGGAAGTCATTTGGAGTTGTAAATTTGATATTAATATGGTGGTTGGTGGTTAGTGATTGTTTTGAAAATGTTATGAGCATAATTGGTTTCTTTAAAGTAAAGGAATGCTTTGTGGACGATATGAATTAAATTGAGGGTAAAGAAATGTTAGTGTTGGTATTATGAAAGTGTAGGAGTGGTGAAATCATTTGAAATCGTGTTTAGGAAGGAGTTGAGTGAAGGATTAAAGAGAAATTTGTTAAAGAATGGTATGTAAGGGAGGTGGTGAAAGTTCGTGAGTTATGAAAGTCACTTTGAGTGGTCAATTTAATATGAAAGGTTGTTTTAATCGGGGTTAGCATGATGGTTAGGGTATCAAATCTTTAATGATATCATTTTCTTTTTCTAACCATGTTAGGTGTATTTTTACTAACATGGTTAGGCACCTTTTGTTTGGATTGTTTTGATTATGTGTTGAAACAGGTTTAAGTTAGTGGAATAATAATTGTGTTAGTAGGAGATATGTTTCATTGGGGAATACGCAAAGCACCTCCTTTCCTATTATTACATCATGTAATAATAGTAAATTAATAATCATTCTATATCATGGATTATCTAACGTCTCTCTCGAATCCTAATATTTCTACCCAACCACTTTCATTTAAGATAATTCTTCAAGGGACTTCCAATCAATAACATGTTTCACACAATGATTAAATCTATTCTAATAAGAGAAAAATAAGCAAACAAATGACCAATCACCCAATATACATTTTTTACGATCACATTTTGCCACACCTCAATCACAAATTCTCCATACACTTTAAATCTATTTCTTTTAGGCCTTTTTGATCAGCCAAGGCAAAAAGGAAAAGAGAAGAGATATCAATTAGTATTCATTTTGACCACTGTTCAAACATAGGAATTCTTTAGCCATTTCAAACCAATGAATATAACCAACCACAAATACCATAATCTAAAATCATCTTCAACTATACTGCACCCGTACATTTTAATCGTTCACACAAATTTTCAAAATAAAGGACATGTATAAGAAACAACACATTCACACACTTAGATACCTTTCAATGTTATAGTAGTCTTTACTCAACATTACATGTCATTCATTCATGGCTTACAAATATTTACAATGACTTCCAACTCATAGCTAAACAAGTAACTTACAAACCTTCACATATAATTTAGTAAATCAAAGAGAGGAGAAACTAAATTTCTCATATTTCCTATTTGAGGCAAACAAGATTCTGTTATAATAAATCCATTTAAACACTTCCAAATCAACTTCAAATTAGCCCAATTATAAATCTTCACTTAGCCACATTTTATTCATTGCCGCAAAGAAAACCATCTTCCAATGTCACTTTACCACTCCAATTAGTACATAACACCTTTTAAAACTACACAAAACATACTTTCATGCTCAAAACTGAATCTTATAAAACTTCCAAGTTCACATGCATGTAAAACACCTAATACTTTACTATTAGACTCCAAGATAAAACTAATAAGACATACTTTCATTTTACTCAAAACTTCCTTCCATCTAAACATTCTACAATTAGCAAATTTCATTAAGTTTAAACTACTTAACAATGGTCCATGAATTACCAAAGAATACAGATTTAAACCACTAGAAGTCTCACTAGACCACAACTCACCTAAAACGTCAAGAAATTCAATGTAGTTCAATCCTTTCCAACTTCCTTATTCCATAATCAATTTATAACTTCAATAAACAAATTACAGCTATCAATTTATCCATAACATTCATAAACCTCAAAGATCCTATTCAAGGAACGACTTGACAAACATTAATGGTAAAAATTTAATTCATGACTTTCTAAATTAATTACTCTCATTCCTTAACCTTATCAAAGAGAACATAAAACAATCCCTCTCCTTGACAAACCAACACCATAATCAACAACCACTCCATCTTTTCTTCATCACCAAAAGTCGCTTACTAACTCCATCTTCCATTGACTAAATCAATAAAAGAACCTAGATTTCATGCTTCCCATTATATTAAAACCAATACTATCACTTCACAATTTTTAACCCAAAACCAGGCAGTTCCAAGACAAAGTAGGCACATATTTTTCTAATTCAATGAACTAAAATCAAGTCTCAAAACAAATAAAGATGACAGCTTTTGTTCATGAGTTCTTGCTTTAGCTTAATCACAGGCATTGAGCAAACACATAGCCAATAACACTAAACACACACAAAACAACTACAAATCAGAGGCATAATGAACCAACTTCAAGGCCCTTCATATACATAGTAAGCAAGGAAGGGAAATTTTATGTAAAAGCAAAATAGACAAACCGGTTTGATCAGTTCATCAACATCCAAGCACCAACACTAGAGTTCAATCATTGTTTTAGTTAATTCCTAAGATCAAAATCCCAAAACTCATTCGGACTCTCTCAACCTCACACGAAATCAGAGGGAAATGGCTATGAAACGGGAAAATGAAATTTACCTAAGCTTAAATCCCAACATACAAGCTTCATTGCAACCCACCGCTGCCGCCGTCCGCCTTGAGTTCGCCGGAATACACAGGAGGGCAGCGAGGAAGAATAAGAAACCGAAAGGAAAGAAAGAAGGATGAGGAACAGACCTTGAATAGAAGAACTAAGTTGAAGAATACAAGAAATGGCGAGTGTTTACCTTTCCTGCCGCCGTCCGCCATGAACCTTGCCGGAGAAGCACAGAAAACGAAGACATGGGAGGAGGAAGAATAGAGGTCGACGGTGAGGGAAGATAACACGAAGATTGAGGTGGTGGTGTGGCGGTTAGGAAGGGAAAAAGCCGCCGCCGCCGAGCCTCGCCGTCGCCGTCCGCCAGATTCAGAGGGCCGAAGGGTTAGGGTTTGAGTGGGAGGGAAGGAGGGCGTGGGTTTGAGGTTGTTTGCGAGGGAGGGCCAGCCGCACCGACGACGGCTAGCTCTGCTGCACTCTGCCGTCTCCGGCGACGGTGTCTGAGGAGAGAAAAGAGAGAGATCGAAATCAGAGGTGAGGGAGGAGAGGGAGCTCGAGAGAGAGAGAGAGAGAAAATGAAATGGAAGAAGGTGATGATGTGTTTATTTATAATTTAGGGAAAAATTACAATTAACTACCCTAAGGTTTAATCGTAATTATATTTCTAGCCCAGAAGTTTGTATATATTACTTTTACTCCCTCTTTCTATCATACTATTTTCTAGGTTTCAAAAATATTTGTTCATGAAAGTTTATAGCTCCAATTAATTCATTTTACTATACTTATTTAATTTCCATACTAACTGAGATTTAATATTCATAAATTGCCAAAAATATCATAAAGTCCTCCCTAAAACTTTAAATTTCCTAATTAACACCAACTAGTTTCATATCATTCTATATTTAAAAATTTGGGATGTTACAATATGTATGCTTGCGGATGGACATAGGCTTTCTCATCCTTCCCATCTTGTATCAAACTAAATATATTTGCTAACTTCATATGATGAAACTTAAATGTGAACCTCATATGTTGGGTCATCCACTTTAATATCCCACCTAACCTTTTTCCCATTTTAACGCATTTGAAAGAGGTCTCTAACACCATTAGCAGATATTTTGTTCGTTATGCCCCTAATTCGAAATTCTTGGGTGGGTAGGTCATACTATCAAAGGATGATAGCAAGGTCAAGAGCATTCAATGCACTTAAGTGAGTAACATCAATTGTTCTTTTAACTAAGTAGAAAATCCTTTGTTTAAAAGGTTGAACCCTTACAGGTAGTAAGGGGGAGCGAGTCTGTTTGTAAGGTTGCAAGTGAGCCCGTTGTAAAACTTGCGGTTGTAAAAGGTTGCAAGTGAGCCCATTGTAAAACTTGCGGTTGTAAAGGTTGCAGGTGAACCCGTTGTAAAACCTGTGGTATAGTGGAACTCAATCTGGGTGATTGAGAACTGGACGTAGGTCAAGAGTTGGACCGAACCAGTATAAAAGTCTTGTGAGTATTTAATTGTCTGTTTTATTTGGTAGCACAATTCACCCCCCTCTTGTGCATCCTCACTTTCACTAACAGAGATTATGAAGCAATACCGGAGAAACATTGAACTTCACAAAGGTGAAAAAGTAACAAAACAATAGGACCTCATCCAACGGCACAAAAGCATATCACAAAAAAGCATATCACTCGAAGAATTCGAAGAAATAGGCAAAATGAGAAGTCCTCAGTTCAAATCAAGTGAGACAATCTAAACAATAAATAACAGTGGAGTGTCAATGATCCTTGATTCAGTTTCTTGGAGTCGAGATTGGTTTCTACCGATGGTTGAATAATGTGGGATTGCAAGATTAAGCTTCAGTCACATGGTGGCTTCTCAAGGTTAGGATTCGGGTCTTTGGAGAAGGGAAGGGAAAGGTGGGTTCAGCTCGTATGGCGCTTCACACAATATGAACTTCAATCGCGTGGTGGGTAATGAAGGATTAGAGTTTGGGCCTTTGCATAAGGGAAGGAAATGGTGGGTTCTACTCCCAGGTTGCTTCGCACAAAATGATCTTTGCAATCAAGTTGTGGCTTCTTAGGAGTTATGGTTCAGGTCTTTGGGGAATGAAAGGGAAGGGTAGGTTCTGATCACTCCACCTTTTGTTGATTGCACCAAGCTTGTTGATCCTATGAGTTTGGTCAATTGATAATCGGTAATTAAACATTGAGGATAATGTTTTGTTCAAGTGTCAGGGATGGACTTTGATAGTAGTGATGAACGGTCACAAGCATTGTAATATGGGATAATGTTTTGTTTATTGGGTTTGATACCATGAACACATTAGTTAAAATTTTCAAAAAAAAAAAACCGTGGTGTAAACATGTGTTTCCTTTTTTGAGCGGTTGGATCATTTTGGACGGCCATGATTGAGACGTTTAGAGAGGTTTAGAAAGAAGACAGCTTAGGAAATCCAAATCTGGTGTATTATGCATCTAAGTTTTATGTTGTGATGAACGGTCACAAGCATTGTAATATGGGATAAAAATTTCATTTTAACCTATTGTCAAACATGTTTTTCAAAACCTAATGTGGCAAAACTTTTGAATCATGGAGCAAGACTTGAACATACCAAGATCATTGGCCCTCTTAGACTTTGGGATGTATTCAAAGAATCATGCATTTTAGATTTTCTATTTTCAAGGAATTAGTATTGAATCAATTTCAATCATATGCATTGTGCTGATTGGCCCTGCAGTTGGACTTATCTTTTGCATGAGAGTAGCCCTTTTGTGAGGATATAACTCCCAATATATTTTTTAAAGAAACAATTGAACCATTAAATCACTACCGAAACACCTTTCCATTCCATTGATTTAAAACTAATACTTTTAATTGAGAAACACCAAAAATAATCTTTTACATTTCCGTAATAGTTTAATTTAGCTAATTTATAAAATCAAACAAAAACCTCCTACATATTTACTCATTTAAATTGCATTTAGTTCATCTTAGGGAAGTTAAAAGACTCCTTAAGATAGATGACCCGAGGTTGTGCCACTTGTTGCAATCGTTGGCTTAAAATATATAACTTGCATTTAACTTAAAATATATAACTTGCATTTAACCCCCAGGGGATTAGGAACCGGTTAAATCAATATTGTTATAGCTATCTAATGATAAAACATATAGCTAATTTTAAAACCAAGGTTTATCACCATGTTTATTCGTATCATAATATGATCAAACTCCAATCTTTGGATGGAATTAATTTCTTAAGATAACTGGGACTTTACATACATAGGAAGACATTGTTGTCAAACTCGCAATTTGACTCACCGATTTGTGTGTTGAATTATACTTGCTATTAGCTATAAGTTCTGACTTTTGACAACGTCCTTCAGTGTGTTTGACGTCCCAATTTTTCACTTTAATGACATCTAGAGGTAAGCATATAAGGCATATCAAGTTGCAGAGCAAGATATTCTAAAGCGAACAAAATTGATTTATTTCTGATTCTCATAAGCAATTTAATTTCATGGTAAGCTACAAAGGGAAGAAGCATATATAAAACCACTGCTTGTATAATTCCTTATGGATTTGTTTTAATATCAAAATTGTTGTAAAAGTGAAGAACGAGTGAGAGGGAGAGCGAGGAATAGAGGAGATGTTGCAATTGTAAAATGTTTTATAAATCCATAAACAAATAAGTAATTCTGGTTTATTAAAAAGTCTCTCACTTTCATTAACGGAGGGTATTTTTGTTGGGTGTATTTTTTTGGACTAAAGCCCAATAACATATGAAACAAGTAGATATATTTTCTTAAGGGTAAAGGTGCAAAAATGGGTCCAAACAATTACGCTAGGAGCACATAGGGGGAAGAAGTATTTTCGGGTTCAATTCTGGGTCAATATTGGTGCAATATAGGGTACGTCGTTAATGTTGACTGACGTTGACCGTTAAACGCTGACGTGGCAGGGGAAATAAGATTTTATGCTGACGTGGCATGCTTATGTGGCAATATTTTCTGAGTGTGTGGGGCCCACATAATTTAAATTAATAAAAAACTAAATTTTTTTTTACTTTTTTATTAATTTAAATTATGTGGGCCCCACACACTCAGAAAAATATTGCCACATAAGCATGCCACGTCAGCATAAAATCTTATTTCCCCCGCCACGTCAGCGTTTAACGGTCAACATCGGTCAACATTAACGGCGTACCCTATATTGCACCAATATTTATTCTTCAGACCCAGAATTGAACCCGAAAATACTTCTTACCCCTATGTGCTCCTGGCGTAATTGTTTGGACCCATTTTTGCACCTTTACCCTAACCATTAACAATTGAACCTTAGTCACTAACATTTACAACATAGCCATTAACTGTTGGGTCATTGGGAATTAACTTTCTTGTAAAAAAACGTGTATTTTGTATTAACAATTGCATTGTAACTATTAATAATTAAACCTTAACCATAAATATTTACAGCATAGCTATTAACTTTTGCGTCATTGGGAATTAAGTTGTTAAAAAACGCGTATTTTGTATTAACAATTGCATTGTAATCATTAACAATTGAACCTTCGTCATTAACATTTACAGCATAGTCATTAACTTTTGTGTCATTGGGAATTAACTTGTTAAAAAAACACGTATTTTGTATTAACAATTGCATTGTAACCATTAACAATTGAATCTTAACCATTAACATTTACAACATAGTCATTAACTTTTGGGTCAGTCGGAATTTTTTTTTGATAAAAATCAGTCGGAATTAACTTGTTAAAAAAAACGCGTATTTTGTATTAACAATTGCACTTTAACCATTAACAATTGAACCTTAGCTATTAACTTTTGGGTCATTCGGAATTAACTTTCTTATTAAAAAACGCGTATTTTGTATTAACAATTGCATTGTAACCATTAACAATTGGAGAATATCAATTAACAACTAGAACTTACCCATTAATAATTGGGCCATTTGAATTAACTTCCATGTTAACAAATGCGTCTTCGCTATTAACAATTGCAGCGTAGTTATTAACAATTATAGCATATCAATTAACAACTGGATCATAACAATTAACAACTAGAGCATACCCATTAATAATTGAGCCATTTGAATTAACTTCTCTGTTAACAAAAGCACCTTACCTATTAACAATTTCAACGTAAATGTAACACCCCAATTTATATATTAAGGATATAAAGGATTTGATCATGATTTTAGGATTTCATTAGTAAATTAAAAGTCATTTTTAATGAATAAATGTGAATAAATATATTTTTAGGAGTTAATATGTCTATTTCTTTTAGAAATGAAAGAAAATATTTAGGAAGTGAGTTTTTGATTAGAAATCTTATGCAAAATATTTCAAAGGTCTATTTAACTTATGATTGATGAAAATTCTTATAAAAGCAAGGTTTTAAAACCCGAGCCGGACGTCGAGCCGGAAAACTGAGCGGGTCATGGTTGAAACGGTTGAAACGGTTGGACCGTTCGGTCGAACCGGTGACGTAATAATTTAATGAAAATTAAATATATAAATATTGTTAATACTTAATAACTTAATATAATTAGGATGAAGATATTTTTTTAATCAAGTTCATTTTTTTTCTGTTGATATATTTTTTTTTGCAGTTGTCAATTTCTGGCCGGGTCAAAAGCGGTTCAACCCGGGTCAACCCCGGGTCAACAGCGGTCGACCCGGGTCAACTCCGGGTCGAACCGGGTCGCACAGTAAAACGGCCCGATCGAGGGGATCGGGCCGTTTTAGCCACCGGCCGACGGTCCGACCGGTCGGACCGTCCGGCTCGGTCCGGCTTTTAAAAGCTTGTATAAAAGTGAAATTTATTTCTAGAAGGTATAAGAAAGAGGGGACTAGATTGAAAACTATAGGACAGGGGCTGAATTGAAGGAATTTAAATTGTTTGGTGAAGAGTAGTAATTTAAGGAAAATACCCTTCCCTTGTATGTAATTTGCTCCCTCCTTCCCCATGATAGATTAGCATTGTCATTTTTCATGGGGGGAGCCGACACACACACATCACACACTCCTTTCTCCCCTTCCTCCTCTCATCCCATCCGGCGACTTCGTCCATATGGATAGAGTACTCATTTTGATTTAAAACCACTTAAACCAGCCTCCAATCTTCTTAAACTTCAAAATATTTTTAGCTTTACCACTCCCTCATATTTCAAACTCTTCATTTCTTAATTAATTATATGCATATTAATTACTCAAAATTTCCAAAAATATCCCAAAAATCCCTAAAAATTCCAAAATTTCCCAAAACACTCCCTAATCCTGAATTAAATTTTTCAGGATGTTACAATTCTACCCCTCTTAATTAATTTCGTCCTCAAAATTAGTAGAAATTATTACTAAATACAAGGGAAAAGAACAATTTTCTTGGATTGATAACCCTATTTCAAGAGGAAGGAAAGAAATTTGGTTATAAGTAAGGAAGATTGAACTCATTGGCAATGAGAATTCATTGCCATAAGTGTCATCCATATGACACCTCAGAGATGCTATCGATGATTTAGAAGAACTATGAACACTTTAACTAAGTTTGTTGTCGCAGTTTTCTGGTCAAATGTATTCAAGTGCGAAGTAGGAAAGATGTTTCTTATGATAAAGGTGAGGTTAAGAATACTAGATCTCATTCTCAAGTTCATTAAAAGGTTTAAAAGAGGTGAAATCAAGTCAGATTGATTTGAATGTATATAACCTTTTGAACAAGGTTAGAAACACTACGCTAGAAAACTAAGAATATAACTAAAATTTTATTCAAAACCACAATTAATTCTGCTATACTAGCAGATTATTGAACGAATCTGTCAGAAATCACAATATACCAGCAGTAACACAATCAATTTCACTACACAAATCTGATGCAACAGAGTATAAATGATGTACAAATCTAACGCACAATAAGATCCAATCAATTTATTCATTTTAACATCAAGTTAACAGGAAGTTTCCCCACAACAAATCTCCTTTAATATCCATTCCAATACTTACAGCAATAAAAGTAAACATTCTCTAACTCCTTATTCGTTTTTCATAGACAAAGTCATATTCAAATATGTATGAGAATTCTCATTTCATTGAGAATTTATTCAGCCAAGTAGAGAAAAGGAAATGGAACTAATTCCTATAATCCAAACTTGATTTCAAAGCCTACTATAATTTAAAGTACATCAAACCAAACTTTTCAAGGGACCATTCAGCCAATGTCTAAAACGACAACACCATTCAATGTACTTATGAGCTATCAAACCCTTGTAGTCAATGTTGTACATAACTCAAACCTAAACAATATTCATGTCCAAAAATCCTCCATTTTAATTCATAACCAAAATATTACTTTAAGATATCCAAGCACATTTTAACCCAAGTATTTCCCCTAATGAACTTTAACCTGAAATCTAAATTTCTTCAATCAATCATCAATTCATATTGGTAGCAATTCACACATTGATAACAATTCCCAACAACACACCAACATCACTAATTCCTCTTTAGACTCTAATAGTTTCCTTGATCATAATCCAAAATTCTTGCTTTTAATTGTTAACTAACAACTCTACAAAATTCCATTTCTAACTTAAGCTTCAACAGCTTCCTAAGTTTCATTCTTCAAGCCAAATTTCGGTCACTCATCGATTCATAGCCATTACATAGTAGTCAAATCCTTATAGTCAAAACTCCTCTCAATTACCTCTCTTTCAATCCATACTAGTCTGACAATCGTGACTTCCCGAGTATTTATTTCCTCTAAACACAATCATATACATATAATATTGAGTTTCCACATCAATGAATCATTGAACCACAATGATTACCCTCAAATCTGCATAATGATGTGCATTGTAGCACCCAAACATCAAATTTCCTAACTCATGTATAACCCAATCAATTTCAGCAACCATCAAAACCAGAAAACCAATCACATTTAACATTGCTTTTCACAAAGGACAAACAAAACATCAAACTCCGTAACTTTCCGCCCTCATTTCCAATAAAACAATTTTCATACTTTCGTGGTAACTCAATCATCAGCTTTAACCAGAAACCAAGGAAAGGACACAAAACTTCAACCAAATAGGGCACTATTCCTCATGATATATAAATATCGAAATCAGAGAAAGGTTATGCTTTTCAACCAAATTCCAACATGAATATTCATCAACAGTTACTATCTTCCACTTAATATGATTAAAGAAGTACTTCCATCACAAAAATTCATTCAACCAAAAACAGAAAAATAGAGAACCCAAAAGCCTTCATACAACAATATTTACTACCAATATACTAACATTCCAGCAGCATTCTAAACCAAGAGGGAAGAAATTTCTCAAAGTATCATCATATTGGAGTGATATTCGAAACATTGAAACCTTCTAACTTTCAAGAAACTGAATCCAAACTCAAATCTTCCCCTAACCATATAATCCAACATAATTTTATAGATATTATAAGAAGCCTTAGTATTCTTGGACCAATTTGGTAGGTCATGAAACTTCAATCATAAATCTAAAAGTGTCCCAATCCATTAACCATCGTACATTTCTCACTTCAACTACTACCCAAACATCCTTCATTCCATTATAAAACTCACCACTTCCCAATCATCCACATTATTCTATAAACCTTTCAAGACACCTCTTACTCAAAACAAAAGTACTACTCAATAATGGATCATATCTTTTATTCACATCTCCCAATTTCACTTGTTTTTCCCTAGCCATATTCCTATAATTAAACATGTAAAGCATAAACCTCATCAATTGATCAAGCAATTCAATAAACAAGTAAAACAAACAAGACCAAAGTCAATTACATCACTACTCAAATAAGGTAACAATAAACTTTATTATAGTTTTAACATTAAAGAGTATAATAACAAATAGCAATTTCTGCTAATGAATTCACATTTATACTCAAATCACTTCACAAACAAAGATCACAACAACATGCATCATGGTGGCGATTTCTAAAGAAAACTTTTCAAGAAAGTCTTACAAAAAACATCAAACTCAAGAACAAACAAAACAACCAAAAACCAAAATCCATAATTCCTATTTCACTTCAACTCATTATTGATTATCATTTCAAATTACCTTACTCCCTCAAACCAATAAGGGATCTCTTGATGCCTCGACTATGATTATGGCCGGCACATAACTATATTCGAGACCCCAGAGAAACATCCTTATTCGTTATTCTTCCTAAATTCTTATTAGTGTCTTTGTTTATTTCATTTTCTTTCTATATTCTTCTCAACCTCTCCACATTACCTATTCAATTGCTCTTATCATATCACTCTCTCCCCACCACGGGATGAGTGATACTCCTCTCAAACGGCAGAATATCATGCACAGAAGGAAGGGAATAATAAGAATGTATATTGTCAATCTATATGCAATGCAGCACAGTCCTAGATTATCGTATACCAAATACTGATAACCAAGTTGTAACATTACGTTACTAATTACTTAATTAACCCATAATATTCATTTTAGACTAATAACCTCTTTACTAACTATGATAGAAAAAGGGATTTCCATAATATCAATGTCCTATCATAGTTAGAAAAGGAATTTCCTAATGATTAACTATTATTATCCATGATAGAAGAGAATAAACTAATACAATACAGCTGCTATCATGGATAATTTATTGCTAACCATGTTAGAAAAGAATCACCTAACATGGTTAGAAAAATAAGCAACCTAATGTTCAATAATATCAAATACATATAAATATATGCGGAAACGTATGCAGGCCTATACAAATTGGCAATATACAACTCTAAATAAATTATATAACCTCTACTACCTAATTCCCTTCCCTGATGCTTGCGCCTGTGCATGAATACCTGCAAAAATGTCAGTAATCGTGGGATGAGACAATTTGTCCCAGTAATCACCGCTTAACTCACTATAACAGTGAGATGTGCGGTAGTAAGGGCGTCTAAAGGGTACCACAGTTTAAAAATCAATACATATATATAAGAGAATTAAGTCTCTATCCATTTATCATTCCATAGCCTCTATCACGTCCAAAATAAATCAAATTCAACTTCTCAACTCTCATCCACGTACAACCTGATGCTCTACTCATGCCATTCTGGAGGCACTACGCTCGAGCCCTATATGTATTCCAAATGAATTGACACTGTGCCCCTCTCAAATATGAAGGGGCAATTTCCCTCTCTGGTAAACCCATGAGAGGGAAACCCCAATCTGTCTCCAATCAGAAAGGGAGCAGTCTCTGTCTCCAATCAGATGACTGCTGGTCACAGTCTCCAATCTGTTGACCATTAGCCACAGTCTCCAATCTGTTAACCAGTACAAATAACCGTTGATTGGCCTATCAACCGGTTATCATCGCGCGATGGTACATAATCTCAGTGTCATGCAATGATCACAATTCATTCATTATCTCAATCACAATCTTTGTCACCTTCCACCAACACAACATTTCAATTCCTCAATCCCTAATGTACCATATTTTCAATCCAAATCACTTTCCAATACCCTGTCCAAGTACCAATTACATTTACTCCATCACTATCCATCACTATCCATCAATTAACTTATCCACACCGTTGCCATAGCAACACACCTATATATATCCCACTATTCCAGGAAAATTTTAACCACCAGACAGGATACTATATATATAATGCAGAAAGTTTCTTTATATACAATTAATCGTGTTTGAAAGGCACCCGATAGCCTATTTTGTATAAAAATAATCTTTTAAAGATAATATATATATAGAGGGTGAGAAGGGATTTTACAAAATCCCTAACTAACGTCACCCTCAATGTTATAGCAAGGTAAGAGTGATTACCTGACGCGCTTGACAATCCACTGCCCTTCCTTTTCTTTACCATGTCTTGAGAGTATATGTATGTTACGTTCTTTCCTATTAATTCAGCATGAAATGATAATAAGTTAATCATCATTCTATGCTATGCATTAAATAACGTCGCTCTCTCATTACTACCCAATTTCCCAATCCCTTCTAGTTAATATTTTCCTGATTTTCTCTGGATTACATCTTATACTTTCTTTCAATCATTCAAGGTCAATAGTCAAATAATCAAAGTAATTTTTTTATACTCAAGTAGGCAAAAGAGCATGGATCAAGGTACAATATCTCACATCATATAAATGGAAGTAAAAAGCACCTCATCAAACCCTAGCTACAACACGTCCTAATAAACATGACAGCTAGTAAGATTCAACCAAAGTTCAGATTTTATTCATATATTATCCAACAGAACCACAATTGCTTAAATAGAACATTTAGTCCAATCTGAAAATTCAGTACCATCTCTATTTCCTAATGCAAACGCAAGACAGAGCAACCCAAAGAAAAGCATAATGACTTCCTAATCAAATTTCAATACCAATACTTCTTTTTCATCATTATACATGTGCCAATACAGGGCAAAACAATGAATATTCCATTTAACACTTTACTTCCAGATTTAAAGTCATTTTTAATCACCATTTACTAAAACATCAATCAATTCATAAATTAAACAGCCCGTCAGGTTTCCGGAATCCCCGAATTAGCAATGTATATAATCATGAAAGTCAGCCATTATACCAATTAATTCAATCACAGCAGCATATTTGTATATCCCCTAATTCAAACAGAATTTGCGAAAGAAGAATCACACTTCTTATTTAAATCAGCATCAATAACATATATCTCTTCATTCTTAAATCAGCAACAATAATGTGAATAATCACCATTTTCTTCTTAAATCAATTGCCCATGATAGCAAGGAAACAAAGGAATCGATGCTGGAAATAGAGATATGAGACTCACACTTAATCCAATGTAAAACTCAACACTGCTTAATCATGAAAGAAATAGAACACAAGGGCTTTAATGCTTAAAACCATACCATTCCATCTCAAACCAATATTCTAATTGTCCATGATTCAAATATTCATTCAAGCTTCAAAACTAACCCATGCACTCCGGATTTGAACCACACCTCAAAAACAATTTTTCTTCCAATTCCACTCTCAAAATTATTCCATGTTTCAACTAAATCCTAATCTTAACAATATACTTTTTCTAACAATAAATTTCAGTTTTAACTTTTCTAGTAAACTCCAATACACCCATGTTGTTAGTCCTAATCACCAAATTCATTGCCTCAATCCCTAACATCAAAACAACAGCTCTTATCACCTAATTCTACTACCAAAAGCCTTCAAAATAGTCACAACAAATCAATTTACAATCCTAGTAATCAGCTCACCAATAGTATCCATTTCAAATCAGAATCCACATTAACAAAAAGGGCTTATAAGAACATGAAACAGATTCCTCCAAAGAGCAATCGACATTTAAGCACCCAAATCTAAGGTTTTGATCAAAACTCAATAAAACTTCAAATTAATCATTAAATCACTTCTCAAATACTACAAATCAAACTCTTAACTTCAATTTTGATGTGTTATCTTAAGCCAAAAACACAAACCCACTCGTGGCCTCTCACAAAACTCACACAAAATTAAAGGAAAAGAGTGAGAATAGTTCCAAGAGACTCACCGGAGTTGGAATCCGGTGTTCCAAGTCTTTCCCAAGCTCGTCGTCATCGGAATTAGCGTCTTCTCGCCGGAAATCGCCGGAGCACGAGGAGGTGGGTGAAAACAGAAATTCAAAGGAACAAGAAACAATGAGAAAACTAACATGGAGGGAAGTAAGAGCTTGGGAAAACAAAGGAGCATGCAAGAACTTTCTTACCTCGTCGTCGGCCGCCGAAGATGTCGCCGGAAGTGAAGGGGGCGACGAAAATGAAGAGGCATGGGGGAGGGTTTGGCCGTCGGGTTTGAGGAAAGAATAAGGAAGAAGAGAGGGTTCGGTTCTTGGGGACCCACTACACCGGAGATCGGTGGCTAGGCCGCCGGAAAATCGAAGAACAATGGCGGAGGAGGGAGGTTGGGCTTGATAGATGGTAAGGCAGAGAGAGAGAGAGAGAGAGAGAGAGCTTGAGAAATAGAGAGGAGAAAGGAGGACGAGTATGTGAAGGGGAGGGGCGCCGCCGCTTCGTGTGGCCGGAGGACGCCCGGAGCTCAGACGAGGGCGGAGGTGAAAGGGAAGAAGAACGAAGAAGATGAAGGGGAGGAGGGAGTCGGCGGAAATATATAAGGGAAGGAGGGAGGGCGTGTTTGGTTGGGGAGAAATAAGGGTAGTTTTTGATAATTAAAGCCCAAACTTGTCATAGTGTACTCATTTTGATTTAAAACCACTTAAACCAGCCTCCAATCTTCTTAAACTTCAAAATATTTTTAGCTTTACCACTCCCTCATATTTCAAAATCTTCATTTCTTAATTAATTATATGCATATTAATTACTCAAAATTTCCAAAAATATCCCAAAAATCCCTAAAAATTCCAAAATTTCCCAAAACACTCCCTAATCCTGAATTAAATTTTTCAGGATGTTACAAATTCCAAATTGAAATTTGTTAGGGTTTTCATTAGGAAAATTTGGGATTTTCATGTAAATCAATTCCTATGCCGTTTGAGTCGAAATTTGTTGTTCTAAAACCAAATTGGAGTGGTTTCTAACTAGACTATTGGTTAGGATTGCTTGAGTTGATGTTAGAATGAAGTTTGGGAAAATTAAAGTGTTGAGAAGTTAGGGTTTAAAGGGGATTTCGAAAATACTAGTGATTTTAACTTGTTTAATCATGTTGTATGATATTACTTTATGTTTTGATTAATTAGATTTACAATTTTGGTGATTTTGCTTTGTTTCATGGCCTAGTTTTGGGCATGTAATGAATAGATATATATCAAGTTTAGCTTCAGATAATTGATGTGAAATTAAAATAAGTGAATATACAAGTTGGTTGATTTTCTCTTGTTCTTCCCTGTTTTATTGTCAGTAATGAGTTTATAATTGTTGGTTTGGTTTTGGAAGGAATGAAGGATTCTTGATTACTTTGGGTTTCAAATTTTTATGCTAACTGTTCTCAGCTCAGGGTTGATATAGGGATAAAAAAATGTTTTAAATTGTAAGTGGAGAATGAGCAAAGATAAGAGGAATGAAGGATTCTTGATTACTTTGGGTTTCAAATTTTTATGCTAACTGTTCTCAGCTCAGGGTTGATATAGGGATAAAAAAAAATGTTTTAAATTGTAAGTGGAGAATGAGCAAAGATAAGAGTTAATTAATCAGGAACATGGTATGCTAAGATGTCAAGTTCATGTTGTGAATTCTTGAATCCTTGTCGATTTTCATTTGATAATGGCGAGTTCTATTTTGACAGCAACCTCTTTAAGTTCCTCTCATTGCTATTTTACTGGTTTTCCATATGTTCTTCAATTCTGAGATAACAATATGCTAAGAATCAAGTAATTGTTACTTGAGATTTGTATAACTCGTATGAAATTTTATGTATTGGAATTTATAATGGTCTTGTTTTTTTTCTTTTCTTGGTCAAGGATTCTTGAAAGAAGATTAATTGATCAACAAATGTGGATTTTCAGCTGTTTGTTTATTTGTTGTCAAGAGCCGAAGTGATTTATGGTTGAGAATGCATGTTGATTTGGTGATGAACTTGTATTTTCTTGAATTTTTCTTCACTATTCAGGTCTATATCTTTTGTTTGGTGGGGTTCATGATGAAGCTCACATAATTGCTCTTGGTTAGAGTGGTGATGGTGTAATTATTATCTAGTATATTTTCTTTTTAAGCATGAAAGTATTATTGTAAATTTTATATGTGTTTTTCCTAGTTTAAATTGAGTTGAGCATTTAGAAATTAGTTGATTATTCTTTGTTCTTGTTGGTCATAAATGATACATGGAAATTGAATAATAGTAATGAATTGTTAAGTTTTTTTTTTGGTTTGAAAGAAGATGATTATGTAGATTTAGAAATTGTTGGAATAGATATGATGATTCTGTTATTTTGGTGCTGGTTTTGTTTGTTTCTTAATTGGGGAAATGGAATGATTGATGTTTGGTTATAGGACAAAGTGAGATTAGATATTTCGATGCTTGTACGTTGAATTTGGAATATAGGAAATGAATTCTCTTTCTTTTTTTTTTTTAGTATGGCTGAATGTAGAATGGGATGTGAGTGCAATGTTTATGACTTTAAGCTAAATAGGACTTGCTTACTTGGGATTTAGAATTTATAAAGTATACCGGGTGTTACATGAAGAGAATTGATACATATATTTTCCCATGCTTGACACGTTTCAATGAGTGAATTGATTAATGATATTGATGCTTAAGAATATGTAGAAACGATATGTTGTATTTATGAACTGGTCGCAAGTAGGGTATTAAATTGCTTATCTTGATTTTCTTTTGAGGGAATTGGCGAAGTTGTGATGTGATTGCTAAGTTTTGAAGTTTACTACAATGTAGTGGTTTCACTTTAGTTTTAGTTTGGATTTATTCTTGTGATCGATAGAGTGTGATAATTGTTAATTTTAGATGATGTTGATGCTAAAATTGAATTTGAAGAAAAGACATGAATTATTGTTTGTGGATTTTGAAGTTGTGAATTACTTGTTTGTTAATGCTTAAGTAAGCAAATTTGAAATTGGAAAGGATTGTGACAGATGCATATATTTCTTCTTGGCATGGGTGGTGGGATATGGGTTGCCAACTAATTTATATTTTCTTTGTCGTATGACTAAAAAAATATATTTTGTTCTTTCATTCTCACTTATATTTGTTTAAAGTATATTTTATACTTATGCATAGAAGTGATTTGAAAATTATAGAGACACTTTTGTGGAATTTCATGCTGGGGTATTTTATTATAAACTATTTGATAAAAAGTTTTCGTATTCCCAGAATATTGGTTATTGTTTTTGGGTATATTGGCCCAAGTATGCTTCCAAAAGTTTTGAAGTTCTACGGTTGATGAGATTTGATATGTGATTTCAAATTGATTCATTTATTACGATATATACTTTTATTAGAGGAACTAGACACAAAGCGCCTGTTTCGTGGTTTTACCACGCCTGTTTTCGTGACTTCGTGTCACGCCTGATTATTTACCCTCGTGGACTGTGTGTCCACGCCTGTTTTCGTGACTTCGTGACGCCTGGTTATTTACCCTCGTGGACTGTGTGTCCACGCCTGTTTTCGTGACTTCGTGTCACGCCTGGTGATTTACCCTCGTGGGCTGTGTGTCCACGCCTGTTATTTCGCTTGTGTCAGTTCCTCTATAGAAAACAAATTTTCATAACAATGAGATTTTCATATGGATTTTATAGTACTTGAGAGGGGTTATATTTTATATGATGCAAATTTTGCCCTTCGGGTTTCAGTACTTCTCAAATACAAGTATGGTGATAATAAACTAAAGTTTCTATATTCTAATCTTTATTTATTGTATTGTTGGCCAAATTTATATTATATATTTGCTTATTCATCTTTACGAGATTTAAATAAAAAGGTCATGTAGTGAGATTGCATGTGTTTACATATTGCTTTGTATTTCAGATTGAAGAATGTGGTTTAACAGTTCGTGCTTTAAGACGAAATTGATATGGTTGAATGCGTGAAATAATAAAAGTTTAGAAATACTGGTTAATGGAAATGGCTTACGAAGTTTAGAGACCGTAAACTTCGTGCCGGTCGCGCCATGGAACTTCAGGGCGTGACAGTCAGGGCGTGACAGTAAATATTAACAACTGGAACATTCCAATTAACAACTAAAGCAGTCATTAACAATTGGAACATCATAATTAACAAATGCAGCATAACTATTAACAACTGGATCATAGCTAGTAACATTAAGGTTATTATGTCACTTAATGTTTCAATTACACTATACCATTTTTTTTATAAAATTACAGTATACCTTTTAACAAATAAAGCATACATATTAATAATTGCAACATTTCAATTAATATGAAGGAATTTTTACAAAGTAAATGACAAGTAAACATTAAGGTCATTATGTCACTTAATGTTTACTTATCACCAAACCAAAAAAGGTCATACACAATTTCCTCTAATAATAATTACAAAATAGACATCATCTCAAGCATCCGAACTCCCAGAAACATGAGTAAGTGCAGACATATAACACATGAACTAAAAGAAAAATACTTTGACACACCAGAAAATAGAATTTTCTCTCATAATCTATTGTTTGCTCATCAAAGGCTACATTTACTGCAAAAGCTCCAACGGCAGGTGGCTTCCATTTACCCTCAAAAGATCTTCTCTGGGTTTCTTTTTTACTGGTTATTCGTAGTGTTGATGTACCCTTTTGCTTCTCAAAATTCACTAACCACTCTACCTGCATGATTCAAAATGAATTCACCAACTTATGAGTTAAATTAAGGCATTGCTTTGAACCATGGAGAATTAAATTCTTGTTGGCTAATTAAGACTTAAGAGTATATCAAATTAGCCTGCATAAAGCTACTACATCTCTGCTGAAAGCATCAGATACATCTTAAATGGAGCTTCTTCAATGTTAATAACCTTCACTTTCCCATCTACTACATAAGTTGACCATCTACACCAAAATTTCAGCAACTATATATTCTTTAGAAACCAAAAAAAAGTGGAAGGAAGATTTCTATATAACATGCTCAAGACCACATGATAATCATATGGTTGAAAGGTTTATAGGATGAATAATGAAATTTAACACATCTATGGGATTGAGTTCCAAGCAGAGCCACAGAGAGACATATTGTCAAATCCAAGCTTTTGTGGAAGCTAACATCAAAATCCCCATAAAATTCAATCTGCAAATAAATATTTGACACTCTTGAAATTAGTAATTGAAGCACGATAATCAGCATTTTGACTATATAATGGTTTGTGAAGGACACAAAAAATCCATATAGATTGCATACATATTAATTCTGGGAGGTTGAAGTTCATAAAAATGACTTTATTCTTCTTGCACATCAACAACAGAAAAATTATGTTCCTATTCCTGGAATAGCAGCATAAGGAACAATTGTGCAGAGAAATTATTTTGCATATATAATGGTTTGTGAAGCACTTGTGCAGAGAAATTGTCGGTCAAAAAGGAATATCACAACAACAACATACCAAGCATAGGTTCTCACCTGGATTGAAGGCGAGGGGTGTTGAGGGCAAGAGAAGGGCAAGAGAAGCGCAAGAGGGTGATTTAGCCTATGGAGAAGCGGTGGTCAGTGAACACAGATCGGTGGGGATGACTGGTAGGAGATGGCAAAGTGGAGGAGTGGGGGTGGGTGGTGCGACGGGTGGGTGAGAATGAAGGTAGAGGTGGAAGGGAAAGTGAATGTGGGGGAGGAGGAGATGTTATGTTATGAGAGTGGGGGGTATTTGAGTCTTTGTGCAACATTTAGTAATCTTAATTTAGTACCTAGTTCCTTCATTTAGGTTCCTTATTTGTCTTTTGGGTATTGGGAGGGATTTTTTTGTCATTTTCCCAATTATTTTTCTCTTTAATTGAATTTAATTTAGAGGTAGTAGAAAATTGGTGGGTTAATAGATTTCTTTCATGAGTCCAAAAGAAAAATATATTTGTTTCAGGGGCTCCAAGAAGAAGACGATAGGATAAGGCCCTTGTATCTAAAGAACAATCGACCATCTTCATTTCCTATTACCCAACATTAACAATAACAATCCCTCCTCTCCTTCTTCCTCTCAAACAAAGATTCAATTTCAATGTGGTCGTCTATCAACCTCACACATCAACCACCTCTTCCTTCACTACCCCTCTCTTCCTCCTCCTCCTCCATCTTCTCCTTCCCTTCCACCCAATTCTCCCCCCAAGTTCACACTAAAACTCGCTCTCTCCACCTTCCCAAGCGACTCAATGTCATCTCCATGGCCCCACCCAAGCCAGGAGGCAAGGCCAAAAAAGGTAACATCACAACAAAAAAAACCAATCTTTTCTCCACCCCACTTCACACTTTCACATAATTCTTTGCTTTCTTGATTGTTAGTGATTGGAGTGATCAAGCTGGCCCTTGAAGCTGGGAAGGCCACGCCTGCTCCTCCTGTGGGGCCCGCGTTGGGCTCAAAGGGAGTCAACATTATGGCTTTCTGTAAGGATTATAATGCTAAGACTGCTGATAAGGCTGGTTATGTCATTCCAGTTGAAATCACTGTCTATGATGTATGCTTATGCCTGTTTCTCTCTTACTTTTGTTGTTTTCTTATTGCTGTTTTTATGCTTTCTTTTCATTTTTTGTGTCCTTCATGATTGTGCTGTGTTGTGTTGTGTTATGTGAAGGATAAAAGCTTTACCTTTGTATTGAAGACACCTCCTGCTTCGGTTCTGCTTCTTAAGGCTGCAGGTATGTTGTTGTTTTTTCTGTTTATCTATTCTCATGAGATGTTTGATGTTGTGTTTCTTTATTGTGATTTATCTGTTGCTATTGCTCTAGTTGACATTTTTATGAAACTTAAATGTCCTATTGTTATATGCTGAAATGTGATTGAACTAGATAGTGACCGTTTTTAATCTGTTTATGGGACAATTACTTGAAGTTAGACCGCGTTGACTTGTTTTAGGAGATTGAGGAAATTAAATAAGGTACATGATTATAACATATGTTTCATATTGTTAGATTATATTACCTCTGGTCCTAAATATAAGACCTAGTTGACATTTTTTTGGAGAGGTTAAGGTTGCAAAATAGACTATCAAATCATGACACATTTGATATATTTTTAGATTATCCATTAGGTTATATGTAAAATAAACTAGTCTAAGGGAAAATTAGGTAAATCATCAATTTATAATTAACTTATTTTACTTTTTTAGGATTTTTCAAAAAAGTCAATTAGGTCCTATATTTAGGACCGGAGGGAGTATATCAGTTTATAAATGGGTAAAGGTGCAAAAATGGGTCCAAACAATTACGCTAGGAGCACATAGAGGGGAGAAGTATTTTCGGGTTCAATTCTGGGTCTGAAGAATAAATATTGGTGCAATATAGGGTACGCCGTTAATGTTGACCGACGTTGACCGTTAAACGCTGACGTGGCAGGGGAAATAAGATTTTATGCTGACGTGGCATGCTTATGTGGCAATATTTTCTGAGTGTATGGGGCCCACATAATTAAAATTAATAAAAAAATAAAAAAAAATTATTAATTAAAATTATGTGGGCCCCACACACTCAGAAAAATATTGCCACATAAACATGCCACGTCAGCATAAAATCTTATTTCCCCCGCCACGTCAGCGTTTAACGGTCAACATCGGTCAACATTAACGGCGTACCCTATATTGCACCAATATTTATTCTTCAGACCCAGAATTGAACCCGAAAATACTTCTTACCCCTATGTGCTCCTGGCGTAATTGTTTGGACCCATTTTTGCACCTTTACCCTTTTCTTAAATAAAAGACACTTTATTCATGATGATATATAAATACTTGCAAAAGGTTTATCAGCATGTACAACTGCAATAACAAGATAATTTATCTCCACCACACTTTCCGCATTTATATAGAAATGGGTAAATGCTTGTGCAGGCTGCATTGCACCTTTCGTCACCACAATTTGATAATTCGTATCGCATTGTATCACAATTTTCTCTAGTAGCTTTGATTCCTCCCATATCCTCAATACCTGCATCCACAAACATTTTGTTTTCTGTGTGCGTGTGTGTTAGAAGCATGATCGATGAATTAATTATGCATTTAATTTGAAGAATTAATGAAAATATATATATATATATATATTTGTATTAAATTTCTTAGAGGACTCACCAAATATGAGAATTAGGATGGCTAGAATAAAAAATGTGGAAATATTGATCTTCATCATCTTCTTGGTTTGATCACTTTCACAGGATAGATTTTTGAATTAGGCTTGTTCTGCATTTATACACACATACACGCGCCCACACTACGAAAAGTGAACATATTCTTATCTAATATAACTTATAATTTTGCGTAAGGAATCTTCGGTGTGTTCACACCTAGAACCGGATTACACAGGTTTAATTACTTCTTTTGTCTCATGTGATGTGAGTCATTTACTTCATCACTCATAAAGTATTATGAGGCCGTTTCGTGCGTTTTCGTTTCCCTTCCCACATTAGAGTGCTTCGTATTCTTGAAGCATTTACGGGGCTGTTATTGCTTACGCAGATTGATTCTCCCCTCTAATCGATCCCCAAATCTAGAGAAGTTGCAAAGACAAAGTATGGATTCGCAGAGGCCGATGAAGTGAAGATTGTCGGTTTTGGGTGGTGGTTTTTGTGGCGGCTCCATCGAGACGGTCTAAAGGTATAAGGGAAACAAGGTGAAGGAAAGAAGCCGAAAGATAGGAGCCTCCTCTGCTATTCTCTAACCTTTGATTTCCAATGGGTTGTGTTTTTTGGGCTCCAGGGTGATTAAAGTGAAAATTTTACTTAAGGAAACATTTTAGCGAAGGAATTCTTTGTTGCATGAAGTGTTTGGCTTTTGGTGTTACTGTTTACCCATTAGTCTCTTTCCAATGTGATCCAAAATGAATTAAGAAAAGTTTAAAATTTGTTAGATATGGGTTAGAGTTCATTTAAGCTACTATACGTTCAATTTGTGTGGAGTAATGCAAGTTTGAGCAAGGACCTTACATACTTTTTTGTTCTGATGAAGTAGTGTCTAAGCTGTGATTGTTTTAGAACTACACCATAATGTGCTTTGTGGGCAATTTCAGGGTCAGAGAATGTGAAAATTGAAATTTATGAACAGGGTAGGGGAGACAATACTTCATCTTTGATGAAATTTGACTAATCTCATGTTTTTATAAATATTATATTAATTTCAGAATATAGAGAAGCCTGTTGAACATCTCTTTGAACTCCCTAAATGGAATCATGATGGATCAAGCACAAGACAAGCACCTGAGGAAGACAGAGAAATAATCCTATAGTAAGATCCGTTGAATTTAAGCTCCTTTTTACATTATTCCATCATATATGCAATGACAGTTAAATTTGCTTTTCTCACTTTATTGAGTCCTCAAGCAATTCTAGAAGATCCTTTCTATGGTGGTAATAATATTTTGGCAAGAGTTTGGACATATGAATGGGTTCTATATTGATTTACTGGGATATAATGCAACTTTTCATTAACATAATTTTTTTTATTTTATTCTGCATAGGTAATTTGTGATACATACATTCCATCCAGTGAGCCTATCCCCACAAACAATCGGCATCGCCCGAAGGTCATAACTCAAGTTCCATGGTAATATATTCTACTCCTTGCTTTTTAAAAATGTTTACCAACTATTATTTTAAAGTGAGCATCCTACCATAGCATTGAATTTTTCCCATGCATGTAAATGAAGGAGTGTTCTTGGGAAAATCCTTTATATTCCAATGCATATGGCACACCCCTTCTGGCAATTCCTAATTTTAAGCATGCCTGGGATGCTCATTCACTTGATCACTTCTATTAACCTTGGATAACTGAACCTTTGTTGATAACTATTGAATTGATATAACTGAACCTTGGATCCATTTTGGAGTTTCAGAAATTGTTTCAGAAATCGAGGTGAGGATTCAATGATCATAAACTGGCCCAATTGATATTATTCATCAGTCTTTGATGTCAAACAATGTTTGTAGAAATGATTAGTTAATTACTCTCTGTGCTTGCACATGTGTGTTTTATATATATACTGTGGTGAATATTTCTATGTAAATGTCATTTATCTGCAATCATATTGTTTCTTATCTGATTGAAGGAATGATGAACTCATTTACATTGTTATTGCATATACTAGTGTACTTTTTCTATTACTTTTTTCCTCTTTTATTGATTGATAATGCGATCATGCTATGATATGGTGGAAGCAAGGAGAGGGAGAAATAGTTACTAAAAGTTCAGCAGGTGAAATGCTTTGACACACATTATAAGTGCTCTGTTTGTTTGGTCGAAATGTACAGGAACCTCTGTGTCTCTTCTTTTCATCGGATCAATTCACCTCCAGGACACATTGATCGGTGTAGCTTGGCATTTTATCGTAGGTGACGATGCTTCTCATCCTCCTATCTGTCAATATTCATAATACCTTTTATCTAAGCTTTAATTGTCCCTTCTTAATAATCGACAACCTTTATGTTCCAAAATGCTACTGAAATTCAGTTTGCTTATTTCAAAGTCATCTTAAAGCTTGTTCATCATTCTGTAGAGAGATAGAAAATTTGAAGTTGATGATATACAAAATATAAATAAGTTGAAAGAGATGTAGGTAGGAGAAAGAGGGAAAGCACAAAGTAAATGCAAATCTCAATCAAAAAGGGAGGTAGGAGTAGTCTTTATTTGAGTTCTTTTACATTTTTCTTCAACTTTTTTGTGAGTGTTTTCTACTAACCAATTCTGGAGTTGTATGCTTACTCAAAGATAATTTATTTTGAGTTGTATGCTTACAAATTTTTGAGCTGATAGGCTTTTTTAATTTATTTTCTGTATTTTTAATAGAGAATTTCATCATGTGAGAAATAGCTTTGAAATGATGGCATATCTTGATATTATCAATACCACAAAAGTGATTAATTGAATCACAACAATGTGTATACTACTAATAGTTAGATACAAGAGACGATATTGGTGGAAGAGCTTCATACTGGTCCAGTAAAGCATAGAAAACCCCGATGTGCCTGAGACACTGACTTACAAATTGGAATGCCCAATTTGTGTTATTACGGAAATCATGTGCAAAAGGTACTGTTCTGAATCTGCTCTAATTATGTGCTAGATTCATTTAATTTGCTTTCGTGAACTTTTTATTGATGATATTGTTTTTCATGTTCAGCATTTTTTCAGCCAGAAAATCCTATATATTCAGCTAAATCTGTTCGAATCAAAATGAGTCATCCTAATCTCTCTTTAAATGCTCCTGCTAATGAAAAGTATGTATGGACTTACATTTCTCTGGAGTTTCCAATGGCTCAAGTATGCAAATTTTTCTTCTCAAACAGTCCATGTCTTTCTTCTCCCCCTGAATGCTATTTGTTTCATAGGATTCTATACTTGATTTGAAATACACTTTATATTGTTAAACTCTCATTTTAATTTGCTGTTTTGAACGTTCCTCATATTTCATTATGGGAGGTCCTCTTTTTATCTGATGGTTATCAACCTTACCTTAAACATAATTCACATTTACTATATGATTTGAATATCTTGAATATATGTTTTTTATGCCTAGAATTAATTCTATAACCAATTAATTCAGGTAACTATCCATTTGATTGACTCTCATCACATATTATGTTCCCAACTTCATATTTAGGTTACTGTCACACTAATACCAATTGTAAGCCGCCTGAGTCATAGAAGCATAGGAGATCCAGAAGAAAACCTCTTGACTTGCTTTGCAGATTTATTTTGGCAGGTAAGATATTTGTTATTTTAGTTCCTATACTGTTATTTCAGAGGTAAGGAAACTGTAGCAGACTTTTTTGGTTCAGGATTAATTTTTCAAACTTTCTCATCCCTCTAATAAATTTCTAGGAATTACCAAGTTGTTGACCTGGATACTGTGAAATGCTCTTTATAGTTTATATTGATTTGACACAGGTTTGCATTGGTTATGGAGGGTTTGGTGCTCTTGGACATTCAGTATATCATAGAAAATTGTTACCTAGATCGGTAAAAGGCTCCAAGGAGGGAACTATACAGCATATTGCAACAAGTGGAACACATACTGCTGCAGTCAGAATCAAGTTCATTTATACCACTTCGTGTAATATATGTCTCTTTAGATTTATCATGTAATATCAGAACACTGTTTTCTTTCTCTAACCATTGTGATAAGAAGCATTTGGAATTTTATATTGATGAATTATGGGAATTACATTGATTGTAACTTGGTCTAACTACTCTACCTTTAAGCCTTCTATTATTTCAGTTGGTACTTGGCCTTTTATTTTAACATGAAAGAGATTCTTTTATTTAAAATTAATTCAATCTTAGCCTTCATCGAAGTTTTATTTGTTTAGTTCGCAAATAATAAACTAAAAAATATGATAATTAATGATGATGGCCATTTGTTGGCTATATTTTTAGGTGGAAAACAATCATTATAGTCCAAACTTGATGGTTTTCATGGATTATAGAGATTATACAAAGAAAATATTCTTTCATCAGCTGAAAGCTTATCAAATCTGCAGGTTTGTTAATGCTAATTTGGATGTAAACACGGAGCCATGAAAAATGCTATGCAAGCTCTTTTTAATGTTAAATATCATGGGGATTAGAATCACAAGAATTTATGAAAAGGTAATGGCATTAGCAATATTGTTGTTAATGAGGATCATTTAGTTGTTTATGTATTCTACATCAAATAATGGTTGCTAAGTGTTTGTGATGCATGATCTGATAAAAAAATACTGCTGCTCTGGTGTCTGCTTGGTTAAACTTATTGGCGATTGCTAAAATTGTGAAATGTCAAAATGACAGATGACATTCGTTTATGACCCCAATTACAACATTGCTACGCCATTATTTATATGGTATATGTAAAGTACCACCAAAAGATTATAAAATTAACCTTAATCTAACTCGACTGCTAATCAAATCAATCCAAACAATGGAGTCTAACTATGTTAGCAAAAGATTCACCTAACATGGTTAGGAAAAGAATTTCTCTATTAATAAGAGATCACATATCTAACTATGTTAGAAAAGAGAATCTTCTAACATAGTTAGCAAAAGAACCACCATTACCTAACAAATCATACATTCAATACCATATCCTAAGTCTAACCATGTTAGAAAAGAATCACCTAACATGGTTAGAAAAGGAACTAACCAAACTACACAAAAATAAACCATATTAGAGCGGGGCCCATCTAATATGATTATTCACACAGGAAAACATAGAACCACTCAATACATCCTCCATCTACCACATCAACATATTAGGAAAATCGAGTTTCCTATTTATATCCATTCAAGTTCTCATCACCTGGAAACAGAATATACACCAACCAAACTTGACATATTAGTCAAGGTAGTTCCTGAACTATCACAGTAACAGGAATAATATTACATAACATCCCAAAACTTTACATTAAGTCACAGTACAAGTAATACAGTTCACATATAATAAAATTCACTCAAAACAATATTCATATGTGCAGAAGCTGGTGCAGCCTAGTGAAATGGCGATATATGTCACTAAAAAGGTCACCTCTGGCCTACTTACTATATCAGTATGGGTCAGACGGCCCCTTCCTCTTCCTCTGCGCCTCCCCCTGGGCATGATCACCTGTAAAAAAAAATAAACGGAATGGGGTGAGACAAAACAATGTCTCAGTAATCACTACTTAACTCACTGTGACACTCAGAAGTGGGGTAGTGGAGTGTCTACAGGGTACCACAGTTCAAAACCTGCATACAACATATAACATTTACAAATATATATATATATATATATATATATATATATATATATATATATATATATATATATATACAGAACAGATACATCCATCTCTCAATAGACAAAAATAAATGTGTGTGACACTATGCCCGGTCTACAATCCGAAAAGCAAAAAAAGGGACCACTCTAATCAATGTGAAAATCTCTGGTTCCTTTACAATCCGAGGAACCCGCACAATTAACCTATCGATTTGCGCAAATCGATAGGTTACATCGGCCGACGGTACTAATAATCAGTGTCATGCAACATACAAAAGATTTATATAAATATGAATATATATATAAAGTACAGTTCAGTTAAAAGGTACCCTATAGCCCACGTTTAAGTATAACATAATCTGAACTCATTTTATTTATATATATATAAGTAGAAGAGGATGTTAGAAAATCCTCAACTACCATCACCCTCAGTATCACAGTCAGTTAAGCGTGATTACCTGCTAAACTTCACTGCAGCAGATATACGCAGATAACAGTTATCCTCAAAGTCCGCTTGAAAGATCACCGTCTACAATAATGCCACAATTTAAAAATGGGTCAAGACACTTTGCAAGTGACTTAACTCAACCTTTTAAATAACTTTCATTAACACTAAAAGTATAAAAATACTTCAATATCAAAACCACATCCATATCCTTTCCTCCTCCAACTTCTCTTTACCAAATCTTTCAACCTTCATCATCTCTTGAAGAATTTATAACATTACCCACCATAACCAAACCATCCTTTAAAACATCTAAATCACTTTCAATCAATACTTTAACTATCCAACTTCCTTTCAAACCTCAATCTAATCAACATTAGCATTCCAACATCACTAAACAACCTTTAATCTACCCAAGTCACTTCAAATCAACACTTTAACTAACAAAATTCCTTACAAACACCAATCCCTCTAAAACCAACCTTCCAACATCACCAAACAACTTCAACTAACACTACATAAATACCAATTTGTTCCAGAACATCATCCACTAACATAGCCCTAACTTAAAGAGTCCAAAAAAATGCCCTATCAACTTCCAAACTCCTTCCTAAACACCAATTCAATCAAAATCAACTTTCCCACATCTTAATATAACCTTAACAAGCATTTATTAACAACTAATTCATTCAAATCATGTTTCATTAACAAAACCCCAATTCAAAGAGTCATAGAAAACTTCCAAAAGTCCCCAAAATCTTTTCCAACTTCAATAAACCTCAATACTCCCCAAACATCTTCAATTTAACAGTGAATAATCATAATAATAACTTGTCAATCCTAAAGTCCCAATTTTTCACAACATTCTAACATCAAAGAGACCAAATTTCACAAAATTAACTTCACAAGAGGCAAAGATCAAGCTTACAGAGTTCAAGAACGCAGGATGAAGCTTCACTACTGCCGGCCGCCGTCCAGAACTCGCCGGTATCTGCCCTCACGTGGCTGGCAGAGCTTGAGCAAGAGAAAGGAAAGGAAATAAGAACAATGAAGTTGAAACAAGAAGAAAACACATGAAAATGATTGAATTAGGGTCCACCTTGCCACCCGCCGCCGCCGTTCGCCGGAAATAGGACCACCGTCGCCGGAAAACAACCCCAAATCGCCGGCCGAACTGAAAAGGGAAGAGGAGCTAAGGAAAATGTGTTGTGAAGTTGAGGAAGGAAGAACAACATAAGGAACCACAAGAAAAATCAAACCTTTCCTCACCAGCCGCCGTTCACGTCGCCGGAACGCCAAGGCCGAGGAGAAGAGAAGAGAATAAAATGAAAATGATTGAAGAACTTGGAGAGGGAGGGTGAGAGCCGAAGTGGTGAGTTGGGGAAGAAGAGAAAAAGGAATTGAGAATGGAGGGAGGGGAGTCCGACGCGAAAATGGAAGAAGGGAGGGGGAGGTGTCAGTTTTTGTTGATAAGGAAGGAGGGAGGGTGTGTTTGGTTGGGGAGAAATAAGGGTGGTTTTAGATAATTAAAGCCTAAACTTGTCATAGTGTACTCATTTTGATTTAAAACCACTTAAACCAGCCTCCAATCTTCTTAAACTTCAAAATATTTTTAGCTTTACCATTCCCTCATATTTCAAACTTTTCATTTCTTTAGTAATTATATGCACATTAATTACTCAAAATTTCCAAAAATCTCCAAAAATTCCTAAAAATTCCAAAATTCCTAATTTCTCCTTTTATCATTTCCCAAAACACTCTTTAATCCTGTATTAAATTTTCAAGATGTTACAGTATACAATTGTTCTTTGTCTTTGAACTTTTTTCTCAATCCTTTTGTTTCGATGCAAAGAAACTGGCCTTAGAAAGCTAATGACCTGGACTTGATTGTTTAGCAAATATGCATTTTTCTTATTACCAAATGGGCAAATGAGAGCCAACAGGTTCTGATGAGCATCCTTTGATTGCATGCACAATTTAAGTGTGATTCTTTGTCTGTTCATTTACAGGAACTAATGTCATTAATTCAAGGTGCAGATGTCTTCCATGCATTTATAACTATAGTTCATTGGCAGATCTCACCCTACTACAAGCCCTTGAGACTCAAACATCCCAAATTCATTTGCAGCATCACTCCACGGGTAGATTATTGTACATGTGAATTATTTCAAGAATAAAATAGGACGACTGGCATTTATGTTTTTTACATTTTTAAAAATTATTTGTAAATATATTAGAAAATGTTAAATGTATTGATTTTTTATGGGAAGTTTTGTATTGACTCATTCACATGGCAAAGTTTATTAACTTTGAAATATTTAGCAGTAGTGACTTATTCCTAACCACTTAATCAGCCACAACCAAAGCCCAATAATAATGATTATTTCTCCTGAAAGGTTTACTTGATTTCCCAAGTCAAGGAAGCCACCAATGACTTATTGTTAGTTAAACATATCCTACAAAATTAAATGTGGAATTATTGCTAAATATTAATGCTTAATATCAGTGATCAGTGATCAGTGATAATGATTTTATGTAGTAATATTAATGCAAAATATTAGGTTACAAAATTATTTTGTGGTGTCAAGGGAAAATTTAGTTTTGGGGGCTTAGAGGATGGGTTTAACTTTTGTTTTGATTTTATAAATTAGAGGTTTGATTCTTGGACAAGTTCAATATATAACATATTATAAATTTGTTTTTTTAAAAAAATTGTTAAATTGATAACTAAAAAAACTCACTTTTTTGGGATATTCTCCAAAAAAAGACAATCACCCGAGGTCATTCAGTTTGGGGGATGGGTGGTTGGAGATGGAGTTTGAAGCTTCAATAGTTATAATATACAGACAAGTTTGATTGTAAGCAGAATTTGAAAATAATACAATTAAACTATAATGTACATAGGTATTTTATTCTATTAACAATTTCAATATTCTTCACTTAAACTATACTGTACATATAACATCTTTAGATATGAAATTGTGTTGTCTCATACTTCTTATCTTTCTATAGTAAACTGTTCACAGTTCATAATTACATGTTCCACAACTATATATCTTCTATTTTTATAATTTATATCAGAATTTTACAAATTATCACCTCACATTATGTAACACCTTACATTATATCACAATTTTAGTAATATAATTGATTGGGAAATTGCAAACTGAAATGTAATAACAACCCTGTTATAACTTTAGACTATCTATTATTAATCATCTTAATTTCATCTCTAAGAAAAAATCATAATAAAAAATCACCAAACGCAACAACATCCCCGTGCATCGCACGAGGTCGATTACTAGTTTGTACTTAATCTTGTGTTAATAGTCAAATGTATAGTCAAATGGCATTTATTAATTTCCATTTTTACTGTCAATATTGACCAATTTTCCTCTTTACTTATTGAAATTAATGGAGCAAATTAAATGGAAGGGTTTTCAATATTGTTTATAAAATAATTGTCTATATGTTATTGGCATTTATTAATTTCCATTTTTTATTGTCAACACTGACCAATTTTCCTCTTTAATTATTGAAATTAATGGAGAAAATTAATGGAAATGTTTTCAATAGTTTCTATAAAATTATTGTATAGATGTTATTGGCATTTACTAATTTCCTTTCTTTTTTCTTGTCAACATTGACCAATTTTCCTCTTGACTTATTGAAATTAATGGAGCAAATTAAATGGAAAGGTTTTCAATATTTTCTAAAAAATGATTGTATATATGTTATTGGCATTTATTAGTTTCCTTTTTTTGTTTTCAACATTGACCAATTTTCCTCTTTACTTATTGAAATTAATGGAGCAAATTAATGGAAATGTTTTCAATAGTTTCTATAAAATGATTGTAATGATGTTATTGGCATTTACTAACTTCTTTTTTTCTCTTGTCAACATTGACCAATTTTCATCTTGACTTATTGAAATTAATGGAGCAAATTAATTGGAAAGGTTTTCAATATTTTCTAAAAAAAATGGTTGTATATATGTTATTGGCATTTATTAGTTTCCTTTTTTGTTTTCAACATTGACCAATTTTCCTCTTCACTTTATTCAAATTAATGAACCATATTAAATGGAAAGGTTTTCAATAGTTTATGGAAAATGATTTTGTATCAATGTTATTATAATTTATTAATTTCCGACCAATTTTACTCTTCTCTTAATGAAATAGTGTTTACCCGTGCCATGCAGTCGCACGGGTTTATGCATATTTACCTTAAAAAATTACATTGTAACTACTCATCGTCCGTGGGTTCAGTGGCGAAGGGATTGAACAATGAGCATCAGGTTGACCACCACGTCTCGAGTTCGATCCTAGGGAGTGACACTTTTTTGTGTCTCCATCGCGACGCTAGGAGAGGCATCTCCGTAGCTAAGTGAAACTGGGAGTAACCTACCTGTGTGGACAGTCATAAAGGGCTTGCTGGTCATGCTCCAGAGCCCACAGGGACAGGTCCCAGTGGATCATGAGTTAGGTGTTCTGCCCATGGATTGCGTTGAGCCCAAAACCCATCCTAAAATTTTGTAACAAAAAAAAATTACATTGTAAATACGAAACATTTACTAATAATAAATGTATTCAATGTAAGGGGTATTGAAGGAACCATTTATAATAAGTATGTAGAATATGAGTTTTAATATCATAAGTCATGAATTTTATTTTCTTGCTTAACTTATATGCATGATTTTCCAACATTGAAAAAAGGTAGATTTTGTCTTGAACAAAACCATGAGTTATTTGTTCAAGTTTTTTTTGTATATTTTGGAATCCATCTATGTCGACAACATTTCTTGTAACATTTAAAAACTTCTTGATAAAATCAATTATGATAATCTTCAAATCATTTACTTACGTGACTCTCGACATAGATGGTACAACCCTTGCATAAGGTATTTTGCTTTTGGTCCTTGAACTTTCAAACACATGGTATTGGTCCCTTAAATTTGTCTAGTATAGAAGGATTAGTCTTTGAAGCTTTTAACTCTGTTAAATCCTCCTATGTGGTATTGACTATTAATAGGATGACTTGGCAGGCTTACTAGGATGCTGATATGGCAAATACATTTTATAAATTATAAATTAATTATTTCAAAAAGATATCATCATCTCTAAATTCGTTACACTCACGCATACGATGTCAAAAACCCAAGAAAGATTCGGGGGAGAGGAATATCGGCACTCTCGTCGACGAGGAGGGGTACTCACTCGATGGTAGATCTGAGCTCAGCAACCTCATCATGGAAGAAGTATTCATGGAAGAGGGTAACTTATGCCTATGGTGAAGTAGATGATGTAGCCTAAGTCCATGTCTTGTGGGATCTTTTTGTTAGTTGGGGTTTCTGGGTTATTGAGTAGGAGACTTGAAGTATCATAGTTGAGCTCTAAGTCAGCGAGAACCATTGGAAGAGATTGAATTTTGGGTTGGAGGGTAAGGATTAACGAGGTTTTTTTAGGATCCGATGATGGAAAGAGATTAAAGATGAAATCTTTTGGGTGGTTTGATATTATGCAAGGTTGAAATCAATAATGGGTATTGTCCAGCGATAACATCAACAGGAGGATTAAAAAGAGTAGAAGGCTCGAGGGATTAATCCTTCTAAACTTAGGTAAAGTCTAGGGACCAATAATATGTGTTTGAAAGTTTATGGACCAAAAGCAAAATGGGTACAAGTTCAATGACTAAAAGTTGTTTTAACCCATTTAATATTTTGTTCTTATGTTGAGATGTGAGAATATGGAGTGACATAAGTCATAACCAACACATAAATGCTATACATTTTTGCAACATTAATTCGAGTCTTAGCATAGATGCTCATGTAGACATGAGAAGTCACACACCACAATAGTAAGTAATTGATTGCTTTAGATGCCTTGCATTTTTTGTTTTATTCTAGTTTCTGACAATATATTTTTCTTTCCATTGTATAAAATAAAAGATGAAAAAGAAGAAGAAAAATAATGGAACAATGATTTTTTTACTATCACTCTATTGACCCACGTGTCATTCAACTACCATTTTATATGTAATTATACTACATTAATTCACATTTATGACTGATTTGAAATTCAATATGTACAACTTTTGCTTAAATTGTGGGCTCAATATATGGAATTTCTATGTCATTAATATTAACCGTGAAAATAGGTTCAATTTCTCAATTATAATCTGAAAGTTAGTTAAGTTCAAACAAATATGTCCCTATTCACGGTAATGTTATTAACTTTCTATCTTTTCCACCCCATTTTTTGGCCCTATTTAAGTGATTTGATATTTTATTGATTCGCCTGATTTACGTAACATTTAAAAATTAATTAATTTAATACACAGTTTAATATATAATATATTTTTATTCAACTATTTTAAAATAATAATAATGAAAAAATTGATGTTTTGATTTATGTGTAACCCATTCACCTTTGGGTTTCCTGTACTATGAAAAATATTGATTGTCAATGCAATTGCAATTACTTATTTATATTGACTCATTTTAAAAAATTACTTAAGACGGCATCATTAGTTTCCGAAGTTTTTATTAAAAAAAACATTGATTTTGAATTTCTGATTATATCTTCATACGTTTTGACCATTAATACAATAATTACCTTAGTTTTTTTTTTGTTAACTTTTATCAAAATTGAAACAACTAAATCAATCAATCAATTAATCAATATTCAATTCATTATAAACTACTAAAACATGATCTACTCCAATTAATTTTGTGTTATCTAACTAATTTCCAGTATTATTTTCATTAATTTCCCTTTGTTTTTTGTGTAGAAAAATTGATTTCCCTTTGTTGCCACTCCACATTTCATCCAATATATCAATCAATAACAATAATCAAAATCAATAATAATTTGTATCCGTTTGTTCATCAATTATCGTCTGACTGTTAGGGAAATCAAACAATGCATTTCATTAATACTAATGAAAATAATAAAATTTTCGTTTTCTTCCATTAAGTAATCTCATTTAATCACTCCCCATTATTAGGATAATCAAATCAGCAATGCTTTAAGAAATTACATAAACTAATTCAAATTAAATTATGCATATAAATGACAGATGGATAATCGAAGACAATAAAAGCAAATAAAAGTGGATTTCCTCAATCGATAATAAACTAATAAAGATAATAAAAATTTCCCTCAAAGAACAAATGTACCCTGATATTAATAGTTGACCTCAATGAAATCAATATGTAGACACACGCACAAAACATGCCATGACTGTGATTGAAAACATGACACTGTTATATATTTTTGCCATCTCACCATGGCAATGGTCAATTTCTTCCATTATTTATTAATTATCCCTAAATTAAGGGGGAATCCAATCTTTTAATCTCACACCATTATCTCCGGAATAAAACCTAATAATTTTAAAAGTTGGCACCTTTTTGCCACTTTGGTCAATGTTTGTAATTTTTTTTTGTTAATCACCGTCTGATTTAATCCAGACTCCAATGTTTGTAATTTTTATTACCTAAAAATATCAATTACTACATTAGACATATGCTGATATGCATATGCAAATATAAAATATGTAGAAAAAATACAATTTTGAACTAATTTCCTGAAATTTTATCCAATGACATTAGTTAGATTGAGTGCATGTCCAAATGACCTGCATGTTTAAGGCTATTATATCGGCGTCAAATCTCGCTGTGGGAATTCCTAGAGCAAGAGAAAAGGAAAACGTTGAGGGAATATAAGTCTTGATCATTTTGATATACTTAACACCATAGGTTGAAATAACTGTTTTGGAATTAAATTTGATAGATGAGTAATTGAAATGACAACCACCTATGAACGAACCTATTGAAGTGTGTTTAAGTTGTGTAGTGGATGAAAATGATCAACCTTGAGAGAAATTTTGCAGGTGGGGGAGGCAAGTTGAATGTTATTCAACATCCTCAAGTTCAATGAGTAAAAGGCTCATGAAGAGCTCCAAGCCGGTCCTAAGTAAGATGAGGCAAGAAGAGTACCATGGAAACAAAACCCAAAAAAATCCCATATATAAATAAATCCATGGTCTCATTTAATCAGATTAAATCGGACATAAGAGTACCATGGATACTTTGAAGGTAGGTTTGAAATGAGAGATGAAGAGGATGATTCTCGAAACGCTGATGAGAGAGGAAAACGGCTCATGAAGAGAAGAAGATGAGGCATTAGAGAGATTCACCCTAAATAAAAATCATAGAGGAAGAAAGTGTGGTCCATGAAAGAGATAAAAGTTGGGTATGGATGAAGGAGAGGTAAATGACATTTATAACATGAAGGAGGAAAATAAAAAAGACATTCCATTTTATTCATTAACCAAAGAAGCGCCACATGGACCAATCAAAAAGAGGACAAGTGTACCAATGACACCCGTTCTACAACTTTTAAAGATATATAGTTGATGATTGATTGATTAATAAAGCAAAGGGTAAAGGGTCAAATCTAGCACTGAACTATTGGCCAAAGTACACCCCACATAAAAATGAATTTGGGGTTTCAAAAGTAGCACTGTTCAAGTACAATTTGAGCCATACGTAGCAATTCCGTCAATTTTAACTTGGTTGACCGTTAAGTTTGACTTAATTAGTCTACATCACTTGCCATGTCATCTAATTAAGCCACATAAGCACATCATCATCATCTTCTCTTCGCCACATCATCAACATCTCTTCTTCCTCCTCCTCAGATCTCCTCTCAACCTTTCTCTCAATGGCCTCCCTCCCCTCAGATCTGACCGGCCACTTCGACCAACTTCTGCGGCATCGATCCTTCCCTCTCCAACCTCACCACCCTCTCCAACCTGCGGCATCCCTCGACCAACTTCGACCAACTCCGGCCACTTCAATGGCCTCCCTCCTCTCCGGCGGCATCCCCCTCCCTCTCCAACCTCACCCGCCTTCGCCGCCTCTCTCTCTCCGCCAATCTCTTGGCGGTGACATCAACAGAGTTGGTCGGGCGGGGGGGATGTCGGCTACATCCCCTCCTCCATTGCCTCCCTCCCCAACCTCCAAGAGCTCTACCTCGACAGCAACAGCCTTCAAGGCCCCATCCCTCGTTCCTTCAGCTCCCTCGCTAGCTTGCAAAGGCTCCATCTTAAGCTCAACAATGTGACGGGCGCCATCCCTGACCTTGCTTCCCTCCACAACCTTCGCTATCTGGACCTCAGCGACAACGCCCTCACCGGAGGACTCCCTCCTCCTCCTCATCTTCAACCAAATCGGCGACGTGAAAGCCTTGGGCCGTTGTTAAATTTACTTTATTTCACTTGTGACATGAACATACACTTTGGCTGATTGTGGCTGTGATGATTTTAGTGATAGAGAAAGAGGGGAGTTGGATGTGTCCGAAAGGGGAGGAAGAGAAAGAGGGGAGAGGGAGTTGCTGGGTTTGAGAAGGAAGGTTTGAAGGTGTTGGGGGTGGTGGGGAAGATGACGATGACGTGGAGTAGGTGTAGTGATGTGGTAGACTATCTGGCCTAATTTGGTGATGTGACTGGTAATGTGTTCTAGTCAGTCAAATTTAATGGTCAACTCCTTCAAAATTGACGGAATTACTACGTATGGCCCAAATTGTACTTGAACAGTGCTACTTTTGAGACCCCAAATTCATTTTTATGTGGGGTGTACTTTGGCCAATAGTTCAGTGCTAGATTTGACCCTTTACCCTAAAACAAATTAAAGAGAATGGTTTACAATATTTTCTATAAAATAATTGTGTAAATGTTATTGGCATTTATTGATTTCTATATTTTCTTTTCAACATTGACCAATTTTCCTCTTTAAATATTGAAATTAATGGAGCAAATTAAATAGAAAAATTTTCAATATTTTCTATAAAAGGATTGTATATATGTTATTGGTATTTACTAATTTCCTTTTTCGTGTCAAAATTGACCAATTTTCATCTTTACTTATTGAAATCAATGGAGCAAATTAAATGGAAAGGTTTTCAATAATTTCTATAAAATAATTGTATATATTTTATTGGCATTTATTAATTTCCTTTTTTCTTGTCAACAATTACCAATTTTCCTCTTTACTTATTGAAATTAATGGAGCAAATTAAATGGAAAGGTTTTCAATGTTTTCTAGAAAATTATTGTATCTCTGTTATTGGCATTTATTAATTTCCATTTTTCCTTGTCAACATTGATCAATTTTCTTCTTTATTTATTGCAATTAATGGAGCAAATTAAATGGAACGTTTTCAATAATTACTATAAAATGATTGTATATATTTTATTGGCATTTATTAATTTCTTTTTTTTTCTTGTCAACATGACAACATTGACCAATTTTCCTCTTTACTTTTTGGAATTAATGGAGCAAATTAAATGGAAAGGTTTTCAATATTTTCAAGAAAATTATTGTATCTATGTCATTGTCATGTATTAATTTCCATTTTTTCTTGTCAACATTGACCAATTTTCCTCTTTACTTATTGAAATTAATGGAGCAAATTAAATGGAAAGGTTTTCAATATTTTCTATAATATGATTATATGTTATTAGCATTTATTTATTTATTTCCTTTTTGCTTGTCAAATGTCAACATTGGTTATTTTTTTCAATTTTGGATTTTAAAATGGGTATAATTATGCATGACACATGGATCCATGGGGATCTTATGAAGACTTTTTGAGAAAATCTATTTTTCACCTAAATTAGTCATAAGATACTAATTTTTTGGCAAATAATTTAGGGCGAAGGTTGAAAAATGATATTAAACTTTGCCCCAATAAGTGTTTCAAATAAACAAGTTTCGTCAGGTGCAAAAAGAGTACTCAACTTGTTGTTCAGGTGTAATTATAGGATTATTATTTAAGGGAAATAAAATTTGAATATGGAAAAACTCTCATGTCCCTCGCGTTGGGTACTCTTTTTTCAAAGTTTAGTATTAGAAACGCTCATTGGTTCAAAGTTTAGTATCATTTTTGTACATTCGCCCAATAATTTATTTGAATGGGATTTTATAAATCATGACATAAGGAGGTGTGACATATATATCTCAACCAATTCATCACATGAAAGTGAACTTATATCCCTCTACATAAAACTGTAGGGTTTTAGGCATACTTATATTGCCGATAAACTTGACCTGGTACCCACACAAAATTGGATCACCAATTGGAATCTGACTAAAATATACATCAAATGCATGATGGGTGAGAAAAGAGACATGGGAGGAAATGAAGTAGACTTTCTGTTTATGTGTTTTTGTGCATTAAGTGAGAACCATTCACACAAAACCCCCAATATTAAATTTATTGGGGAAAATAAGTTTTTGCAACTCATACATTTCTATATTTACATAATGACCTCAATTCTAATTGGGCTTATTAGGTTTGAGACCGAATCCACAAACTGTGAACCCAATATTTCCCTACATCCTAAACATCAATCACAGTTTGTTAACCATGGTATAACACTAGAATGGTAGGAATGCATTTCTCTTAAAGATTACATAATAATTTGAACAACGGAAATAACACTGATATGATAATTAACTATTTCACTTTGGGAGTAAATAATAAATGAGTATTTTGTGGTGCATAAATAATATTACCTCCGGTCCTAAATATAAAACCTAGATAACTTTTTTTTGGAAAGATTAAGGTTGCGAAATAGGTTATTAAATCATGACATATTTGATATCTTTTTAGATTATCCATTAGCTTATAGGTTAAATAAACTAGTCTAAAAGAAAAAATTAGGTAAATCAATTTATAATTAACTTATTTTTTGCTTTTTCAGGATTTTCCAAAAAAGTCAACTAGGTCCTATATTTAGGACCGGAGGGCGATGCAAATTCTATAAAACCAGTGACGGGGCCTAACTGATGTTTAGGTTTTCTAGGTGTGTTACGTAGGTGGAAAGAGTTGGACATGGCATAACATGATGTAGTGACATGGCTTTAAATTGTGGACCCTTTTAAAAACAAATTTGAGCCGTCAACGTGAAACACATCCGAGCTCTCCATTTTGTACATTCTGAACCTCACCTTATTGAAAGAAAATTAGGATTCAAAAGCTTAAACTCTCCCTTCGAGTTCGAAATGAAGAATACGAATCTCACAGATACATGATGAAACACGAGGGTTAGAGTTAGGATTTTTCAAACTGAGTGTGACAGTGGGTAGTGGCTAACCACAACAAACATTGTCGAAGGTTCTTTCAGTGGTACAAATAAAAAGAGAAAAGAAAAGACGAAAAAGATTCGCAAGGTAAGCTTTGAATGTTGTGAGAAATGTTTTTGTGTTAACAATGTAAGATTTCTTTGTTTATTGTGTTATGAGTAGTTAAAATATTGCAAGCAACATGACTTCAAATGACGAAGGAGGGGACCACAGTCAGAGGGATGAAGTAGGTGATGAAGGGATTTTGGCTACACTAAACAAGGTTAATAAGCTATATAAGCAGTCTTTGGCCCTTGTAAAAGAGAATGAAAAAACCTAAAAGGTCATCATGAGGTGGCAACCGAAGATGATGGGAATAATGCGGGGAACAATGTTGTAACTAGCATTTGAAATGAACGAGATGAAGAAGATATAACTTAAAATGTAGAAGGAAATGTGGAGATACTTGACAATGATTTAGGGCTTTCGGACTTCAGTGGGAGTGAGCAAGGTAAAAAATTCATCTCCATTTTAGAAATTTTTCCTCTAATGTCTTAGACTAGGACATCAATCTTTGACTCTTAAATTTTCTTTTAACAAAGATTTGAGTTTACTTTTGACATCATAATGTTGTTGACAACATAGGGAAAGATGTAGAGAAGGATGAAGATGTTGTTAATATTGAAGAGGGATTTGACAATGAGGATTCAGACTCTGACAATGATGATTATGTTGCAGAGAGTGATGCATCTGATACAGCGGAGAGCTTGGAGGAGTTCAAAAATATTGGTGTTAACGAGGAAGATGGTGCTGATGAAAATGGAGAGGATGTGGAGGGCTCTAGCAGTAGCTCCAAACTACAGCTCCAAAGCTGCATGATGGTTACAAGGAGTGCTCAACAAACAACCAATGTAATGACGAGGAGTATGCAGAAAGGGAAAAATCCTATGTATTTTAACCAGGGGTGTGTGGTTGAGTGGCAAGGACTCATTCACCCTTAACCAATTGTCTGGGGTTTGATCCTTGGCGTTGGATATGGAGAAGCATTAAATCTCCCAGGCCAGCTGTCTCACCCTTTGAGGTGCCTACAAATCAGCAGGGGATTATTAGTCCATCACTTGTCGAGTGAGGGGATACCTGATCATGGATCAAAAAAAAATCCTATGTATTTTGGCTGTGTATTATGTAATTTGGGTGCATAGGAATTCTGTCTTTTGGCTGTCAAACAGCATATGTAGCATGTTGATGTTATTGTCTAGACAATGCTTGTCCTCAGAATTCTAGTTGCCATATAGAAAGATTTCAGTTATGTTTTTTTACCACTTGTGTTATCTTATAACTCATTTACTGTGTAACTTGATTTGTTTTTCTTGCAACTTGAATGACCTGCAATCCAGTCAACTATGTAGCATTTGGTGGTTTAAAATTCAACTCAATCAACTTGATTTTTCTGTAGAATTTTTACTAACACTATCAACAAACACAAATTTTTACTTTAAATACATATTTAAAGGAAATGGTTACAAACATAGATTCTTGTGATACTCTTATACATCCCCATCACTGTTATTACATAATCAAAAATGGAAGAGACAACTTTGGTTATAATCATTGTCCATTAGAGAATTCTCATTCTTTTTTAAGAAATACCGCTAGGATGGAAGAGACAACTTCTTCAATTAAAGATGAATTACACATAGAAATAGACAAAATGTTGGCCGCTTTCAATTCCTTCTCAACCATATTCTTTTACCATCTTATTGTGCATGATATTCATATATTTTATACCACTAATAATGTGAAATTAACATGTCAAATGGTTATATGTGATGGAATTTAGATGTCATTTCATGTTGAGTCTAAGCTTAAGGGGCTAGTTACATTTTCATGACAATTTGAGCATAATAAAGCGAAGGTCCAAAAATGATACATAACTGTTAGCCAAGGAACAAAAATAGTACATAACTTTTCCAAGGTACACAAATGATTCTCAACTATTGGGCATGAGATCAAAAATGATATTTTCACTAATATACCAATAAGATTAGACATGAAAAGTCCAACATGCCCTTATAAATTAAATAAACTTTCTTTCTTCTTCTTCCTCACCCCTCTCCTTCCTTCTTTTTTCTCCAACAGTCCGCTGCCGGCTGTCGAGGAGATCGTCGCCGCCCCGCCTCCGTCGTGGGGGTGAGTTGTCGGGGAAGAGGGAGGGAGAATAGGAGAGAGAAAGGTGGGGTTGGGTGTGTTTTTGTTATTGTTATTTATTTTTTAAGGGCATTTTGGACTTTTCAAGTCTAATCTTATTTTCATATTAGTGAAAATATCATTCTTGATCACATGATAAAAGTTGGGTATCATTTGTATACCTTGGAATGGTTATGTACTATTTGTGTTCCTTAGCGAATAATTATGTATCATTTTTGGGTCTTCGCCCTTGAGAGCATATAATGCATTTATAGTTATAGACTTGATATACTTCACATATTTCATAATTTCCAATTTTGGGAGCAAAGGACGAGGATCATATTGATAAAATTAAAATATTGTTTAGGGAACGGGATGGAATCGGGACGGAACGGGAAAATCCCGATTTTTTTGAAATTTTTTATTAAAATATTTAGTTGTAAAAAATAATAGGGTGAAGGTGCAAAAATGGTAACAAACTATTATGCTAGGAGCATTCAAGGGCAACAAGTATTTTCAGTCTCAAATATGGGAATGAATAATAAATTTTGGTGCCATTTAGGTAACACTGTTTAGTTTGACCGACGTTGACCGTTAAAAGCTGACGTGGCGGGGGAAATAAATTTTTTTTCTGACGTGGCGTGCTTATGTGACAATTATTTTTGAGTAAAAGTGTAAAAATGGTAACGATCTATTACACTAGGAGCACTCAGAGGCACCAAGTATTTTCGGTCTCAATTATGAGAATTATTTTTCTGAGTGTGTGGGACCCATATTATTTAAATTAAAAAAATATAAACCCCCCAACCCCACATCTTCTTCCCTATGGCACCACCTCCATCCACCCTCTTCACCCCACCCATCCATCAATGCCGATCAAAAATCCCCCCACCTCCGCCGTCGATCGTGCCAGCTTCAACAAGCTTGGAGAGCTTGTCTCTCTCCATCATAGACCCCAAAGCCGGCTGCCTCCGCCTTCGTCCACCGGCTTTGCCTCTGTGAAGAAGCTCGCATGCTCCTTTCAGTCTTTATCACAGTCACCACCGGCACCATACTGCCAATCTCTTGATGTTTATCTCTCCACATGAATCTGTTCAAGCTCTCTCCTTTTCCCTTCCAACCCTTTCTCTTTGTTGATTAGGAGAGCTTTTCTGGTTAGGGAGGCGGTGTTGTGGCCGAAGTGGTGGTGTTTTGGGGGTGGGGTGGTGGGTTATATTTCTTTTATTAATTTCAATAATGTGGGTCCCACACACTCAGAAAAATAATTTCCACATAAGCACGTCACGCCAGCAAAAACATTTTATTTCCCCCGCCACGTCAGCTTTTAACGGTCTACGTCGGTCAAATTAAACAGTGTTACCTAAATTGCACCAAAATTTATTCTTCATTCCCATAATTGAGACCGAAAATACTTGTTGCCCCTGAGTGCTCCTAACGTAATAGTTCGTTACCATTTTTGCACCTTTATCCAAAAATAATATAGCACTTTTATTTGTATCAAAAAAAGAACTTAATTCAATATTGTTTTTATAATACATCTTAGGATCATAAATGCTACAAAATTTAGCTTATTATACAAAATAATAAGTTAAAAATTTATTAGGATCATATTTTTTATAAAAATGTCACATATGATAATGATACAAATGACACGTTTTTTAAAAAAATTATATAAAAACGCAATATATATTCGGGACGGGATAGGATCGGAACGACACGTCTCGTGTCCTGACACGTCCCGAAGAAAAATTTTGTCGCGTCCCGATTTATCCAGTCCCGAAAATTTTTGGGAAGGGAATTCGCCGTCCCTAAAAGCCACGGGACGGGACAAGACAGGATAAATTTGCACACCCCTATTGAAGAACACACGATATATGCACATTTTTGGAAAGTTCTATTACAATTAAGACTAATTATTTCAATGATTGGATCTTCCCCAATTATTTCCTAATCTTGGTAGATAACTTTTCCAAGCAATACTAGTTCTAAAATGAGTGGGAAAACATGCAATCACTAGGAGTTTTCCAGATTGCATTTAGTTCATATAGTATTATGATGCATTTTTTTATTGGTAAAATTTGAAAAGACTAAATATATTGTTCTTGACAAGTTGGATTGCTTGCACACACGTTCATTTCATATATTACTTGCTTTGCTTATGTGTTGTTTTGTTAATTTCTTGCTTGGCGTTTTGCTTGCCTCCTCTTTACATTCATTTTGCTTGCACCCTATTCCTACAGCCTTACATTCAATTATAAATATCTTTTGCATTTGTTGAGGAATATAGATATTTTTATTTAACGGAAAATGCTAACTCAACAAATTCAAACAATGAATCTATGATTAAATTTTGATGGAAAATACTTATAACATATATTTATTTAGTACAATCACAACAACAACAAAGTCTTATCCCTCTAGGTATGTATGGTTGACTACATGGATTGTATGATACAATTGTAATTGATCCTTATTTCATAATTCTACATTTATATGTTGGGTGTCTAGGCCTAACACAATCCTCGTTTTTTACTCGAACATTAGACCGGCTATAAAGATGGGAGAAGTATAACTTATTTTTTGAAAAGTATAACTTATTTAGTACAATTAAAAATAGTCATTTTGTCCACATTTGATTATATAATCCTTGTTATTTAAAACCCTTAATGAAACAATGTTAATTATTAGTCAACGTAGAAGAACTTCCAGAAAAATGCCAACTTAACCAACTTAATACTTTTGACTAAATCCCCTTTTTTCTTTTATTGCTCTTGATTATTTGAAAAACAGGCTAGAATAAGTCATCCTAATTGTATTTGTGTTGTTTAATTTAAAAATATCAAAACAACAATAAAATGATAAAACAAGTCCTCTAATCACAACATTAAAGAATAGCAACAGAAAAAAAATAAAATGATTATGAAATATTAAAAGATAGACAACTCAACAAATTCCAATCCTAATGGATACATACCCTTATTGAAATAATTATCTAATATCATATATATATATATATGTGTGTGTGTGTGTGTGTGTGTGTGTGTGTGTGTGTGTGTGTGTGTATATATATATATATATAATTAATTAATTAATTAATTAAACTCTGGATATTACTAGTCCCCCATTAATCACTTTGGTAAATCCTTTGAATGAGGAGAGGTACCCCATGTTCTGGCTGTATGGAGATTCTATATACTAGAGAGTGCTTATAACTTGGAGACAGAGAAAAGCTAAAGCGGGAGACAATAAGAGCAAGTATGACCTTCAATTCAACCATTGCAAAATGCTTCCCTAAGCACAAGCGACTACCACCTCCGAAGGGAACATATGCATTTGGGAATTTGCATGCCTTAGAGATTCCATCACTGAACCTCTCAGGTTTGAACTCATTGGCATCTTGTCCCCAGATATAAGGGTCTCTGTGCAATGATGGAATAAGAGTCCACACACAAACTCCTTTTGGAACAAGTAGGTTTCCTATTTGGACGTCTTCATATGCCTCCCTTGACAAAAAAGCTGCCGGTGGAAACAAGCGCAACGATTCATGAATTACCATTGTCATCTACACACGTAATATTCAACTTTATTTTCATAAACAGAAATACAGTATGCATAGGTAGTTATAATTTCCAAGCAACAATGCACCTTTAATTTGGTCACATAATTTTACATAAAGTGTTAGTTTTTTTTCCTTGAACTGACATAAAGGGTTAGTTTGCTCCTTTAATTTTTAAAGTATCCAGGTTAATACCATTGTTGGTGGTTTTATTTTTCGATAGTTTCAAATAATAGCTTTTAGTCTATATAATTTTATAAAATCTACTATGGGTTATAAGTCTATCACTCTAGTCAATGCCCTTTAGTGTATGAAGCAAAATTGTAATTCATTAATATCATAAGGACTGTAGCCAAAACTCTTTTGGTCCTATATTTTCTTAACGATTTTTAATTGGTCACTATATATTTCACTGAACTATATTGACATTGTTAAGTTTAAAACCAAAACCTTATATGAAGCCATAGGAAGAAAGAAACTAAACAAAAATAATATTAAACTAATATATAAGAGTACACAATAATAGTAAACCATCAAATTTGTATTTTAGTTTTTAAAATCCTTTATGTTTTACATGTAAAGTTTTCAAAACCCAACCATACACTGTTTTAAAATAGTCATTGTTATATTGAAAAATATATTCAGTACTTATGTCAGTATTTGAAAACTTTGTCAATATGCAAAAATATTGATGTCAATATTAAGTGACTGACACAATATTTTATGAAATTAATGAAGGACCAAAATTAAAGATAGATTATGCAAATTTAAAAGACTACAAATGAAACATTTTGCCCAAAATACCCAATTTTTTTTGAACTGAACAAAATACCCAATTTACTGATATGACAAAAGCTTGTTTTTTCTCCAAACGGGAAAAAGTCCATGTTTGTGTGTACCTTTCTAAGGTTGGAGATAGAATCTGCATTTGGAATGCCATTAGGACAAAATTGAGCAACCTCCTCTCTAATGGAAATTTGCCATTCAGGATGTAAAGCAAGAATCATCAAGCACATGGAGGTAGCAACTGCAGTGGTTTCGTGCCCAGCAAAGTATATATTCTTACAGTTATCTACTATAAATTTCCTGGACAACTCTTTACCTAAATTTTCATCACTTTCAGCTGCTTCCAAAAGGTAGTGCATTAAATCCTTCTCAGATGATGACGACGACCTTTCTTGCTTACGTTTCTCTACTAATTCCCATATCAATGACTCTATCTCTCTTTCTAATTTACTCACCTCGTTTTCCTTCCTTGTAAATGAATTAAGCATGTTCCTGCCACATAGAACCAGTCAATATTAATAACTTTTTTTAACGTTAATTTACGAAATTCATTGTACATCCACACTATAACAAATACTCCCTCCAGTTCTAAATATAAATATAAGAGCTAGTTGACTTTTTTTTGAAAATGTTAAAAAAGCAAAATAAGTTAATTATAAAATGATTAACCTAATTTTTCTCTTATGCTAGTTTATTTTACTAATAATAACTAATGAATAATCTAAAAATATATCGAATATGTCATTATTTAATAATCTATTTTGCAACCTTAATCTCTCCAAATAAAATCAACTAGTTCTTATATTTAGGACAGGAGGGAGGGAGTATCTATATATGGATGCGTGCGGACAACAGTTTTCTAAGAAGATTGCTTACCGAAAACTGGAGAGTCCGAAAATGAAGCCACTTTGGTTGAACATGAGCTTCTGCATGGTTCTAATCTTTGAGAAAACCTCTTTTCCTTTAGAATAAGAATGTCCAAAACAAACCCTTGAAATGACGTCAGCTGAAAAGCCCCTCAAATCTGCATGAACTTCGACTTCTCCTAATCCATTTTCATTAATTGATTGGTCCCATTTTGATAGCAAAGGCTGTGCCGATTCGACCATAAGACCTACCATACCCTGCATAAAATGTCATTATTATCTTTGATTCAAGATAAATCTTACTTATGGAATCGGACGAGATATAGAAATTAGATAAACAATAATAACTTTATGGATTAGAGAAACTGACAATTCAAAGAATAGTATTAATTTGAGACTTCGTCTTCCAGTATTTTACTATATCAAACTCATGAACCATTTTTCAATCCAATAAGTATAGCCATGCCCAAGAAGCATTTTTTAGTGTCAAATTTGATTTGGAAATATAAATCTAGGCCGTTCAAAAACGTTATCATTATCAGTTGTATAATACGAAGGCCAATGAGCGTCCTGTTACGCAGAGAAAAATGTCAATAACAATTCCTTAGATAAAATGATGAGGGGTTACCACTGTTTTAAAACTCTAGAGACATTTTAAAAGATATATTTCATAGACATGATATCAGTTCCTCAGATAAAATGATAGGGGTAACACTTTAAAATCTCAAGACAATTTTTGAAGATATATTTCGTAGACATAATAAATTGTTTTATATCTAAATATCTGTACTTGTACATAGATTATATTCGATAATACAACTTTAAAATTTTCATCAATAAAGTAACTGTAGCTGGGGAATTTTTTATATTTTATCAACGGATAAAATATACATAATATAATAATCATGAACAAAAAAAGGAAGGAAAATAACGGATATGGCATAATAAAAAAATATTCAGGAGTAATGATATATGCACCTTGACTTTATTCATGAAAAATTCAGGTGCGACGAGTTTCTTCTGGTTTGCAAAACTAAGCCCATTTGCTCTCAAAATGCCATTTCCAAGTAGTGGAGCAAGAATATTAGTTGTGTCCGAAGGCTTTCCGAAATCTAAAGTCATGCACTGTGTTATCTCTCTCACCATTTCTGGCTCGTTCACAAAAAGGCATTGTTTCTTCCCTGTACAGTACGTGTAGAGTCCTCCTGCAATAATTCAAGTTGCATATCAATTATATATCTTAGAAGCTTGTAGCTTCGTTGTCATTGGTCCACTTGACATCATAGTTGTTTGACAAGTGTCCCAGTTGAATAAATTAATAAAATCAATAATAAATAAAATCAATAATTAATTTTGTTTCCACACATAATTGATTTGACATTAATAAAATCGAATTAATTTGACATATCAATAATTGATTTGACATTAAATTAGATTTGCAATTAGCTAATCAACGTTAATATAATTGATTTGAAATTAATTTTAAATTTGTAATTCAGAAATAATATCAATAATTCAAATTTGTAATTAATTTGACATATCAATAATTGATTTGACATTAAGCTTGATTTGCAATTAGCTAATCATCATTAATATAATTGATTTGAAATTAATTTTTAATTTGTAATTCGGAAATATTTTCAAATTTGACATATCATACAATTAATTTGACATATTATACAATTAATTGAAAATCTTGCAATTTAATTACAAGCATTATGAAATTCTTATAAATAGCTCGTGTGCTGGCACTTCAGAAATCTACCGGTCTGTTCATCGCATAGCACACTCGACCAAACATGTTTCATCGCATAGAACACTCGAGGCACGGGGGGTGAAGAAGCTCGAAGAAGAGTAGAAGAATACAATTGCGGAGATAAGATTTCCTATTTGTGTAATTTTAATTGTTAGTGTGTAATTTTCATTGTAATTCATCTAGCATGTATTGGCACAGTTATCTTTGTATCATTCAAGTCCTTTTTCATGTTACCATTCTTTTGCTTATGTTTTTGTCATTCAATAAAGATTTTTATAGTTCTGAATTTCTTTTATTTGCTTTGTTCTAAATTTCTCTGTCAGCAATGTTTGCTTTGCATGTAAATATTGTAACTTAATTTTTATCTTAAGATTACAAAATTCAATTGATCAAATATTTCCAACGAAACTTGAGTTGATGATATTATCTAAGAAGAATCAAAACTCTAATGGAAAAGTTTGGATTTATTTATTTTGAGCAAGAAAACAACCAAAAACAAAAATTAAAAACTTAGCCAAACAACTTTTAGCTTATTTTTTTTCTATTCATTTTGGTTTTTGTTTTGGTTTTTAAAAATTGAACGATTTTTTAAATAATTTCCAATTTCCTGTGTAACAAATTCTCAATTTTTTTTATTATTTCGCTGGGATTTTTTTGTTTAGTAGTTGTTCTTCAATCAAGAACTATTTCAGTTTGTGGTCAAACTATACATTCCCTAAATAAGATATCATCCAATCAGCAATCCTAATTCTTAACATCGAAAGCGTTGACTTTTCTTAGTATCTATTAAGGGAGTGATCCTGACTTCAATCCAAAGGAAAATGTAACATCCTGAAATTTTAATATATAGGTTTAGGGAGTATTTTAGAAATAATAAAGGGGAAAAAATTAGAAAACTTGGGAATTCCTTAAAATTTTTGGAGATTTTTAGGATATTTTTAAGCTTGGAGAACTAGGTGCCTAGAATAATTAATTAAACAATTAGAGAAATAGAAATATGAGGGAATGGTGAAATCTTTTGAAGGTTAATGAGATATGAGGTTTGATATAGTAAATTTAAATTAAAGGAGGGCTTTTTGATAATTTTCACTAATTATATACACACTACAAATGTACACAACAAAAACAAGCAACTCTTCCTCCTTCCTCTTCATTTGGCCGAGCTTCAATCCCCCTCCCTCCATTTTCATTTTCTACCTTCTTCATCCCACACTCATTTCATCCCATCACCTCCAAATCACACCCATTTCGAGTTATCCTTTCTCTTCTCCTTAAGATCCTTGCAAAATTCAAGCCGATCTGTTCCTCTTTGTTCTCCTTCGTCTTCTTGCATTTTTCGGCGAAGCTATGTCGTTTTCCGGCGACGGTCGGCGATCTTGGGAGGTGTGTTGTCAGTTTCCTTTAGTTCTTCAAGTTATCTTCCCTCTTCAACTTCATTTTTTTTTTCACCTCCTTCTTTTGTTGGGGCCAGCACGACCAGCCACTACAAGTGGTCGTTTCCGGCGTGGTTGACGGCGGCCGATGGTGGTAAAGCTCCTCCATTCATTCTTGAACTCCGTAAGCCTTTCCTACCACTTCGTGATGTTGGTTTTTGGTTAAAGTCCCCTCTTTTAAACCTAGGGTTTTGTGAAAAATTGAAACTTTAGGATTGTCAAGCACCATAATGATTGTTAAGTGATTAATTGAAGATTTTTGAGGATATTTGATATCTCTTGAAGTTGGAAAATACTTTGGAATTATTGGGGGGAAATATTTAGGTATTCTTTGAAGTTGGGGTTTTAATTATAATGACATTTGGGAATGTTAATGCTTTAATATGGACATTGAAACATTGAATTGGAGTATTTTTGGGAGCAATTGGATTTTCTAAAGGAGATTGAACATTTGGGAATTTTTGGTGATGAATGTGATTCTTTGAAGTTAGGGATTACATATACTTGATTCCTTGGGAACTTTAAACAAGAATTTGTGGATATTAAAGTGGTTGAATGGAGATGTTTGGAATGTAATTAAGTTTTTGGTAGTTAGAAAATATTTTGGGAATTTTGTAGACAATATTTGGACTCTTTGAAGTTGGGATTAGTTAATGACTGATGTTTTGAATAAATTGGTGGTAGTATAATAGTTTTTGAAGTGATTTAATAATTTTGGAAGGTTGAAATTGTTGGAATTGGTAGTTGGGGAAAAGTGATAGTTAAAGTGTTGAAGGGAAAGGGATTTAATAATGTAAGAATAATTATTGTTTTGGTGGTTGGTGATTGTTTTGCAAGCTATGGACATTTTTTTTTGGTTTCTTTAAAGTAAAGAATTGTTTTATGAACTGTATAAATTAAATTGGAGGTTAAGAAATGTTATTGCAGATGTTATAAAGGTGTTGGAGGAGTGAAATCGTTTGAAGTTGTGTTTGGAAAGGAGTTGGGAATTAACGTGTTGGATTAAAGAGAAATTTATTAAGGAAATTTGGTAGTTTAAGTGTTGATTAAATGGGGATTTGATTAAGTAAAGGTGTGAATATTAGCGGTGGAGTGTTTGGGAGTTAGGAAGGCTACCTTGAATGCCAAACTAATATTAATAAAGTGGTTTTGGTGAGTTATAAATGATTGAGTTATTTTTGTTGAGAGTTATTTGAAATAGTTAAGTTAATACTTTAGGAATTACAAATAATGGTTAAGGGAAGTGAGAGTTTTAAAAGAATATAGAGGAAGGGTGGATGTGGAAGTAATTCATTACTTCAACATTGACTTTGGAATTGTTTGAAAAGTAGGTCAAAGTCATTGATATTGCGCATTGACCAATAATTTCTCCTTGTGCGGTTGTAGACGACGGTGACTTGGGTGGAGCACGCAGAAAACAATAGCTGCTAGGATTTATTATTATTGAGCTTGAACAGGTAATCACGCTTAACTGACTGTGACACTGAGGGTGACGGTAGTTGAGGATTTCTAAAGTCCTCTTCTACTTTATATATAAATGAAATGTGTTCCGATTACTTTATATTTATACGTGGGCTATAGGGTACCTTTCTAAATAAACTGTACTTTATATATATATTTATATATAAATCTTTTGTATGTTGCATGACACTGATTATTAGTACCATCGGCCGATGTAACCATCGATTTGAGCAAATCGATAGGTTAATTGTACAGGTTCCTCGGATCGTAAAGGAACCGGAGATTTTTCACATTTTAGAGTGGTCCTTTTTCATGCTTTCAGATTTAAGACTGGGCACAGTGTCACACACGTTTATTTTTGTCTATTGAGAGATGTATGTATCTGTACTGTATATATGTGTATATATTATGTGGTTATGCAGGTTTTGAAAACTGTGGTACCCTGTAGACGCTCCACTACCCCACTCCTGAGTCTCACAGTGAGTTAAGTAGTGATTACTGAGACATAGTTTTTTCTCACCCCATTCCCTTTATTATTTTTACAGGTGATCATGCACTAAGGGAGGCAAAGAGGAAGGGGAAGAGGTCGTCTGGCCTATACTGATGCAGTAAGTAGGCCGGAGGTGATCTTATAGGGATATATATTGCCATTTCACTAGGCTGCATCAGCTTCCGCATTTATGAATGTTAGTTTGAATGAGTTGTATTATTGAATGGTTGTTTTACTTGTTCTGTTGATTTATTCTGAAGTGGTTGATGATTTGTGGTATTGATCCTTATGATGGTTAAGGGACTATTCTAACGAATACGTCCGTTATTGCTGTATTACACTTTGTTCAGTGTAATGATGACTTGTGGAAAGGACGTGGATTTATGGATTATAGTTAGGAAATCATTTTCCTAACATGATTATGTGATATATTGAAGGTGTATTATTTGATTTTATGTTGTAGCTGTATATAATCATATTAGATGGGCCCCGCTCTAATATGGTTACCTTTTATGTAGCTGGTTTGATTTCTTTTGCTAACTATGTTAGGAGATTATCTTTTCTAACATAGTTAGATATGTATTAAGCATATGGTTGTAATCTCTTCATAGTAGAGAAATTCTTCTGCTAACCATGTTAGGTGAATCTTTTAATAACATGGTTAGAGTATCTAATTTGAAATCATATCGTTTTCCTTTTTCTAACCATGTTAGATGTATTCTTACTAACATGGTTAGACACCATTTGTTTGGGTTATTTTGAATATGTGTTTAATTAGGTGAAAGTTAGTAGATTAATAATGTGTTATTAGGAGATATGTTTCAGAAAATATCAAATCAACCCAAATTTAATTAATCTATAAAGAAAAAAATACAAACTTTAAAACTCACCACAACTTTAAAAAAAAAAGTAAAAATAAAAAACTGAGCCAAACTACTTTTAGTTTATTTCTTTTGCTATTCATTAAATCCAGCAAAACCATGAGGCTCTAAGTTTACCTCCGAAACTAAAAGACAAACCAAAAGTATAACAACCTCAATTGTCTGTTTTTGTAAATGTCAACGTGCTTCTATTGACACAAGTACATTACTTCTCTAGAGCAAGAATTTATTGTGAGGGGCATTAAATAAATTAAGTTTTTTAAAAAATAAAAAACTGAGCCAAACTCAGTTATTTTTGACTAATTGGAAAACTTGATCTTTTGTTGCAACTGGGGATTTTGGGCTTCGTTTATTTCTTATGCATTTATTTGGAAAACTTGGCTCAGTTTTGGAAAACTTGGCTTCGTTTCATTGATTGATTTTAATAAGCCAATCAAGCTTATTTCTTATGCATTTATTTGGAAAACTTGGCTTTCATTGATTGGTTTTTAATAAGCCAATCAAATTTTCCACCTTATCACTCTTCAATAAGTGCTTTTTTTTTCAAATAACCAAATCCGTTATAAGAAAATCAACGATTTTCTTCAATTAATAGGCCAATAAAGATTTCCAATTAGTCAAAATTTGTAATCAACGATTTTCTAAATTTAACAACAAAATCAATTGAATGAAAAAAAATTAATAATCAACGATTTTATGAAATCATTTTAATTTTTTTAATTGATTAACTTAATTGAGATGAATTATAAGATAATAAATGATTTCATTAAATTTTTAAACCAATCAATTTTTGTAATCAGATATTTTCTAAATTTAATAACTCAATTAATTAAGGGAAACTTGGTTTTTTTGGGGAATTTATTATTTCATTTCCACCTATATCGTGACTAAATTTTTCAAGAGAATCAAATTCATTAAGGAAACTTGGTCTTTTTTGGGGGTGGTGTTTGGGTGGGAAGATTGTGTTAGAATCTTAAGTTTTGATGGTGACTAAGGTATGATATGGTCTAGTACTTAAGAGAACATAATCAACACTTAGGAAGGATTAGATGACATGGTTAGAATCCTGAGTTAGATCACTTGAGAATGCAAGATCACTTCCGGATAGATTAGGACTTGCGCACGCGGATGAATGCTTTCATCCCCCAGCGTCAGCAAGTAAATCACTGGGGAAATAACTTAGTCCATGAGAATTAGTACACAACCTTAAGACTAAGCTATGTTTCAATCGGAAGTGAAATTGCTTCCTGTTAGATTTAGACTGGCGCAGGTTGATAAACTAGATATAACCCCGAGCGTCAGTGAAAATGCAACGTCAAGTGAAGTTGCTTCCTGTTAGACTTAGACTGGCGCAGAGCGATAGAATAGATATTACCCCAAGCGTCAGTGAGTCTACTTCGCCAAGTGAAAACACTTCCTGTTGGATTTAGACTGACGCAGGCTGACAGAATAGATATATCCCCAAGCGTCAGTGAATCAGCCTCGTCAAGTGAAATTCGTTCCTAATAAGATTTAGACTGGCGCAGGCTGACAGAATAGATATATCCCCAAGCGTCAGTGAATCAGCCTCGTCAAGCGAAATTGCTTCCTGTTAGATTTAGACTTGCACAGGCTAATAAAAGAAGTATAACCCTAAGTGACAGTAAGCTCACCACGACAAGTAAAAGTGCTTCCGATAGCTCAGTGACTAGCGCTGACTGTTGGAATGAAATACACTGAGCGAGAGTAAGTGATGGTGAGCTAGATCCTTCATCAAGTGAAAGTACTTCCGGATGTAGAAGTGCTTCCGGATACATCCTAGACTAAGTAAACTCCCACTTCATGTGATTGTGTGTTGACTTAATATACATAGCATGAATGACACACTGAGTCACTTAGGAAGACTTAGAGTAAACTAACGAGACTTAAGCTGACTATTGGAATAGAGATCCCTTAGAGTCAGTAGACATTACACTAAGTCAGAACATAGTCTAAGTAAGACTACTTCCCATAGCAAACTTCCCACAACATGTATAGTTTTACTATATCTGATTATATATATTGCTATGTTGGACTAACCAGTATGTGCAGAACTTAATCACACTTCCGGATGCAACTGAGCTTCCGGATGCAAAGACTCTTGGCATTGGATTTCAGAGATTAACACTTGCAGAGCAAGATTGCCACTTCTGGATGAACGATGATCATCCGTCAGCAAGAGTACAAGAGTAAATGTCAAATACTCAGAAGTCAGAATGCTTTTGTCAGAGCAGAGGTGTCAGGACTACTTTTCAGAGATAAAGCAAGTCAACCCTGCTGAGCATTTAAGAAGATGTTCCTTCCAACGGTAACAAAAGGATAACAGATATTCAAACAACATTGTTACCTACCAAGCATGAGGAGTATGAGAACATAATCTGAAGATTCACTCAAGGTGTCAAAGCTCATACTACCCACAAGAGTCGGAGTCCATAAGAGAGCTTCTAATAGCAAGAGAGCATCCAATAGCAAAGCACTCTTATCATTCATGGACAAGTGCTTGGAAGACAAAGTTCCTCTATGATAGCAAGCAGAATGTTAGAGTCCACGAGCTTCACTTCAGTTAGCAAGAGAGCTTCCGATAGTAAGTCTCTTAGCATCCTGGACTTATGCTTGAGGAACGAAGTCCTCATCTGACAACAAGCAAGAGTCAGACCGTACAGTGTATAGATGTCAGAACGACTTTTGCCAGAACAGTGTTGTCAGAACAGTGTTGACAGAACAGCTGGACAAAGCACCCTATTCAGATAAAGCAAAGTCAACTCTGCTGTGCATTAATGAGGACAACGTAAACAAGGCCCAACGGCTATATTCAAACGGCCTTATTGCCTCTCCAACGGTTGGATATTCAGAGGCTGGTATAAAAGGAACATCTACATTCAGAAGAACTAAGAGAGAGAGAGAACAGAGCTTATTATCTGAAACACTATTCTACATTCCTCTCATCTTCTACTCTCGGACTTTGATATGTAATATTCTTAGAGAGTGATTCATTTGTACTTAAGTGAGTAACATCATCCACTCTTTGAGAGAGTTAGTTTTGAGCTTAAGTGTTTAACAAAATCAGTTCATAGAGTGAACATAATTGTAATCTTACATTTTGTAAGGGGGAGCATTTAGAAGTTTTCTAAATCTCCATAGGTTGCAAGTTAGCTCGTAAAACTTGCGTTTGTAAGGTTTGCAGGTGAACCCGTTGTAAAACCTGTGGGTTGTTAGGTGAACCCGTGCTCGTAAAACCTAAAGTGTAAAGGCTTCTCTTGTGCCTGGTTTAAACAAGAATAGTGGATTGAAAATCTCAGGTGGAGCCTGGGGACTGGATGTAGGTCTGGGTGACCGAACCAGGATAAATTTATGTGTGCATAAACTTACATTTAAACATTCTATTTTGCATCACATAACATACTGACTTGTGCATACCATTACTCAGTAACATCATCACCAAGCACAAGCAGTCTTTCGAAAAGAAATAAAGTTTTTATTCCCTCACCCAATTCACCCCCCCCTCTTGGGTGACAGCCACGCATTTCATTTGGTATCAGAGCAGGTCACTTGTTTAAAGGATCAAACGATCTCAAGTGCAAAGACCTTGGCTGATGTGGGTTAAAATGTTTTCCAAAGGCTTTGATCATACCATTGTACCTAACTGTCCAAAGCTCAACTCGTGCTCTTTGTGGATCATCTACTGATGAGCTTCTGGAAGGTGATATTGAGGAAGTAGGCTTCAGTAAAGAGAGTAATTCATTTCTGCCTAGAAGATTCAAAAAGTGAGGGAAGATCAAGAGTTCCTCTTACCCCAGAGAAGAGAACTCGCGGTGACGCAATTGCTGAAAACCCCTGGTACAATCATAAGAAGCAATCGGCAACCATAAGGGACAATGGTTCTGTCTCAAGGATGAGCTATCACAGAGTTCCATTCAACTACCCTGAGAAGAACAAGAGAGAGCGGATTCCTCGATCAACTTTTGAAGGATCTGTTGAATTTAGTGAGACTGTTGATCTGAAAAACCATTGTAGAACCCCTGGAGCTTCAACAGATTCTTGTCCAGATCAATCAATCAGAGTTAGATCAGTTATGGGCTAAAATGAACAAGGAGCATGAGCAAAATCAGAGAGAGATAGGCTAAGATAGCCATCCCTCGGACTTGACCAGGATGTCACTGCTGCCCTCAGAAGGGAATGAAGCGGATTGCCCAAGAAGGAGGCTCGCCCTTGGGAAAGCCATCTGTTTCATGTGCCCCCAACAGTCTGCTAGCACAGAGGCAAGCTTGAGATAGCGCTTAGTGATCAACCTACGGAGATTCCCACTGCTGAGCCTATCTCCGTCTGCGCCAGCACCCAATCTGATTGAAGAGCTGTATATGAAGTATGGGTTCAAGAGGACAGAGATGCCAGTGGAAGTGATCACCAAGTGAATTCATCCCTCTGCACCAGCTCCAATCCATCCTATTAGCCTCAGCAAGACTCAGGATTGTACCTCTCTGAACAATTAGTCAAGTCTTGATAAGCATTCGTTACGCATAGATTTTGGTGCTGCTCTGAAAATAGAATCCTTGCATTGCCAACCAAAATCAAGCGAGCTACTGCTTGATGCGAATGGAGCTATGGTGATATCATTCTTACCCTCCTCTTTACTTGAATAATCACTAGGGTAGTAAATGCATGATGGGCTTAACAGCTTTTATTTCTCTGAAACTGATATGATTTCCCTTATCTGTGATGACCTTATTTTCTGTAAAAACGACCCTATCATATCAAATTCATTTTCTGATATAATGCATACTGATTTTACAAATTCAAGAAGTCCGACACCTTGAAACTGAACCTTCTTCAAAACCTTCTGGATTTGTGCATGTTGAATCATTGTGTTCCAAGATTTCTGACATTGTTAAGATGATTCAGAACTAGTTTCAGAATTTTGACACTAAAACTAAAAACCTTCTTCAGAGTTTTCATATGGTGTCTAAATCATTTTACTCATATATGCTTAGTGAATTCTTTTAAGGGCACCTCTCATGGAAGAAAATGGTTTATGCATTCACCTTGATTTTTGAAAGATCCTTTTGAAATACAAACTTTCAAAACAGATTCTGATCCTCTTTAAACCTACATGACAACCGTACCTCATGATAGCACTCAAAAGTTATTTCTGATTTTCCATTTCATGTGGTATCTCTTGCATCAACTTTTTCAATGCATAAGCAGCTATGGTTTCGAGAACAATACATCCCTCTTAATTACATCTTTAAGTTCTCAATCTACTAATGATCTCAGTTCAAGTTTGTGGTTTAAGAATGTTGACACAGATTATTGAAGCTTGAACAATGAATATAACCAAGAGAGAATGACAACGAAAATGTCTCTTATCAAGATGTGTGGAATGGCTATACCAAACCTGAGAAACTCTCGCCAATACACATGAGCATTTCTATCCCTTACATATTCTGTTGTGAAATTAAATGGATAGTCTCTCTCTTGTCTGACATGCATTAGAAATCTTAGGAAATGCCTTGAATTGAACTCTGCTAAGATCTGTAAAACACGGCATAGAATCACAAGCATGCTATAATCTGTATTAATTTCAAGCTTGTTGATATCCTAAGAACAATGAGATCACACTGAGCATATCTAGAGGAACTTGAGCAAAAATTTGGAAATTATTCTCGTAATCATATGCTGAAATTTGGTTGTTTTTGTAAACCGAATTTAGTCTTAAAATCAAACTATTCTGTGAGCATGAAAATTTCCAGTATTTCATTTTTGTGAGGATGAAGATTTTTCAAAATTTCATAGTGTTAATAATTCACATGTCTTCATGATCTAACATGAACATCCTTGAGGCATATTTATTGAACTATACTTGCTTATGAAACTCTGAAAATATGCCACCTGTTTGATACTCTCTGTACTATCACATTGATATTTATCTATGAGAGTAAATAGAGTTCATGTCTTGATAGTGAAACTATGTGAACGTATAGACAATTTCAAAATTAGTTTTCACATAATCATTACTCATATTTTCTTAAACCAATTAGCAAGCATGATTTCTTAAAATTATTAACTTGTGCTGATTAACACAGATTGACTTGAATGTCCAGAGGATGGTCTCCAATGTTAAATCTTAAGTTCTTTCACTGTCCAACAGAAAAGCACTTGTTTCCTCAAGCACATGAAGGCCCAATCATCAAGTTTGAGCAAGGATGCTTTCGCAACAATCAGCACTTTCGATAGCAGGCCAACTATTGAACCATGGGAAGAGTAGAGTGACTGCCCAGTCATGTCTGCTTTTGGTTGTAGCTCAGCTTGCCGAAGCGAATCATCAAAGCACTTGCACTAGGGGTTTCCACTTGAGATAGCACATCTCTTGAAGATGTCAGGAAGCATGTTTATCTGCATATGATTAAGATTCATGAGTCTAATAGAGTCTGAAGATTCCTCATCTGTGGTAACATCTACACCTTATCATCTCTTATATATGATGCATACATGGCATTGGTAAGGGTGTCAATTTAGGATTTTTTTTTCCAATCTGCATTGACTTCAAAATCATTCACTGTCTTAGAAAATCATCCTAGCTCACACATCTGTATCCTCTATATGACATGCTGGAAAGTAATTGATAACATACCTCTCTTATATGCTTCCTTTCTTGATTCTGTGATGATTAATCTTAAATATAGAAGAGAAGTAAATGGACATTACTCGATAATGATCCCTTGAAAATAGAGAGTTACATGCTGTCATCGATAATAAACTCTTGAGATGCTGTGATGCAATTTATTTGGAAATTACTTTTGGTATTTTAATCTCACAAATTTCATTTGATTTGGTTTCATTTTCATATGGTATCACAAATTTCACTTGGCATTCAATCATTTCATTTGATATCACAAGTTCAAACTCACATATTTCATTTGATTTTATTTGGTATCACGAATTTAAAATCACAAATTTTCAATTGATATCATAATCATCATTTTAAACGCACCAAAATTATTTTGATTTCATGTTAATCATTTCAAGAGGGTCAAAATTACTTTTGATGTCTTTTATACTTGAAAAGAATTTTCACCTTCAAAAAGAGAACTGTTTTTGTATGTTTTGATCTAGACTTAATCCTTGCAAAACATGTTCTGATTTCTTGCATAATGGTTAGGGAGAGCAAACTCACTTAGAATACTGCATCAATATTTCTTCTTTTTGTCTCACACTGTTTAGCTATCCTACATAATGTTTAGGGAGAATACCATCATTCAGGATCATGAATCATTATTGTTTTCCCTTGATAATTCTCGTACGTTGTATTGAATAGTCTAGAACAAATCTTTATTAACGATACATAGGGAGAAATATTAGGTAGAAAGCCCATTCCTAGGAGAACGTTAGAAGTATCCCCATCCCTAAGGCTAGCTTGCACTTGTTGAATTTTGATGAAGCCAAAAGGGGGAGAGAGATGAGACATGAGATGTCTAGAGATGAGATATGAGATGAGACATGAGATGTCTAGAGCTGAAAGGTAAGATAAGATATCTAAGTTTAATTATAGCTCTGGGAGAGAACTGGGGAAAGAAATATAGCTCTGGGAGTGCTCTGGGAGTGATCTAAGTTTAATTATGTTCTCTAGTCATCTATGGGTTTGTCATCATCAAAAAGGGGGAGAATGTTAGAATCTTAAGTTTTGATGGTGACTAAGGTATGATATGGTCTAGTACTTAAGAGAACATAATCAACACTTAGGAAGGATTAGATGACATGGTTAGAATCCTGAGTTAGATCACTTGAGAATGCAAGATCACTTCCGGATAGATTAGGACTTGCGCACGCGGATGAATGCTTTCATCCCCAGCGTCAGCAAGTAAATCACTGGGGAAATAACTTAGTCCATGAGAATTAGTACACAACCTTAAGACTAAGCTATGTTTCAATCGGAAGTGAAATTGCTTCCTGTTAGATTTAGACTGGCGCAGGTTGATAAACTAGATATAACCCCGAGCGTCAGTGAAAATGCAACGTCAAGTGAAGTTGCTTCCTGTTAGACTTAGACTGGCGCAGAGCGATAGAATAGATATTACCCCAAGCGTCAGTGAGTCTACTTCGCCAAGTGAAAACACTTCCTGTTGGATTTAGACTGACGCAGGCTGACAGAATAGATATATCCCCAAGCGTCAGTGAATCAGCCTCGTCAAGTGAAATTCGTTCCTAATAAGATTTAGACTGGCGCAGGCTGACAGAATAGATATATCCCCAAGCGTCAGTGAATCAGCCTCGTCAAGCGAAATTGCTTCCTGTTAGATTTAGACTTGCACAGGCTGATAAAAGAAGTATAACCCTAAGTGACAGTAAGCTCACCACGACAAGTAAAAGTGCTTCCGATAGCTCAGTGACTAGCGCTGACTGTTGGAATGAAATACACTGAGCGAGAGTAAGTGATGGTGAGCTAGATCCTTCATCAAGTGAAAGTACTTCCGGATGTAGAAGTGCTTCCGGATACATCCTAGACTAAGTAAACTCCCACTTCATGTGATTGTGTGTTGACTTAATATACATAGCATGAATGACACACTGAGTCACTTAGGAAGACTTAGAGTAAACTAACGAGACTTAAGCTGACTATTGGAATAGAGATCCCTTAGAGTCAGTAGACATTACACTAAGTCAGAACATAGTCTAAGTAAGACTACTTCCCATAGCAAACTTCCCACAACATGTATAGTTTTACTATATCTGATTATATATATTGCTATGTTGGACTAACCAGTATGTGCAGAACTTAATCACACTTCCGGATGCAACTGAGCTTCCGGATGCAAAGACTCTTGGCATTGGATTTCAGAGATTAACACTTGCAGAGCAAGATTGCCACTTCCGGATGAACGATGATCATCCGTCAGTAAGAGTACAAGAGTAAATGTCACATACTCAGAAGTCAGAATGCTTTTGTCAGAGCAGAGGTGTCAGGACTACTTTTCAGAGATAAAGCAAGTCAACCCTGCTGAGCATTTAAGAAGATGTTCCTTCCAACGGTAACAAAAGGATAACAGATATTCAAACAACATTGTTACCTACCAAGCATGAGGAGTATGAGAACATAATCTGAAGATTCACTCAAGGTGTCAAAGCTCATACTACCCACAAGAGTCGGAGTCCATAAGAGAGCTTCTAATAGCAAGAGAGCATCCAATAGCAAAGCACTCTTATCATTCATGGACAAGTGCTTGGAAGACAAAGTTCCTCTATGATAGCAAGCAGAATGTTAGAGTCCACGAGCTTCACTTCAGTTAGCAAGATAGCTTCCGATAGTAAGTCTCTTAGCATCCTGGACTTATGCTTGAGGAACGAAGTCCTCATCTGACAACAAGCAAGAGTCAGACCGTACAGTGTATAGATGTCAGAACGACTTTTGCAAGAACAGTGTTGTCAGAACAGTGTTGACAGAACAGCTGGACAAAGCACCCTATTCAGATAAAGCAAAGTCAACTCTGCTGTGCATTAATGAGGACAACGTAAACAAGGCCCAACGGCTATATTCAAACGGCCTTATTGCCTCTCCAACGGTTGGATATTCAGAGGCTGGTATAAAAGGAACATCTACATTCAGAAGAACTAAGAGAGAGAGAGAACAGAGCTTATTATCTGAAACACTATTCTACATTCCTCTCATCTTCTACTCTCGGACTTTGATATGTAATATTCTTAGAGAGTGATTCATTTGTACTTAAGTGAGTAACATCATCCACTCTTTGAGAGAGTTAGTTTTGAGCTTAAGTGTTTAACAAAATCAGTTCATAGAGTGAACATAATTGTAATCTTACATTTTGTAAGGGGGAGCATTTAGAAGTTTTCTAAATCTCCATAGGTTGCAAGTTAGCCCGTAAAACTTGCGTTTGTAAGGTTTGCAGGTGAACCCGTTGTAAAACCTGTGGGTTGTTAGGTGAACCCGTGCTCGTAAAACCTAAAGTGTAAAGGCTTCTCTTGTGCCTGGTTTAAACAAGAATAGTGGATTGAAAATCTCAGGTGGAGCCTGGGGACTGGATGTAGGTCTGGGTGACCGAACCAGGATAAATTTATGTGTGCATAAACTTACATTTAAACATTCTATTTTGCATCACATAACATACTGACTTGTGCATACCATTACTCAGTAACATCATCACCAAGCACAAGCAGTCTTTCGAAAAGAAATAAAGTTTTTATTCCCTCACCCAATTCACCCCCCCTCTTGGGTGACAGCCACGCATTTCAGATTGGAGATGAAGTTTGACTCTTCATTTGTTTTTTTATTCTGAGTGACTTTAATTCTCGGCTAATAAGTTGAAAATATTATATGTAATCTAAATTTTTATTTTTTAAACAATTCATTGGTAGTAGTTTAAATATTACATATAGATTATATTCTCTTTTATCGATTTTAACATCCCTTACTCCAATAATTTCATCAAACTACCTTCATACTAATGGCAGAGAGATTTAGTTCTCTGTGATTTTTTATGGGGGAGGGGCACGGGATTGAAAGGGGTTGAAGATAATTTAATCCTTTTATTTTATTTTATCATCTATTTTTTTTGATACAATCATCTCTTTTAATTATTAAAAAACATGGACCATCTTTTTTAATTTATCGAAAACAATAACTTAAATATCTTTCATTTCAAGTAAAATATCTTTAAAACAGTAACTATATTTTTTTTTTGGGGGGGGGTTGGATTGGTAGATTAGGAATAAAGTCTAACTTTCTTTTATTTTTCATGAGGGAGAACGTGTTTGGACGTAGAGGTTAGAAATGAAGTTTGACTTTCTTCTGTTTCCATACATGGGCTATTTTGATTTTCGATCAATTTAAAAATCACTCTACAAATTTTATGTTTATTTGTATACAAACTAACTTGACTTATGAATTTATATACTATAACATAATTAAATGTTATATAATAATTAAGTCGTTTTTTTTTAATCTTCACAAATACATTAAGAGTGATGGGTATCTCTTTCAATGTACAACACAAACTAATGTATTTATAACTAAAATGCAAAACAACCAAATGACGAATTTCCCGCGCAACGCGTGGGGTCTATTCTAGTTCTAGATGTTACCAAAGATTTTTTTTTGCAATATTTTGTACTATTTTCCAAATTTATCACACTAATAATGTTTAAACAATATTTTTTTAAAAAAATTATTTTCATATTCACATATCTTTGAAGGTTTTTGATAATTTCCTAAACGAACTTTAATATTTAACGTATATACGTTATTTAAATTACGATAATTATCTTTTAAAAAAATATTTTTGGATAATTGAACCAGTTTGAAAGTACTTGGTGAATAATAAAATTTATTTAGAATTTCATGAAATATGGTAAAATAAAAATAATTAATGAGCATGAATCTTAGAACAAATTAACGAGATTATTTGCAAAGTTATAAATGTAAAAATGGTAGACTTGAGAATTTTAGAAGCTTACAATTAGTAAGAATTTAAGTTACTCATTAACATTTTCTTTTATATATATATATATATATATATATATATATATATATATATATATATATATATATATATATATAGTCAATTCATGAGTTTGACAACAATGTGTAACATTTTATCAATTCATGAGTTTGATAAAATTGTATAAAAATATAGTGTTTACCTTACATTTTCTAATCATTTAATTTGTTTTTTCTCACTTTACCCTAACTCTATCATATTTATTAATATTTATATAATTTTTTTCAATAGACACATCATAAATAAGGGTAATATTAAAATTATATTAACATTATATTTAATTTCTTTTAGATAATTTCCTAATAAGTTTGATTTTGACAGCTGGGCTTATTAGGATAGGAGGGAGTATGTGCCAAATTATTAATTTGGAAACAAAATTAAAGCACTTATATACTACTCCCTCTAGTCCCTAATATAAGATTCAGCCATAAAAAAAAACACTTATTAAGAAAACATGTAAATGTTAGTTTGGTGTGTGGAGTTTTTGCTTCTTTTCCAATATTTCCCATATTTATTATGATACTTTTAAGAGAGAGAAATACATAAGCATTAATAAATACTCCCTCTGGTCCCTAATGTAAGATCCCAAAATTTGAATGGTTTTGGTCCCTAATATAAGAGCTTTTCTCACATTCTCTCCTCATTTAATGTGTTTTTACCTACTTTGACCAGAAGAAGCATTCACATGTTTTCTTAAAAAGCGTTTTTTTGGCGGCTAGCTCTTATATTAGGGACCGGAGGAAGTATGAAAGAGAGTTAAGGGCAAAGTAGGAAAAAACATTAAATGGGTAGAGAATGTGAGATGAACTCTTATATTTGGAATCAAAATCATTCAAATTTTGGCTTTTACATTAGGTACCGGGGGGAGTAATTACATATTACCATTGAATCCAGGCAAATGATAAATTCATGAATGCTTAATAAATGCTTTTTTAAATACATCTTATAATCTGTCCAAAAAAAATACATCTTATAAATGCTTTCTATATCTTCCTTTAAATTCAAGAGCATGAACGTATAATAAATGATTTATTTTTCTGTACAAGCATAATAAATGTTTTTCAATAATCATGAGCATGTACAGTTGGTTTCTTCTTTGTTAGTTTCTATAAATAAAACTGTTTCTAATTGTATTATCAATTGTTTTTCTGAATTGTATTAAAACTGCCATTTTTGGTGCATAATTTCCCCTCCCCTTTTACACAGGCAGGGATCCGATTTAAACTTGAGTCCTATAAATTATAACAATGTTCATCTGAGTTTTTAACCATTAGGCCAACTCCGTATCACATTGGTTTATAAATATAAAAATCTTTTTTATTTTGTGGCTTCATATAGATGTGGAGTTTTTTTTTTTCATCAAAACTCATAACAAAAATTACAAAGCTACTATATTGTGTGTGTGTGTATATAAAAAGAATGTCTCTCATTATTCTTTAGATTGAAAAAAAGGAGGAGAATAAATTGCAAGAAATACGCATAACACGAAGATCGATAATTATCGATATAGGAGTATCCTACAACCAATTTACTTTGATTATCAAAACATCATTTTTCATGGGAACGAAACTTAGAAGCAGTAGTTCATATCATTGTTTCAATTGGAATAAGAAACACATATAATATTGTAGCAAATAAGTTGAAGCAAAAAAAAAATGTTAACAAAAGTGGTTGGTTAAAATGTTAAATACATACCGTATTGTTTTCGCCAGTGTTCAAAGTAAGGGAAGAGATCGGAAGTGTAATCATTAGAAACCAACAAATTCGAGTGGTTGGCCGCGGATAGAGGAGGAGATCTAGGCTGAGATTGAATCTTTTGCATCTGAGGAACATTACTGGCATACAAAAGAGAAGGAGGAGGCCCTTTTATTCCTTGCGTTCTTAATTTTCCTCTTAGTCTCTCCCACTTCCACCAAACCATGCTGTACTCATATGCTATCCAACTCAATAATATGCTCAAAATACCTACCCAACAAGCTAACTGAAAAGACACATCTATTATCATCTATGATATCTCTCGTTTGCTTTGATATCTCTGATACCCGTGGATTTGAATGAGAGTGTTTGCTCTCGCTTATATAAGTAGTAAATAAAATTCATTAACGCTCGCTTGAATATGAGTAGTAAATAAAAAATATTCATTAATGCCTTTCCAAATAAATGATTCTCTTACGACTACAGTTACTACCTTCTCCAATTACTAAGAGAAGAGATAAGTTTATATTTTTTTTGTTTTGATTATAAAAATCACGAACGAGAAACTGTAAATGAGAGTATACAATGAAGAATTCACACCAATATACTCCTTGTGGAATGTAATATAAGAGTTCAGCCGCCAAACAGGGTTTTTAAGAAAATATGTAAAAGTTAAGTGTCTGGAGTTAATGTTTTCTTTCCAATACTACCCATTTTTATTATGATAATATTAAGAGAGAAAAATACATAAGCATTAATAAATACTCCCTCCGGCCCCTAATATAAGGGTCAGCCGCAAAAAAAACGCTTCTTAAGAAAATATGTGAATGTTAGTTGGGTGTGTGAATGTAACATTGTGTTACTAATTCCCTAATTAAACTAAGATATTTATATTAATCTAATAATCTCTTTACTAACTATGATAGAAAAAAGAATAATCATATCAACAATATCTCTATCATAGTTAGAAAAAGAATTATCTAATCATTCTATACATTATCCATGATAGAAAAGAATTGCCTAATACAATATGAACACTATCATGGATAAATAGTAACTAACCATGTTAGAAAGAATTTGCCTAACATGGTTAATAAACAAAACTAATTGATATTAAACAATAAATAAATATATATACATGCGGAAGCTAATGCAGACTATAAATTGGCAATATACAACTCTAAATAATATAACAACCTCTAAGACCTAATTCTCTTTCCTGCTGCTTCCGCCTGTGCATGAATACCTGCAAAATTATCAGTAATCGTGGGATGAGACAATTTGTCCCAGTAATCACCGCTTAACTCACTATAACAGTGAGATGTGCGGTAGCGAGGGCGTCTAAAGGGTACCACATTTTTAAATCAGTAATATATATATATATATATATATATATATATATATATATATATATATATATATATATATATATATATAATCCAAACCTTCTTCCCATGTATCACTTCAGTCTCTCTATCACTTTCAAATCAATACACTTCACCATCTCTACCTCCAATACAACCATACACCCCACAACTCTCACACTCACCTATAGATGCATTGTGCCATCACGGTGCATTCAAGCATCTAATCTTCTCTATATGATTTGACACTGTGCCCCTCTCTCTAATGAGGGGACAATTTCCCTCTCTGGCAACCTCCAGAGAGGGAACCCCAATTCTGTTTCCATTACAGAACGGGAACAGTTGGGCTCTCTAATGCCAAACAACCGTAGGTCACTTACTTTCTCTAGTAAGTAGACCCATGATCCCCGGTCTCTAGTCCGAAAAGGATCAGTACAAATAACTGTTGATCGACCAATCGACAGTTATCATCGCGCGATGGTACATAAAAAGCAGTGTCATGCAAAGCTCACCATATTCATGTCACAATATTTCAATCACAATTCGCTTTCATATCACAATCCCTTTCAATATCTCAACCCTTTCAAAATCACCGTCAGAATACGGTACCTGTATATCACACTATTCCAGAACTACCACCACCAGGATAATATATGTAAAATGTAAAACAATCCTTTATATAAAAATAATCTTGTTTGAAAGGCACCCGATAGCCTGTTTTATATAAAAATAACTTTTTAAAGATAATATATATATAGAGGGTGATAAAGGATTTTAAAAATCCCAGCTAACATCACCCTCAATGTTATAGTAAGGTTAAGTGTGATTACCTGTCGCCCTTAGCATTTCACAGCCTTGCCTTACCATTCCTTGTAGATTTTTCCTTCCCAGTATTCTCCTCTTAGGTCCTCCTATAATGATAGGATACAAAATGATAAATTAATATCATTTCACTTTATAACGCTTTGACGTCTCTCTCTCGTATCATTTATTACTACCCTTTCCCCCATTTATGTACCCTATCTTAATCAACCATATCAACCATATTAACACATCATTACAATTAAACATTTGTATATGAACTCGAAAATAATCAAAAACTATATATCAAGCACTTCCTCTTTATCAATATCATTCATCCAATTAACTTACAAGATACCAAGAATACTAATAATGGATATTGATACAATAATGCACATCAATCAAACATAAACCATTTTCCACACCATTCATGGTAATTGGTAAACCCCTTTAACTCTTAAAAATCTTCACCATATTCAATCATTAATTACTCAAAATTTCCAAGACAATTTAAGTACTATTCACTCTCACATCATCCACCCTTCACAGTTTCAAGGCTACCAAGTATTTAATAACTCTCACTGCCAAGCACAAAAACAATGCCATAATCAGATTAATTCTAACATTTCCAGCCTCATTTAAAACACAATTAAATCAGGAATGTTCCAAACAGTAGAGAAGGAATAACAAGTTCAAGAATTATATGACTTCAATTAACACCTACATGAAAACAAGTCATGACAAGCAAGATCGAATATCCTTAATAAAAATTAGCATTTAATCACGTGATACTTCAAGTATTACATTCATATTTCAAAGCAATTAAAATTATTTTAATTGCCTCCTCATGCAATTAGTCAAGACAGTAAGTAAATATCCTCGTGCCTTCTCAAGTACAACCATACTTATCCACATAGCACATACTAATAACCATTTATAATCTGTCAAGCATCAGATTCACACACCCATATCAAAAATCTATGGAGCCAGTATAAGAGGTGGACACAAAACATCACAAATCAACATATAAACATCAACTAAAAGCATTTCTTTTCTTAAATCCTTTCAGCCCAAACCAGAATTTAAATTCCTAAAATAAAATACCCCTGAAACCATAGTCATTCATCATTTCCTTTGATGAATCTAACAAGGCCATAGCAATACCTATCAACTATAACAAGGAAAACAACAAACTGAATTTCAGCGTTAACTTTCAAGTTTTATCTCCATTCTCAATAATCCATAACATCATTCATAGATGATTTTAAGGTTTGTGTCGCCAAGACAACCAACCTAAGCTGAGAAGAAAGATTTAGATTCAACTTCACAAGATGAACTCAAGTTTTCTTACACATTAACACAAATATGCACTTACACACGAGACATTAATACAATTTCCTTTAGCATTTTTCAATTAACACCATAAACCTCACACACACAAGCCAACAATTCAGCCACAACCGAAAAGAAAGAGACTTAGAAAACCTTCATTCTAAACACAATCAAACCTGTTGTAACATCCTGAAAATTTAATACAGGATTAAAGAGTGTTTTGGAAATGATAAATGGAGAAATTAGGAATTTTGGGAATTTTTAGGAATTTTTGGTGATTTTTGGGAATATTTTGGAAATTTTGAGTAATTAATGTGCATATAATTACTAAAGAAATGAAAAGTTTGAAATATGAGGGAGTGGTAGAGCTAAAAATATTTTGAAGTTTAAGAAGATTGGAGGCTGGCTTAAGTGGTTTTAAATCAAAATGAGTACACTATAGCAAGTTTAGGCTTTAAATAACCAAAATCATCCTTATTTCCCTCAAAACAAAAACGGCCTTCCCCCTTCCTTATCAATAAAACCGCCTCCCTCCTCCTGCCTCTCACCCGAAACCTCTCTCTCCTCCTTCCTCTTCATCTTCGATCCCGCCCCTCTCCCTGCGTGCTCGCCGTCCGGATTCCGGCGAGCTTCCTGCAGCACACGGCGGCGTCGACCGCCGAGGTTTGACCCAGAGACCTCCCTCCTTCCTTCTTCAACCATCCGATTTCTCCCACCCTTTCCTTTCTTCTCGCGATTTCACCTCCCTCAACCCTCTCATGATTTTTCCTTCACCCATCCACCTTCATCTTCCATCTGAAGCTTCAAAATCAAGTGGGATGTTCAGTTATTGATGGTGCTTGGCCGATCTTCACGCGCTAACAGCTCTTTGCTTCGATTTTTCTTTTGTTTTCCGGCGGGTGTGGGCCGTGAACGACTGCGGTGAAGGTGAGCTACAATATTTTCTTGTTCTTCAAGTAATTCTCCCTTTTTACTTCGTTTTCTTATGTTTCTTTCTGTTTTCCTATAAATCTCGGCCAGCCACCTTAGTGGCCATTTTCCGGTGAGTTCCAACGGCGGTTCATGGCAGAATCCGGCGGCACTGAGCTCAGGTAGTTATAATCTTTCCATTTTGTTTTCTTTTTTCGCTATACCGGGTGAGATTTGAGTGGAGGTTGAACTGATTGAGGGGGTTCTGAAGTTTGAATCAAATAATAAGCTGGAATAATATTAAACTTTATATTTTTGTGTGTTTTGAGACAGATTTGGTAGTGGATTAAGAATTTGATGGTTCCTATGAAAACCCTAAGATTGGACAGCCCTAGTCTGTCCATGTGTAAGAGGACTTCAGGTCCAAAAATTTCTAAATTGCTAGTTTAGGATTCTGTTGTGATGTTGTTATGATTATGGGATTGATGTTAGGATGGTTACATGTACGTGTGAGGGTGTTGATTTTATTCTTTGCCCTCTCCTCTGTCAAATGGATTTGGTTTTATGTGGTATACTGAAATTTATGTGTGTGTATTTATATGAGAAATATGCAATAAGGAATTATGTTGGTTGGTAATGCATGAATGATTTTTGTTTGTGGTGGATAAAGTTGGTATGCAATTGAGTTTCATGTTAATATGGAGTTGTAAACCTTTGATTAATACTTGCAGGAGTAAATACAAGTTCTAAACTAGTTGTTGTATGTGTGCTTATAAATTTTATTCCATTATTTTTGCTGTTATGGCCTTTGGTACAAAGAATGAAGATTTTGGTTATTCTAAGTCTAGTTTTGTTTGTTATATGATTGAGTGATGTGCGGGTGCAAGTTACACTTGGCATGTGAAAATTTGCTTTTTGATGTATATTGTTATTGAGTTCTTAATAAATAGAAAGTAAGGATATGTATATATATAGTTGTTTGCCTTGTGGATGTAGTTACATATGGATTAGTTACTTTAATATGTAGAAGTTATTCACTGGATTCAAGGCAAGGGATTAGGGGAATTGTTTTTCTTTTAGAACATGGGTATATGCTCTAGTACATGTGAAATCAGTGTGTATAGGTGTATGTAAGGAAGAAAGTTATTATTCTTTGTTTTGCTTGCAATCTTGTGTGACATGTTAATTAAAAAGGGACTACTTTACTATTTGTTTGAATTTGAGCTGAGAAAGTAATATGGCAATAGAGTTTGCTTGAAGAAGTGTTGTTTTATTATATATCTGATTAAGAAGTGGAAACTGTTTTGTTGTTACCGCCTTGAGTCTGAATGTAATTAAAAATGGTAGGCATAGGTTATTTTATAGGGTAAAGGTGCAAAAATGGGTCCAAACAATTACGCCAGGAGCACATAGGGGTAAGAAGTATTTTCGGCCTCAATTCTGGGTCTGAAGAATAAATATTGGTGCAATATAGGGTACGCTGTTAATGTTGACCGACGTTGACCGTTAAACGCTGACGTGGCGGGGGAAATAAGATTTTAGGCTGACGTGGCATGCTTATGTGTCAATATTTTTCTGAGTGTGTGGGGCCCACATAATTTAAATTAATAAAAAAAATAAAAAAACACCCTCACCACTATTTTTTATTTTTTTTTATTAATTTAAATTATGTGGGCCCCACACACTCAGAAAAATATTGCCACATAAGCATGCCACGTCAGCAAAAAATTTTATTTCCCCCGCCACGTCAGCGTTTAACGGTCAACGTCGGTCAACATTAACGGTGTACCCTATATTGCACCAATATTTATTCTTCAGACCCAGAATTGAACCCGAAAATACTTCTTCCCCCTATGTGCTCCTGGCGTAATTGTTTGGACCCATTTTTACACCTTTACCCTATTTTATAATGAGTAATGAAATATGGTTAAGTTATATGTATGGTGCTTTGAGTGCTTATAATATGTGATTACAATTTATATGTGAATGTTCAAAGTTGCTTACAAGTTTTCATGTGTGTTGGTGTTACAAAATCTGTGTATATGTTCTTTATTTTCTGCAGAGTTTGAAAGTAGATATGAGAATTAAGTAATTGGTGATGAGATAAAGTTAGATACAATGATTGTATGAGTATGAAGTTGTGTTTTTCCTCGCTGAATTTAGTCACATGAATTGTATAAAAGTAGAATGATTATTTGCATATGTCTAGGATAATGTGAATTGGCTCTTTGCTGATTTTAATTTTGGTAAGATTAAATGTTAGAACTGCAAAAGACAATGCTGATTACTTCTTTCATTTGCTTGGGACAAACAAAATTGAGGAAAAGGAAATGTTTTGAGAGCTGATTGCATGTGATTAGTATGATATATGTGTATGATTGATTTGTGTGAAAAGAAATTTGATTTATTTGTGATTGTGAAGTTGAAATGTTGATCCTAGCTATAGAATATTTACCTTGTTGATTGAAGAATTAAATGATCATGCAAAAATGAAGGGAAGGGTAGTGATATAATATGGAATACGAGAGAGACGTCAAAGTATTATAAAGTGGAAATGATATTAATTTATCATTTGTATCCTATTATCATAGGAGGAACTAAAGTATTTGGAGAAAATCTCCGAGAAATGGTAAGGAAGAACGTCAGAGTGCTAAAGGGCGACAGGTAATCACACTTAACCTTGCTATAACATTGAGGGTGACGTTAGTTAGGGATTTTGAAAAAAAAATCCCTTCTCACCCTCTATATATATTATCTTTAAAAGATTATTTTTATACAAAATAGGCTATCGGGTGCCTTTCAAACACGATTATTTTATATAAATGATTGATTTGCATTTTATATATATATTATCCTGGTGGTGGTGGTAGTTCTTGAATAGTATGACATACAGGTACCATATTCTGATTAAAGAGGGTTGTGGTTTGAAATGGGTGTGAATTGTTAAGTTTGAAATTGTGAGGGATTTATGTATTACTTGGTTAGGAATAATGATAGTTAGGTGGAGGAAAGGAATTGAATGGTTGTGAATGGGATGGTGATATTGAAAGGAAATGGTGATTGAGATGTTGAATACTGTGAGATATTGAAAAGGATATTGTGGAAGGTTGTTGCATGACACTGCTTGTACCATCGGCCGATGTAACCGTTCGATAGCGCAATCGACGGTTAGTTGTACTGGTCCTAATGAGTAGAGACAGGGACTTACGGTTTCCGAGTAGAGACGGGCTCCGTTTATTATTTCCTTTTGATTATAGACAGGGGAAATATGCCTTTCAGAGTAGAGACTGGGGCACAGTGTCAATTATATTTACTTCCGGATATTTGGAGATGTTTGGCTTATTGAGGTTATGTTTATTTGGAGATGTGTGGGTATATATAGATATATGTTATGTGTGGGCATGTATATTGTATACAGGTGAATTATTTTAAAACTGTGGTACCCTTTAGACGCCTAATTACCGCACATCTCACTGTTATAGTGAGTTAAGCGGTGTTTACTGGGACAAATTGTCTCATTCCACGATTACTGACATTTTTGCAGGTATTCATGCACAGACACAAGCAGCAGGAAAGGGGATTAGGTAGTAGAAGTTATATAGTTTCTTTGGAATTGTATATTGCCAATTTGTATAGGCCTGCATTCGTTTCCGCATGTATATAGCTAGTTATTGTAAAACATCAATTAGTTTTGTTTATTAACCATGTTAGGCAAATCCTTTCTAACATGGTTAGCAATAAATTATCCATGATAGCAGCTGTATCATATTAGTTTATTCTTTTCTATCATGGATAATAATTTAGTCATTAGGATATTCTTTTTCTAACTATGATAGAGATATTGGTATTATCGAAATTCCTTTTTCTATCATAGTTAGCAAAGATATTATTGAACTAAAAGAGATGTCACAGGTTAATTAGGGGAATTAGTAACAGCATGTTACAACTTGGTTATCAGTATTTGGTATACGATAACCTAGGACTGTGCTGCATTGCATATAGATTGACAATATACATTCTTAGTATTCACTTCCTTCTGTGCATGAATATCTGGCCTTTTGAGAGGAATATCACTCATCCCGTGGTGGGGAGAGAGTGATAAGAGAAATTGAATAGGTATTGTGGAGAGATTGAGATGAACATAGAAAGAATAATGAAATAATGTTGATATGTATAAGAATTTAGGAAGAATTACGAATAAGGATGCTTCTCTGGGGTCTCGAATATAGTTATGTGCCGGCCATAATCATAGTCGAGGCATCATGAGATCCCTTATTGGGTTAATGGAGTATTGAAATGTGAAAATAACAATTAATAATGAATGAAATGTGAAATAAGAGTTATTGCTTTGTTTATTATTTGTTTACTGATTTGTTAAATTGTTTGCTTCATAGATGAATTTGACTTGTGCTATTTGATTGTTTTGAAACAAAATTCTAGTGAAATTGTGTTTTTATAAGCTCCAACATGAGATAGACTATTTATTGACTGTGATTTGATTTTACATCATTAGTAATGGGGGTTGTTTCATCAGTATAATGAAAGGATTTGACTTTTTATACTTTGTGATTGGAAAAGTGATTAATGAAAGTGAAGTTATGTGTTAGCATTGAGTTGTTTTGTTCATGTGTTGGAAAATAATAATAAAAGAGGTGAATGTACTTAGGTAAGAATGCTAGTGTGGTGTTTCCTGTGATAATCAACTACTTAAGGTTTGCAAGATGTGAGTGTGAGGATATATTAATTTGGTAAGCCTTGTTTGTATAATGTGGACTAAAGCTTAATTAAATATGTTTTACCTATGATTATGTATTGAATTTTTATAGAAAATTGAAAGGTTTTGCAAGTTGATCATAGGTAATTAGAAGGATTTGACTATTAAAACTATGTGAATTGTAGTTACAAATGTGAATTGATTTTAATTTGATTGAATTTTTGTTGGTTGATCACAAAGATATCAATGTGTGTTAAAGTAATTAAGGTTGCTAAAAATTGATTTATTATTGTTTGTTTGACAATTAATTAAGTTGGAATATATGAAATTTGAATTATGAATTAGTTTAGTGGTGAATTTTATTTCGTGATTCCCATGTGAATGGTGAAACATGATTGATGGGCAGTTGATTATATGAGGTGAGATTATAGATTTGAGGATTTATTGTAATAGGTTTATTACTGACTTAGAAAAAGAGATCAAATCTTGTGGTGATGATCAAAGTGGAGTATCTTACATTGGTTAGAAATGATGTTGGACTATGTGATTCGTGCGAATTGAGATTAATATGAATTGTAATGTTGGGAGTGATTATGTATAGGATAATAGAAGAATTTAGTTTGGTTGGAATGACTATCTAGGATTCATAAAGGAATTTTAATACAATATCAAGTTGAAAAGGTTAGAAAAATTCTGCAGACAGACTGTTTCTGCTGATAAATTCTCGCCAGTCTGCTCGCCAGTGGCGCGCAGCTGGCGAGCAGCTGCGAAGCAAAGGCGCCATGTCTCTGGAAACTCGCCACTCGCTCGCCAGCTGGCGAGCGGCTGGCGAGCCTTAAAAAAAAATATGGTTCCCATGGTTATACATGTAAGGATATTGCTATACAAATTGGGTTATGATAATTGTCTTGTGGATTAAAGTAATTCTTGGCTGATTTCTTTTTGTTCATAAGCTTTACTTCGATATGGTTATAGTTATCTTTTAATGAAGGAATTGAATTCTTTTTAGACTATAACATGAGGATTGTATTAGAGATTCCATGATTGTGTTAAACCTTTGAATGTTTCTTAATGGGCGTCTTGATTATTGACAAAAGTAAACTGTTGTTTTAAAGTTCACTAGTAGATGTCAAATGTATTCAAATGCTATTGTCATTCTAATGTGTTAAATATGAGTCTAGAACCATTATTGAAATTATGAAATCTATAACATAATCTGTTTATGGTTGTTTTGATGCAGCTAGTATTATTATGTGAGGTGCATCATGCATAGTGCTAGGATTAATGATGTATGATATCTTTCAGGGAAATGAATTGCTTAAGCTTGATCTATTCGATTATAATGATTTGTTTGATTGATTAAATTGTTTGAAATTGTGATGGATTGGAGATTTGATGTTAGGAAAGAATGATAGAGATTTTTTTTTATTTTAGTAAGTCGTTGTTATGAGTTTTGCTTCATATGTGTATACATGCGGATGGAACAAGCAAATGCAAATTTCTTTTCCTTGCTTACTACCTTGGCTGAACTGGGACTTAATGTTAAGGGTTGGGATTGGTTCTGATTCTTTGAAAACCTTGTGGATGTCAGTAAATGTAAGGGGGTCAATTGATGTTGAAATTGGTGATTGTTCTTCAAATTGTATTCTGAAGTGGACATGGTATTGTGCATCTCTTAATGTAAAAGATATGGCGTTTGAGGGTTGTATGATAATTGTTAGTGTTTATGAAGTGAAGTAAGCTTTAAATAGGCAAAGTTTAGATTTTACTAGTTTCTAAAGATCTGAACAATTCCTGAAATGCGATCCTATTTTGCTAAGTAACTAATACATCAGAATAGGTATATGTGTGAAGACATCTAATTATTGTTGCTGAAGTCATGGTTAAATGGCTATGGTTTAGGTATGAAGTGAATGTAAATTGTGATTTGGGTAAAGAACAGGATTTATGGGAGCAAATATCATAGAATTAATGATGATTTTGATTAGAATTTTAGTTATATTTCTAGATTTTCTCGCATAGTGTTTCTAGCCTTGCTCAAAGGTTATATACATTCAAGTCAATCTGACTTGATTTCACCTCTTTTCAATCTCTAAAGGAACTTGAGAATTGGTGTTAATATTCGTAATCTCACATTTATCCCAAGATAACATCTCTCCTACCTCTCACTTGTCTACTTTTCTAGAAATTTTGATCAAGAACTTTAATTAGAATGTTCAAATTCTTCTAAATCCTTGAAATCATCTCTATGGTGTCATATGGATTACATTTATGACAATGAATCCTCAGTACCAAAGACATCAATATTCCCAAATTTATATTCAAATGCCTCTTTCTCTTACTCAAACTAGGATTATCTATTGAAGAAATCGTCCATTTCTCTGTATCTAATGATAATTTCTACTAATTTCGAGGACGAAATTATTTAAGGGGGTTAGAATTGTAACATCCTGAAAATTTAATACAGGATTAAAGAGTGTTTTGGAAATGATAAATGGAGAAATTAGGAATTTTGAGAGTTTTTAGGAATTTTTGGTGATTTTTTGGAATATTTTGGAAATTTTGAGTAATTAATGTGCATATAATTACTAAAGAAATGAAAAGTTTGAAATATGAGGGAGTGGTAGAGCTAAAAATATTTTGAAGTTTAAGAAGATTGGAGGCTGGTTTAAGTGGTTTTAAATCAAAATGAGTACACTATAGTAAGTTTAGGCTTTAAATAACCAAAATCATCCTTATTTCCCTCAAAACAAACACGGCCTTCCCCCTTCCTTATCAATTAAACCGCCTCCCTCCTCCTGCCTCTCACCCGAAACCTCTCTCTCCTCCTTCCTCTTCATCTTCGATCCCGCCCCTCTCCCTGCGTGCTCGCCGTCCGGATTCCGGCGAGCTTTCGACAGCACACGGCGGCGTCGACCGCCGAGGTTTGACCCAGAGACCTCCCTCCTTCCTTCTTCAACCATCCGATTTCTCCCACCCTTTCCTTTCTTCTCGCGATTTCACCTCCCTCAACCCTCTCATGATTTTTCCTTCACCCATCCACCTTCATCTTCCATCTGAAGCTTCAAAATCAAGTGGGATGTTCAGTTATTGATGGTGCTTGGCCGATCTTCACGCGCTAACAGCTCTTTGCTTCAATTTTTCTTTTGTTTTCCGGCGGGTGTGGGCGGTGAACGACGGCGGTGAAGGTGAGCTACAATATTTTCTTGTTCTTCAAGTAATTCTCCCTTTTTACTTCGTTTTCTTATGTTTCTTTCTGTTTTCCTATAAATCTCGGCCAGCCACCTTAGTGGCCATTTTCCGGTGAGTTCCAACGGCGGTTCATGGCAGAATCCGGCGGCACTGAGCTCAGTTAGTTATAATCTTTCCATTTTGTTTTCTTTTTTCGCTATACCGGGTGAGATTTGAGTGGAGGTTGAACTGATTGAGGAAGTTCTGAAGTTTGAATCAAATAATAAGCTAGAATAATATTAAACTTTATATTTTTGTGTGTTTTGAGACAGATTTTGGTAGTGGATTAAGAATTTGATGGTTCCTATGAAAACCCTAAGATTGGACAGCCCTAGTCTGTCCATGTGTAAGAGGACTTCAGGTCCAAAAATTTTTAAATTGCTAGTTTAGGATTCTGTTGTGATGTTGTTATGATTATGGGATTGATGTTAGGATGGTTACATGTACGTGTGAGGGTGTTGATTTTATTCTTTGCCCTCTCCTCTGTCAAATGGATTTGGTTTTATGTGGTATACTGAAATTTATGTGTGTGTATTTATATGAGGAATATGCAATAAGGAATTATGTTGGTTGTTAATGCATGAATGATTTTTGTTTGTGGTGGATAAAGTTGGTATGCAATTGAGTTTCATGTTAATATGGAGTTGTAAACCTTTGATTAATACTTGCAGGAGTAAATACAAGTTCTAAACTAGTTGTTGTATGTGTGCTTATAAATTTTATTCCATTATTTTTGCTGTTATGGCCTTTGGTACAAAGAATGAAGATTTTGGTTATTCTAAGTCTAGTTTTGTTTGTTATATGATTGAGTGATGTGGGGTGCAAGTTACACTTGGCATGTGAAAATTTGCTTTTTGATGTATATTGTTATTGAGTTCTTAATAAATAGAAAGTAAGGATATGTATATATATAGTTGTTTGCCTTGTGGATGTAGTTACATATGGATTAGTTACTTTAATATGTAGAAGTTATTCACTGGATTCAAGGCAAGGGATTAGGGGAATTGTTTTTCTTTTAGAACATGGGTATATGCTCTAGTACATGTGAAATCAGTGTGTATAGGTGTATGTAAGGAAGAAAGTTATTATTCTTTGTTTTGCTTGCAATCTTGTGTGACATGTTAATTAAAAAGGGACTACTTTACTATTTGTTTGAATTTGAGCTGAGAAAGTAATATGGCAATAGAGTTTGCTTGAAGAAGTGTTGTTTTATTATATATCTGATTAAGAAGTGGAAACTGTTTTGTTGTTACCGCCTTGAGTCTGAATGTAATTAAAAATGGTAGGCATAGGTTATTTTATAATGAGTAATGAAATATGGTTAAGTTATATGTATGGTGCTTTGAGTGCTTATAATATGTGATTACAATTTATATGTGAATGTTCAAAGTTGCTTACAAGTTTTCATGTGTGTTGGTGTTACAAAATCTGTGTATATGTTCTTTATTTTCTGCAGAGTTTGAAAGTAGATATGAGAATTAAGTAATTGGTGATGAGATAAAGTTAGATACAATGATTGTATGAGTATGAAGTTGTGTTTTTCCTCGCTGAATTTAGTCACATGAATTGTATAAAAGTAGAATGATTATTTGCATATGTCTAGGATAATGTGAATTGGCTCTTTGCTGATTTTAATTTTGGTAAGATTAAATGTTAGAACTGCAAAAGACAATGCTGATTACTTCTTTCATTTGCTTGGGACAAACAGAATTGAGGAAAAGGAAATGTTTTGAGAGCTGATTGCATGTGATTAGTATGATATATGTGTATGATTGATTTGTGTGAAAAGAAATTTGATTTATTTGTGATTGTGAAGTTGAAATGCTGATCCTAGCTATAGAATATTTACCTTGTTGATTGAAGAATTAAATGATCATGCAAAAATGAAGGGAAGGGTAGTGATATAATATGGAATACGAGAGAGACGTCAAAGTATTATAAAGTGGAAATGATATTAATTTATCATTTGTATCCTATTATCATAGGAGGAACTAAAGTATTTGGAGAAAATCTCCGAGAAATGGTAAGGAAGAACGTCAGAGTGCTAAAGGGCGACAGGTAATCACACTTAACCTTGCTATAACATTGAGGGTGACGTTAGTTAGGGATTTTGAAAAAAAAATCCCTTCTCACCCTCTATATATATTATCTTTAAAAGATTATTTTTATACAAAATAGGCTATCGGGTGCCTTTCAAACACGATTATTTTATATAAATGATTGATTTGCATTTTATATATATATTATCCTGGTGGTGGTGGTAGTTCTTGAATAGTATGACATACAGGTACCATATTCTGATTAAAGAGGGTTGTGGTTTGAAAGGGGTGTGAATTGTTAAGTTTGAAATTGTGAGGGATTTATGTATTACTTGGTTAGGAATAATGATAGTTAGGTGGAGGAAAGGAATTGAATGGTTGTGAATGGGATGGTGATATTGAAAGGAAATGGTGATTGAGATGTTGAATACTGTGAGATATTGAAAAGGATATTGTGGAAGGTTGTTGCATGACACTGCTTGTACCATCGGCCGATGTAACCGTTCGATAGCGCAATCGACGGTTAGTTGTACTGGTCCTAATGAGTAGAGACAGGGACTTACGGTTTCCGAGTAGAGACGGGCTCCGTTTATTATTTCCTTTTGATTATAGATAGGGGAAATATGCCTTTCAGAGTAGAGACTGGGGCACAGTGTCAATTATATTTACTTCCGGATATTTGGAGATGTTTGGCTTATTGAGGTTATGTTTATTTGGAGATGTGTGGGTATATATAGATATATGTTATGTGTGGGCATGTATATTGTATACAGGTGAATTATTTTAAAACTGTGGTACCCTTTAGACGCCTAATTACCGCACATCTCACTGTTATAGTGAGTTAAGCGGTGTTTACTGGGACAAATTGTCTCATTCCACGATTACTGACATTTTTGCAGGTATTCATGCACATACACAAGCAGCAGGAAAGGGGATTAGGTAGTAGAAGTTATATAGTTTCTTTGGAATTGTATATTGCCAATTTGTATAGGCCTGCATTCGTTTCCGCATGTATATAGCTAGTTATTGTAAAACATCAATTAGTTTTGTTTATTAACCATGTTAGGCAAATCCTTTCTAACATGGTTAGCAATAAATTATCCATGATAGCAGCTGTATCATATTAGTTTATTCTTTTCTATCATGGATAATAATTTAGTCATTAGGATATTCTTTTTCTAACTATGATAGAGATATTGGTATTATCGAAATTCCTTTTTCTATCGTAGTTAGCAAAGATATTATTGAACTAAAAGAGATGTCACAGGCTAATTAGGGGAATTAGTAACAGCATGTTACACCTGTACATGCATCTTATAACCCAACCAAACTTGTACACCAACAAATCCAAGGTTTGAAACCACAAATCCCTCTAAATTCGTCAGATATCATAACCCCCACAAATCAGAACATAAACAATGGCTCCTAAAATTAATAAACCGTTTGGCGAAAATGTAGAAGCCACTTTGCAAATCATCTAATTTCCAGCCTGAGCAAAACACAAAACCAGAAAATTCAAACCAACATGCCAACATCGAACATCAATAACACAATCACATCTACCACCAAAAACTTCAACCTTTTAATTATTAATATCCCATATTCCCAACTCAGTTCCAAATGAACAGATCCCATGGAAAAGCTATAAATTTGTGAAGCACAAAAACTTGCAGAATCAATCAAAGCCATTTTACAGTTTTGATAAACATATGTATTAAAAGTTCATAACTTTGGTCCCAAATAACCTCAAATCCAAAATCAGTTCTGACCCTTCCCTCTCCTCTCAAAATCAGCGCAAAACTAAGTATGAAATGAAAGAAAAAAAAATGTTACCAACTCATTTTTGGCCTTAAGTGCGCCGCCCATAGCTTCCCATCGCCGGAAAAACTTCAACAGTCGCCGGAAATTACAACTCGAATGCTATTCTTTCCGTTAACCACCGTGAGTTCGCCGGAAAAACTCGCCGGATTTGCAAGAAGAACCAAAGAAAACCGAATGTGAGGAGTGGAGACTCCAGCCGCCGTACGTCGCGATTTCCGCCGGAATCGACGCAGCTTCGCCGGAAAATGAAGGGGACGAAATGAGGAAGTGAAGGCGTGGGAAAGTGAAGGAAGGCGGGTTTTAGTAGGGTTGAGGGGAAGGAAAAGACGAAGGCGTCGCCGCCGTGTGCCGCAGAAGAGGAAGAAGAATGCGACGGAGGAGAGGAGGGATGTAACATGCTGTTACTAATTCAGTTGTAACAAGTTGTTACTAATTCCTTAATTAGTCTGTCACATCTCTTTTAATTCTATTACCTCTTTACTAACTATGATAGGAAAAGGAATATTCATATTAACAACATCTCTATCATAGTTAGAAAAGGAATTTCCTAATGATTACATAATATCCATGATAGAAAAGAATCTCCTGATACAATATGAATGCTATCATGGATATTTAAAAACTAACCATGTTAGAAAGGATTTACCTAACATGGTTATTTAACAAAACCAACTATTATTTAACAATACATAAATATAACTACATGCGGAAACGAATGCAGGCCTATACAAATTGGCAATATACAATTTAAATAGCCAATATAGCTCCTACTACCTAATTCCCTTTCCTGCTGCTTGCATCAGTGCATGAATACCTGCAAAAATGTCAGTAATCGTGGGATGAGACAATTTGTCCCAGTAATCACCGCTTAACTCACTATAACAGTGAGATGTGCGGTAGCGAGGGCGTCTAAAGGGTACCTCATTTTTAAACCAGTAATATATATATATATATATATCCGTGTCAATTCTTCTTCCATTCCTCTCTCAAATCCCTCCATAAATTCCACATCACTTATCAATACTTTAATCAACCACATCAAATGATTCCCCACAACCTAACTCATCACTATCTCAAACTCAACAACAAAAATAAACGTGATTGACACTGTGCCCAGTCTCAAATCTGAAAGCATAAAAAGGGAGCACTTTTAAATAGTGAAAACGTCTCTGGGGAGCACTTTAAAAGTGAAAACGTCCCTGGGGAGCACTTTAAAAGTGAAAACGTCCCTGGGGAGCACTTTTAAAAGTGAAAACGTCCCTGGAGAGCACTTTTAAAAGTGAAAACGTCCCTGGTTCCTTTAAAAAAATCCGAGGAACCTGTACTATTAACCAATCGATTGCGCAGATCGATAGGTTACATCGGCCGACGGTACTATCAGTGTCATGCAATGCTCACTATAACCTATCAATATCCTATCAATATCACTTCCACAATATTCAATATCTAAATCACAATTTCCATCAATTTCTCAATTTCATCCAATATCTCCATCACAACAATTCCACTCCTTCCATCAAACTAAATATCACTATCCCTGTATACATTCTGTAACATCCTGAAAAATTTAATTCAGGATTAGAGAGTATTTTGGGAAATTTTGGAATTTTTTAGGAATTTTTGGGAATATTTTGGAAATTTTGAGTAATTAATGTGCATATAATTACTAAAGAAATGAAAAGTTTGAAATATGAGGGAGTGGTAGAACTAAAAATATTTCGAAGTTTAAGAAGATTGGAGGCTGGTTTAAGTGGTTTTAAATCAAAATGAGTACACTATAACAAGTTTAGGCTTTAAATAACCAAAATCATCCTTATTTCCCTTAAAACAAACACGACCCTCCCTCCTTTCTATATATATCAGCCGATCCCTCCCCCTGCCTTCGACTTCATTTCTCTCTTCCTCTCCTCCGTCCCTCGCGTTCCGGCGGCCAAGGCGCGGCGGCGCCGCCCCCTCACAAACCCATCTCCTTTCTCACTTCTCTTCCTTCACTTCACCAAAACCCATCTCTTCCTTTCCCTTCCGCGCGTCCCCATCCTTCTCTATTTTGAGCGAGCCCACCGACGGCTCAGTGGTAGCGAACGGCGGAAGATGCGACGGATGACGGTAGGAGAGGCTAAGTTTTGGCTTTTATTGTACCTCTTAAGCTTTGTTTCTTTTCCATGAGGGTCTCTCATATTCTCTTTGTGTTTTCTTTCCAATCCCTTAGTTTCCCCTTCGATCTCCGGCGAGCCCAGCGGCGTTCCGGCGACGGCAAGGTCTGGTGAAACCCCTCCCTTCATTTTTGAACTCCGTAAGTATTTTTCACACTCTTATTGCCTTTGATTTTCGTTTTAGCCGTGTGAGAATGAGAGGCTGATTTGGGGTTTTAGGTCTTAGTCTTGGAAAAGTAATAGAACTAAGCTAAAACTTCATCTCTTTGTGTCCTAATTGTCAAATAGAATGTTGATTGAAGTTTCGTGAAGTTTTTGCAAAAACCCTAAAAATTGGGAATTCTCAAATCCAACGGGTTTAGAGTCATTTTTTTTGGTTTAGAATCCTTAAATAATCAATAACAAAACTTGTTTGAGTTGATTATATCATTGCTGGTTGATTGATTTGGGTATGAGTGTTTTACAACTTTGATTTGGTTATTTTTGGATGATTGGACTATTACTTGGATGTTTTAGATTTGGTGTGAGTTATTTTGATTGTTGTATGTTAAATTCCAATGATTTACCTTCTCCTTGCAAATGCTGAAATTGGTTATTGAATGTATGCTTTGGCTGTTAGCTTTTCTGTTTGATTAAGAATTTTTGCAGGAATGGGAAACTGAAATTAGTGGTATTGTAGGGATGTTTAAATAATGTTTTGGTGACTGGAATCAAGTTGATTTGTAGGATAAAAGTGGTTGATGTTATAGGAAAATATTCATGAATTAATTATTGGATTAAGGTGGACATGTTGGATTTGATGAATGACTTGTAGAATGTCAATTAGACTAAAGTGAGTATTTGTTGTGGATATTGAATATGGAAAATTGATGATTAAAGTTGTAATTTTAAATCAGAGGGCCTTAGAAATTTGTAGCCGCTCATTGTATCATTATGAGTTATTAAGGAGTAGTTTTGCTTCTTTGTGATCATAAAGATTTGAATTAATAGTCACTCATCATTGGTATCCCTTGGTTGTTTTGTAAAGTGTAAATTAGTATTGATGGGAACTGTCATTACTGTTTATGCTCTCTTTTGTTTGGAAACTGTTATTTTGTTTATAGTGGCTGAATTGATATATGGTTGAATGGAGCTGTCTTTTCTTGGTTATTGATGTTACATGTGAGTGGTATTATGGAACATACATGGGATTTGTGTGTTTGACTCTTAATAATGTAATTTCATATTAGAGGGTACTAATGAAGTGTCCATGAAGTGTATACTTGTATATTAAATTTCTGGGATTGGATGAAATTAATTGTGATATCATCTTAATTAATCTTGATGTTGACAATGTGGAAAATAATTAAAAGAAACCTTATTAAATGCCTAGGCCATGAGTGTTACGATCGTTGGTTAAAAGTGTTGTTGGAAGGCTCAAAACTGATTCATTTGTTGTTGTGGACTAATATAGAATTAGGTAAATCCCTAGTATTTTGTTAAGTGATGATTAAAGTAATAAATGATTGGAAATCCTTAAGTAGGGGTTGCTAAACTTGATTTATGGTTTTGTGGATGATTATAGAGTTATTGAGGATGCTATTGGACTTGGTTGGCTTAGCCAACAATGGGAAGAGTTGGGATCTTTAGGTGATTGGAGAAGTAGAATATTGTGAGTTAGTTTTATTAAAGTATGGAAATGAGTTCTTGTTTTTCTTCCCTGTAAGCTGGAAATTTTGATTGTAAGGTTTAATTTGGTAGTTAAGGACATTTAAAGGAAAGGGTGGATATATAAACAAGCTTGTAGGCCAAATGTTTAAGAAAAGGGAAGTGTGTGATGAAAATTTTTGTTAGTCTAGTGTTTCTGCTGAATGTGCTTCTTTTTCTGTGTGATTTTTGGAACTAAATGTCTTTTGATTTCTCTGTTTGGAGCATGTACTTAATGTTGGTTTTTGCATGCTTGATAGCTTATTAGAATTGAAGAATGTAAGTCCTGTTTGTTTAACTTCTGAAGGAATTTAGGCAAATGAGTGAAGTATATGCTATAATGTATGCATTGGAATTTAATTTACCTATCTGGTTGTTTAAGGAATTGTTTGATGTGCATGATTAATTGGTATAATCATGTATGGTTGATAAGGTAAATTGAAATGATACATGCTTGAGTAACATGATAGATTTTGTAAATTCTTTGTTATGTGATAGTTATTGGCTGAATTTGGATGTTAGAAAGATGACATGAAAAGAATTATTTAAAGAAGGGAAAATGGGTAGTAATGTGGATACGAGAGAGAGACGTTTAACATGAAGTAGAATGATACTAATTTATCATTCTGTACTACATTATAGGATTGATTGCGATAATGACTTCCGTGGCATCAAGAAAGGTTGAGAAATAGCGTAATTGCTAAAGGGCGACAGGTAATCACTCTTAACCTCACTATAACATTGAGGGTGACGTTAGTTAGGGATTTTGTAAAATCCCTTTTCACCCTCTATATATATATATTATCTTTAAAAGGTTATTTTTATATAAAACAGGCTATCGGGTGCCTTTTAAACACGATTATTTTCGTATAAAAGGAATTTGAAACATTATATACTATTATCCTGCCTGGTGGTGGCCATTGATCTGGAATGGCGTGGAATGTATATAGGGATAGTGTTGGATAGTGGTTTAAGAGATGATGAAGATAGAAAAGAGGGTTATATGTTGAGTTGAGATAGTTGAGAGTTATGTTGATGAAATATAGAATAAGGATTGTTAGTATTGCATGACACTGATTATTAGTACCGTCGGCCGATGTAACCTATCGATCTGCGCAATCGATAGGTTAATTGTACAGGTTCCTCGGATTTTAAAGGAACCAGGGACGTTTTCACTTTTTATAGTGCTCCCTTTTCAGGGACGTTTTCACTATTTAAAAGTGCTCCCTTTTTATGCTTTCAGATTTGAGACTGGGCACAGTGTCAATCACGTTTATTTTCGTCTGTTGAGTTGATTTGGAACTGACTGAGGGATTTGAGTGATATGTGGGAAATAGAGATGATGAATTTGAATTGATTTAGAAGGAGGGACTTAAATGATGGATGAAAGACTTGATATATATATGTATAGTATTGTTTTGAAATGAGGTACCCTTTAGACGCCCTCGCTACCGCACATCTCACTGTTATAGTGAGTTAAGCGGTGATTACTGGGACAAATTGTCTCATCCCACGATTACTGACATTTTTGCAGGTATTTATGCACTGATGCAAGCAGCAGGAAAGGGAATTTAGGTAGTAGAAGCTATATAGGCTATTTGAATTGTATATTGCCAATTTGTATAGGCCTGCATTCGTTTCCGCATATATTTATATGTATTTGATATTATTGAACATTAGGTTGTTTATTTTCTAACCATGTTAGGTGATCCTTTTCTAACATGGTTAGCTATTAATTATCCATGATAGTATTCAGGTTGTATTAGTTTATTCTTTCCTATCATGGATAAAAATTATAAAAGGATTAGATTAATCTTTTCTAACTATGATAGAGATATTAATATTATGGAAATTCCTTTTTCTATCATAGTTAGTAAAGAAATTAATGAATCGGAATAAATATTAATGGTTAATTAGGTAATTAGTAACACAATGTTACACATTCCACGCCATTCCAGATCAATGGCCACCACCAGGCAGGATAATAGTATATAATGTTTCAAATTCCTTTTATACGAAAATAATCGTGTTTAAAAGGCACCCGATAGCCTGTTTTATATAAAAATAACCTTTTAAAGATAATATATATATATATATATATATATATAGAGGGTGAAAAGGGATTTTACAAAATCCTAGCTAACATCACCCTCAATGTTATAGTAAGGTTAAGTGTGATTACCTGTTGCCCTTTAGCACTTTACGCGATTTTTCACCCTTTCTTATTTGATGCCAATAAAACATGCATGCTTCCATTCCTATAATAATATATAGAGAGCAAAATGATAAATTAATATCATTTTCACTTCATAATACTTCAACGTCTCTCTCTCGTGTCTATATGACTACCCAGTTTCCCCTTCTTAATTCCAATTCTCTTATTTATTCAAATCCTCATTGTTTAACTAGGTAAGAGTCTAATATTTTCTAATGATGTATAGAAATCTTGTAACATCACAATAAAGCATATACATTCAGTCATTAATCAATAATTAAATCTTTCTTCATCAAAGAACAACCAAACAAAGCCAATAATAACTGAATTTCTTAACTTCAGCTAGCACCAATCAAAAACACATCTTATTTCACTTTCTTTAACCATAAACCAAGTAAATCCCATTCTGCACATGAAAATCCAAATAAGCATAGCACATGATAATTTTTTGGCAACCTAAATCACTTTTTAAAACACATAAATCATAGTACCACATCAAACACTCAAATGGTCATACTAGAAAGAAACAGGGAGAATAAGTTCAAACCAAATGTGTAACACCACAATTTCACTATAGTGTTTTATAGAATATTTTCATTATTGTTTAACCCAGATATCGTAATGATCATAATCATAATCAAGTAGTTATTACAAAACAAACCAACCTTCACATTACCAAGAACTAAAATCCAACAACATAAGAAGCCTTAAATCCAAGCAGTCTAAGAGCAAGGCAATCAAAAGAAAGCAAGTTCAACAAGCAATACACTTCAAACTATTAGCTAAGAAGACAAATAATTCTCTATATGAAATGCAATTTAAAACACTACATTAAATTCAACCACTATCTCAAACTTTCATATTATCATTCCTTATCATTTTTATTTAGTTTAGTTATTGCATAAAAGAACAAGGAAATATCATATTTAGTCCATACACATCACAGCAGCCTATCCAGTCCAAGAAAGAGACAAAGAACATTAAGACTTATACTTTCAAATAATATTTGCTACGATTGAAATACTCCCATTGCAACCCATTTTTCTACCAAGACAAGCAAGAGCAAAAAATCATTAAAATCAACACGCAATAATTACAACTTAAACCAACCTAAACAATATTTCATACATAAATCAATTTCTTTTATAGCCCTCAACTTTAAAATTATATGAAGCATCCATAAAGAATCAACTTCAACTACATCCCTTTATCTCACACAAATGTACCCACACTGGTTATTATCATTCATTCCAACTAGCCATGTCAACACAGAGGAATGAAGAACTTCCATTAAATCAACACACACACACACACATATATATACACAACCATATATATTCCTTTTCACATTAATATGCAACAAGAGTCCCCATTACTTTCTCCCTTCCATTCGGCCATTATAGTGAAGGAAAATGCAAAGACTTTTGATTACACATGAAGCAACACTATTGCAGCTATATCATCACATAACAGACACATCTCCATATAAAGAAAAGCTTTACAAATTATCAACCATTTTCCAAAGAAAACAAAACGGCCAAATCAAGAGTAAAGCCTCAACAAGATGAGAATTAATCCATTTACCCAATTTGAAAACCAATTGAACATGAAATACATGCCGTTCAACTTCATTATGCTTTCAATTAGATTAACTAGAAACTCCATCCCTTAGAATCAAAGGTAGAAGCTTAAGCTCCCAAATATATGGTTATGAAACCCAATAAATCCAGCTTCTCTTAGACTTTTTCACAAACACCTTGAATGCACTCAATAATCATAGAAAAGAGCAAACAAAACATACATGCTCAAAAATAACTACTATCCTTCATTCCAATGAGACTCACACATACAGCACCAATTCACGTCACTAGTTAACTTGTATAACCACAAATTGAATATTCTTACAGTTTTCATCATCATTAATTAAAAGAAACATAACATTGGCAATAAGAAAGGAAGGAAAAGAACTCAATAGAAATCACAAATCAATAAAACTCAAACAAATCTCATATGCAAATTGTGACAAACAGCTCCAATAGTTTCCTAAGCTAGTTAATTAGGAATTTTTGAGTCCTAAAACCCCATGAAACTCGTCGGCCATGTAAACCCAAAGTTAGGGATTTATACAAACTTCATAAAACTTCAATTAATCCTCAAATTATCAACCAAAACACTAAAAGATGAAGATTAGACTTCGTTATTGTTCATCGTCACACCCAAAAATCCAAAACCTAACTCAGCCCTTCTCTTAAGCTCGCCAAAAACGGGTATGAATAGGTACAAGAGACTTACCTAAGCTTGTTCTTGACCTTCCATGTCTATTCGGAGATTCACCATCGCCAGAAACCAACCACGGCTTCACCGCCGTGTGCCTTCGCCGCCGTCGAACGCCCGTCACGTGTGGCCGGAGGGAGAGAAACAGAGAAGACGAACGAAGAAGAAGAAGAAGAAAACGAAGATGATGATGAAGATTGGGGGGCGGACAGAAGAGGGAGTATATATATATACATTTATATATATTTTAAAAATGATTTAGGGAAAATCACCATTAACTCCCCTATTGTTTATTCTTAATTATATTTCTAACCCAAAAGTTTGTATATATTACTATTATGATCTAAATTCTAATTTTTTACTTTTCATGAAAGTTTCCACCCCCAATTAATTCTTTTAATCATATTCCTTTAAATTTAAAATAATTAAGATTTATTGTCAATAAATCACCCCAAATCTCATAAACTTCCTCCCTAAGACTTTTAATTCCCTTAATGACCCTCAAAAATTTTGAATTATCTTTAATTAAATTTTTGGGATGTTACAATTCTACCCCTCTTAAATAATTTCGTCCTCGAAATTAGTAGAACCTATCGTTAGATACAATGAAATGGACGATTCCTTCAACAGATAATCCTAGTTGAGGGAGATAAAGAAAAATTTGGAGATAATTTAGGAATATTGGAGTCATTAACACTGAGGATTCGTTGCCATATGTGTCATCCATGCGACACCATAGAGATGATATCGAGAAAATTAGAAAAACTTTAAGCATTCTACTAGAAGTTGTTGATCGAAATTTCCTAGAAATAGCAGCCAAGTTCGACATATGAGAGATATTATCTTAGGATAAAGGTGAGGTTACGAATACTAACTCCAATTCCCAGGTTTCTTTAGGGATTGAAAAGAGGTGAAATCAAGTCAGATTGACTTAAATGTATATAACATTTTTAACAAGTCTAGAAGCACCACTTAAGAAAACTAGGAATAGGATAAAATTCTACGCAAAATTTTAATTAATTCTGTCCTATTTGCCGCGTACTGAACAAATTTATCAAGAATCATAAAGCATCAGCAATACCAAGACCCCTTCTAATGCAAATCTGATGCACAAAGCAAGAATGATGCAAGAATCTTGTACACAATTAAATTTTACCTATACATCAACTCTAAAATGTAATTAGTCCAGCAATAAATTCTTGAATTTTATGGTCAAGTAATGGGAAAATGAGAGCAAGTGTGCTCTAACGTATAGGAACCGACATGCATTCAATATGTCAATTTCAACAATTTCCAACAGCATTTGGGCTCCACTTCTCATTCCTTTAAACAAAACTAAAGCATAAGACTGAAGAACCATTTAAACTAACACTAAACGAAACAGTACAAGCAGAGTTTGGCCCTATAAAAATCATGCATGCACATATACATTTAATTATCTCAATTTATCCCACATATAAGCATTCACAAATTTTATTCTATTTTCTCACCTTTCCCTATATTCTATATCCACTTTCAACAAAGCAATTATGTTTATGCATAAACAAATACTAAGTTTTTCTAACTCACATTCTTATTTCACAGTATCTATACTAAAACAATATATCACAGAAGCAGAGATTTAGTTAATTCATTTTTTCCAAGTAAAGGAAACTCAATTCACATATCAATCTCACATTTTACGAAAGCATTTTCCAATAGTAAGTCTCAAAGCATAAGGAAAAACAAACATTTCATTTTGAATCACCCAGCAATTTAACATACAATTTTAACACAATCATAACATTTCATATCAATTTTCCATACCGAACCATCCACATAGTCAAGATTCACAATTTTAAAATTCTAACAAATACTCCTCATCTTAAAATCACCATTTCACAAACAACTTACCAGTCACATGTCAAGGTCTAAATAATAATCAACTAAAGCTATAGTTAGGTAATTAAACACCAAATACCCTTTTAATCACAAATATATCAAACTATTTCAAGCAGATATCAATTAATACACCCACACATGTGTACAACCACAAATTATTGTATTAAATACACATATAAGCCCTAACTATAACACTAATACTAAACTCTCACTTAAATCCTACCGAACATTGACAATTTAGTAATTCAATCTTTAATAATTGTAGACTTTATGACACATTGAGTACAACCAATTTCAAACTTGTGGTTTACTTCCTAATAATATTTTGAACAAAGATTTGCACCAGGACAAAAGAAACAGAACTTCTCATGTACCTCCCCTTCCAAACCAAGCATTATTAACTTGTCACTCACATTTTCACCTAACAGCACAATCAAATGTTGATCAAATGTTAATCAAACAATCAAATTCACATCAACAACATCACTTTTACATTCATGAAAACATACCAAGCTCTTTTCAATTTACAAGTAACTTTGTGTCACACCCTAACCAACATTGTTTCATATTTAAGTTAAAGGATATGACGATAGGCAGAAAGTCCCGCAAATAATCCAGCTTAATTCATTATTGAAACAAACATATGAGCAAAATTCAGCTTTTATCAACATACTTTAACATGCATCAATATCTTTGAACTCACCTACAAAAATTCATTCAAACTGAAATTAATTTACAACTATAACTACAATTCACAAGTTCACCAACAATTATCAACTGCAAGCTTCTCATTCATATAGTATTAACAGTTAAATCCTTTCAATTATACAGTATTGATTGTAAAACTTTTCAATTTTCTACAATTAGCCACATAAAAATTCAGTTAAAAATAACTTTTGAACAACAACTTACCTTTCGAAGACATCCACCCATGAAGTAGTGAGGGCTACCAACATCTATTACTAAGGGGGCTGCTTCCAATCACTATATATAGTGAGGAAGCCTCCAGCCGCTTAATATAAATGGGCAACAACCTCTACTATCAATGATGGTGATCTCCAACCAACCAATAGAAAATAATAAAATAAACAGTTCATTTGTAATAAGCGTTAGATAGAACAATTTAATCATTAATTAACAAATGCACCACCTATCAACAAATCAAAGCAAATAATACAACTAAATTAAACATTTACATACCCAATCAACAACAAAATAACAATTTTTAATAAAATTTCAATTAAAACAATCAAACAAACAAGTTAGTTCATCAATTAACCGAACAATTCAACAGATAACCAACAATTACCAAACAAAGTACACAATTCTTAGTTCACATTGTATTCTTCATTAATTGTTATTCTCAACTTTCAATAATCCCTTAACCCAATAAGGTATCTCATGATGCCTCGACTATAGTTATGGCTAGCACATAACTATGCTCGAGACCCCAGAGAATCATCCTTATTTCGTTATTCTTCCTAAATTCTTATTAGTATCTGTTTATTTCATTATTCTTTCTATATTCTTCTCAATCTCTCCACATTACCTATTCAATTGCACTTATCACTCTCTCCCCACCACGGGATGAGCGATATTCCTCTCAAAGGCAGATATTCATGCACATAAGGAAGGGAATACAAAGAATGTATATTGCCAATCTATATGCAATGCAACACAGTCCTAGGTTATCGTATACCAAATACTGATAACCAAGTTGTAACATGCTGTTACTAATTCAGTTGTAACAAGTTGTTACTAATTCCTTAATTAGTCTGTCACATCTCTTTTAATTCTATTACCTCTTTACTAACTATGATAGGAAAAGGAATATTCATATTAACAACATCTCTATCATAGTTAGAAAAGGAATTTCCTAATGATTACATAATATCCATGATAGAAAAGAATCTCCTGATACAATATGAATGCTATCATGGATATTTAAAAACTAACCATGTTAGAAAGGATTTACCTAACATGGTTATTTAACAAAACCAACTATTATTTAACAATACATAAATATAACTACATGCGGAAACGAATGCAGGCCTATACAAATTGGCAATATACAATTTAAATAGCCAATATAGCTCCTACTACCTAATTCCCTTTCCTGCTGCTTGCATCAGTGCATGAATACCTGCAAAAATGTCAGTAATCGTGGGATGAGACAATTTGTCCCAGTAATCACCGCTTAACTCACTATAACAGTGAGATGTGCGGTAGCGAGGGCGTCTAAAGGGTACCTCATTTTTAAACCAGTAATATATATATATATATATATATCCGTGTCAATTCTTCTTCCATTCCTCTCTCAAATCCCTCCATAAATTCCACATCACTTATCAATACTTTAATCAACCACATCAAATGATTCCCCACAACCTAACTCATCACTATCTCAAACTCAACAACAAAAATAAACGTGATTGACACTGTGCCCAGTCTCAAATCTGAAAGCATAAAAAGGGAGCACTTTTAAATAGTGAAAACGTCTCTGGGGAGCACTTTAAAAGTGAAAACGTCCCTGGGGAGCACTTTAAAAGTGAAAACGTCCCTGGGGAGCACTTTTAAAAGTGAAAACGTCCCTGGAGAGCACTTTTAAAAGTGAAAACGTCCCTGGTTCCTTTAAAAAAATCCGAGGAACCTGTACTATTAACCAATCGATTGCGCAGATCGATAGGTTACATCGGCCGACGGTACTATCAGTGTCATGCAATGCTCACTATAACCTATCAATATCCTATCAATATCACTTCCACAATATTCAATATCTAAATCACAATTTCCATCAATTTCTCAATTTCATCCAATATCTCCATCACAACAATTCCACTCCTTCCATCAAACTAAATATCACTATCCCTGTATACATTCCACGCCATTCCAGATCAATGGCCACCACCAGGCAGGATAATAGTATATAATGTTTCAAATTCCTTTTATACGAAAATAATCGTGTTTAAAAGGCACCCGATAGCCTGTTTTATATAAAAATAACCTTTTAAAGATAATATATATATATATATATATATATAGAGGGTGAAAAGGAATTTTACAAAATCCTAGCTAACATCACCCTCAATGTTATAGTAAGGTTAAGTGTGATTACCTGTTGCCCTTTAGCACTTTACGCGATTTTTCACCCTTTCTTATTTGATGCCAATAAAACATGCATGCTTCCATTCCTATAATAATATATAGAGAGCAAAATGATAAATTAATATCATTTTCACTTCATAATACTTCAACGTCTCTCTCTCGTGTCTATATGACTACCCAGTTTCCCCTTCTTAATTCCAATTCTCTTATTTATTCAAATCCTCATTGTTTAACTAGGTAAGAGTCTAATATTTTCTAATGATGTATAGAAATCTTGTAACATCACAATAAAGCATATACATTCAGTCATTAATCAATAATTAAATCTTTCTTCATCAAAGAACAACCAAACAAAGCCAATAATAACTGAATTTCTTAACTTCAGCTAGCACCAATCAAAAACACATCTTATTTCACTTTCTTTAACCATAAACCAAGTAAATCCCATTCTGCACATGAAAATCCAAATAAGCATAGCACATGATAATTTTTTGGCAACCTAAATCACTTTTTAAAACACATAAATCATAGTACCACATCAAACACTCAAATGGTCATACTAGAAAGAAACAGGGAGAATAAGTTCAAACCAAATGTGTAACACCACAATTTCACTATAGTGTTTTATAGAATATTTTCATTATTGTTTAACCCAGATATCGTAATGATCATAATCATAATCAAGTAGTTATTACAAAACAAACCAACCTTCACATTACCAAGAACTAAAATCCAACAACATAAGAAGCCTTAAATCCAAGCAGTCTAAGAGCAAGGCAATCAAAAGAAAGCAAGTTCAACAAGCAATACACTTCAAACTATTAGCTAAGAAGACAAATAATTCTCTATATGAAATGCAATTTAAAACACTACATTAAATTCAACCACTATCTCAAACTTTCATATTATCATTCCTTATCATTTTTATTTAGTTTAGTTATTGCATAAAAGAACAAGGAAATATCATATTTAGTCCATACACATCACAGCAGCCTATCCAGTCCAAGAAAGAGACAAAGAACATTAAGACTTATACTTTCAAATAATATTTGCTACGATTGAAATACTCCCATTGCAACCCATTTTTCTACCAAGACAAGCAAGAGCCAAAAATCATTAAAATCAACACGCAATAATTACAACTTAAACCAACCTAAACAATATTTCATACATAAATCAATTTCTTTTATAGCCCTCAACTTTAAAATTATATGAAGCATCCATAAAGAATCAACTTCAACTACATCCCTTTATCTCACACAAATGTACCCACACTGGTTATTATCATTCATTCCAACTAGCCATGTCAACACAGAGGAATGAAGAACTTCCATTAAATCAACACACACACACACACATATATATACACAACCATATATATTCCTTTTCACATTAATATGCAACAAGAGTCCCCATTACTTTCTCCCTTCCATTCGGCCATTATAGTGAAGGAAAATGCAAAGACTTTTGATTACACATGAAGCAACACTATTGCAGCTATATCATCACATAACAGACACATCTCCATATAAAGAAAAGCTTTACAAATTATCAACCATTTTCCAAAGAAAACAAAACGGCCAAATCAAGAGTAAAGCCTCAACAAGATGAGAATTAATCCATTTACCCAATTTGAAAACCAATTGAACATGAAATACATGCCGTTCAACTTCATTATGCTTTCAATTAGATTAACTAGAAACTCCATCCCTTAGAATCAAAGGTAGAAGCTTAAGCTCCCAAATATATGGTTATGAAACCCAATAAATCCAGCTTCTCTTAGACTTTTTCACAAACACCTTGAATGCACTCAATAATCATAGAAAAGAGCAAACAAAACATACATGCTCAAAAATAACTACTATCCTTCATTCCAATGAGACTCACACATACAGCACCAATTCACGTCACTAGTTAACTTGTATAACCACAAATTGAATATTCTTACAGTTTTCATCATCATTAATTAAAAGAAACATAACATTGGCAATAAGAAAGGAAGGAAAAGAACTCAATAGAAATCACAAATCAATAAAACTCAAACAAATCTCATATGCAAATTGTGACAAACAGCTCCAATAGTTTCCTAAGCTAGTTAATTAGGAATTTTTGAGTCCTAAAACCCCATGAAACTCGTCGGCCATGTAAACCCAAAGTTAGGGATTTATACAAACTTCATAAAACTTCAATTAATCCTCAAATTATCAACCAAAACACTAAAAGATGAAGATTAGACTTCGTTATTGTTCATCGTCACACCCAAAAATCCAAAACCTAACTCAGCCCTTCTCTTAAGCTCGCCAAAAACGGGTATGAATAGGTACAAGAGACTTACCTAAGCTTGTTCTTGACCTTCCATGTCTATTCGGAGATTCACCATCGCCAGAAACCAACCACGGCTTCACCGCCGTGTGCCTTCGCCGCCGTCGAACGCCCGTCACGTGTGGCCGGAGGGAGAGAAACAGAGAAGACGAACGAAGAAGAAGAAGAAGAAAACGAAGATGATGATGAAGATTGGGGGGCGGACAGAAGAGGGAGTATATATATATACATTTATATATATTTTAAAAATGATTTAGGGAAAATCACCATTAACTCCCCTATTGTTTATTCTTAATTATATTTCTAACCCAAAAGTTTGTATATATTACTATTATGATCTAAATTCTAATTTTTTACTTTTCATGAAAGTTTCCACCCCCAATTAATTCTTTTAATCATATTCCTTTAAATTTAAAATAATTAAGATTTATTGTCAATAAATCACCCCAAATCTCATAAACTTCCTCCCTAAGACTTTTAATTCCCTTAATGACCCTCAAAAATTTTGAATTATCTTTAATTAAATTTTTGGGATGTTACAAGGGAGGCCGAAGACGAAGGAGAATGGTGAGGGTTTGAGGGAAGGGAGGTCGAATGTGGAAGAAGGAGGGAGGGAGTGTATATGTTTGGGTTTTTTTTTTTGTGTGGGTAAATTACATAATTGCCCTTCAACATTCATTTATTTACTTTTCCTTTTTAAATCCTACATTAAAACAAATAAGATAAATAATCTATGTACCAACTTATGTATTATCTCCCACCATAGTATTACCTATGTCATTGACTATGTTTCATAATATTTGCAATGTATAACTCAACCTCTAACTCTAAGGAAAATAGGTATATTTATTTCTCAAAAATATATTTATTTTCCAAGATGCTTCCATTTTATAGGAATTTCACTTTGAAGCTCCCTAAACTCATAATTAATTCCCAAAATTAAATCTTGAATTGTCACTAATCGTTAATTAAATTTTTAGGATGTTACAGTGAAGTTAATGTTTCTTTTCATATTTTGGCCATATTTTTTTATGATACTTTTAAGAGAGAAAAATACATAAACATTAATAAATATGAAAGAGAGTTAGGGGCAAAGTAGACAATCTCTAATCATACTGTCTTATAAAATTAATACTCAAAATTGTCCCTATATATTTAAGCCCTAATATAAAATTAAGCTTCTTTTAATCTTAATTTTATATTAGGGCTTAAATATATAGGGACAATTTTGAGTATTAGTTTTATAAGACAGTATGATTAGAGATTGCCTACTATGCTCTTGGGACCAAAAGTTATGTAAACCCCTAAAAATTAATACTCAAAATTGTCCCTATATATTTAAGTTTCTTTTAAGTGAACTGCGGTTCCTAAAAGTGTCGTTGAAATTCGTTCAACTACATAAATGAGTTGAAAATTCCCCTATTTTCCAATAGTGTCATCACTCATTAATAGGTAAGAGAGGCTAATAATAAGAACAATGGTGAAAGATAATATAGTAAAGATATGAATGCATGGGTATAATCGGTGAAATTTCTTCGTTTATTTTATAGAAATTTCAAAAATAATCTTACAAAAGGGAGAAAAGAATATGATCTTATAATAAGAGGTTAATAATCATCATGACCCAACAAATAAATAAGACAATATCAATATTTCTAATAAACAATAAATGATTTCAATTTGTCCCATGAACAAAAACCTACTGCATGCAAAATGGTGTCAAACTCGTGCCAAATTTGTCACAGTCACGGCGGTTATATTAAAACTAATTGATGGAAAGCTTTGCTTTTATTTTCTTGTTTTTTTAACATAGCAACGTTTGATAAACACTACTATGTGGAACTTTTTTTAAAAAAATAAACACTTTCCAGCGTTTAAATAAACACTGGAAAGTAGCGTAAGTGATGTCATCAATGATGTGACGTCAGCAATGACGTCACAGGCACTACCATTTTTTGTAAAAGAAATATATACTACTTTATAGCGTTTAACAAATGCCATAAAGTAGTGTGTGTGTAGGGCTGAAAATGAGCCAAGCCGAGTTAGGCCTTGCCTAAATGGTCCTGAGCCTGTAATGCAGCAAGAAATCATAGTCTTGCTCCTAGGCCTGGATGTAGGGCTTTTCTAAAAAAAGCCTAGACTTGCGAAAAATGATCAAGGCCTAAAAGTCTTTTTAAAGACTTAATTACAATGTAGACCTTTAAAAGGCTTCAGGCCTTTTAAAGCATAGGCCTGGATGTAGGGCAACAAGAAATCATAGTCTTGGGCCTAGGCCTGGATGTAGGGTTTTTCTCAGAAAAAAGCCCAGGCTTGCAAAAAATGATCAAGGCCTAAAAGTCTTTTAAAGGTTTGATTAAAATGTAGTCCTTTAAAAGGCTTCAGGCCTTCTAAAAGCCTACTTAGAATTTAGGCCTTAAAAAGGTCTAAAACCTTTTAAAGACCTACATATCAAACTTAAAAAGTCATGAATAGACTTCAAGCCTTCAAACCTAGTATACCTACATTAATTATACAAACTTCAAAATCTATTTAATAAATTTTTTAAATTATCAAAAAGGGCAAGCCTAAAGGCTTTTAGACCGAGCTTTATTGAAATAGGTCTGACCCTTTTAGGTAAAACGACCTTTAAATAGGCCTTAGCCTGACCTATTTAATAAACAAGCTAGGCCAATCTAGGCCCTAATTAGGTCAGGTCGTAGGCCGCTTGTTAAGGATTTAGCCTATTTCCACCCATGCGTGTGTGTCTATATATATAAAAAAGGGTAAAGGTGCAAAACTATGACTAAATTTTACCCTAAGTTGAATTTCTATGACTAAAGTTTCGCAAGGAGCAAAAATACCACCAAACTTGGGATTGAGGTGTAAAACTATGATTTCCGTCAACTATGATGGTGTTGACCGTTAGTCTTTGACTTGTACGATGCTAAGTGTACAATAATGACCATGTGACATGCTGACCGTTAGTGTACCATACTTTCCGACATTTAGCAAGACAAAAAATAGCTAAATCAAATAACAATGTGTAACACCCCAAATTTTTATTCAAAAATATAATTAAATTAGATAGGAATGAAAAATATAAATTATAAGTTAACGTTTTACAAAATGGAATAAAAGAGAAAATTTTAGACAAACTTTTAGAAATTATGAAAATAATGTTAATATTTCCTATTTTGTATTAATAGCCTATTTGTATATTTTAGTCATAATTGTGAATTATAGTATTAGGAAATAATTAGAGTAGAAAGATGTTTGTTATTATTAGGATTATTATTAGGTAAACTTGTAGGAGACATTTATTATCTTTTTGAAAACTTTTGTATTATAAATATATTAAATGAAATAATAATTAGATTATTTACTCATTTTGTTTCCACACAAACCAAGTTTAAGTTTTATGTTTATTAAATAAATAGGAAAAAGAGAGATAATCAGAAAGAAAAAGGTTTAGGTGTCATATAATAGATGTTAGGTCAAAAATATAATTAAGAGTAAATAAATGGGTAATAATTGGAATTCTCACTAATTATTAAATATATATGCATAACAAACAAAAACCCTAGCCTCTTCTTATACCAAGCCGTCACTCCTCTCATCTCTAATCACTTTATGCGTCTCTCCCACCTCCTCTCCCAAAAACACGATAACTTTCTCCCATGTCAAACTTTTCCATTGATCATCAATTTTCCAATCCTTTCCTTTGCCAAAAACATTTGTTCCTCTCTTACAAATAATCATTCAATCTTCTTCTCTGTAACATCCTGAAAATTTAATACAGGATTAAGGAGTGTTTTGGGAAATAATAAATGGAGAAATTAGGAATTTTGGAATTTTTAGGAATTTTTGGGATATTTTTGGAAATTTTGAGTAATTAATGTGCATATAATTAATTAAGAAATGAAGAGTTTGAAATATGAGGGAGTGGTAAAGCTAAAAATATTTTGAAGTTTAAAAAGATTGGAGGCTGGTTTAAATGGTTTTAGAATTAAAAGAGTACACTATGGTAAGTTTGGGCTACAAATCATTAGAGAACCCCCTAATTTCAGCAAACCAAACGCGCCCTCCCCCTTTTATATAAAAACCCATCGGACTCCCTCCTCCTTCTCACCGCGCGCCTCCTTCCTCCTTTCCGTCTTCTTCTTCTTCGTTTCTTGTAACATTGTGTTACTAATTCCCTAATCAACCTAATATATCCCTTTTAATTCAATTATCTCTTTACTAACTATGATAGAATAAGGATTTCCATAATATCTATGTCCTATCATAGTTAGCTAAAGAATATCCTAATGATTGAAATATTATCCATGATAGAAAAGAATAAACTATTACAGCATAGCTGCTATCATGGATAATTTATTGCTAACCATGTTAGAAAGGATTTGCCTAACATGGTTAATAAACAAAACTAGATGATATTTAACAATAAATAGCTATATACATGCGGAAACGAATGCAGGCCTATACAAATTGGCAATATACACAACTAACTAAACTAAATAACCTTTGAAACCTAATTCCCTTTTCCGATGCTTGCGCCTGTGCATGAACACCTACAAAAATGTCAGTAATCGTGGGATGAGACAATTTGTCCCAATAATCACCGCTTAACTCACTATAACAGTGAGATGTGCGGTAGCGAGGGCGTCTAAAGGGTACCACAGTTTTAAAATCAATAATAATAATATATATAACCAGATCTTCTTTCATTCCTTACTCAAGTCCCTCCGTCGTATCCAAATCCAGTCAAAATCACCATCTCTACTTTTCCTATTCAACCATCCTACTGCCCAAACTCTCACAGTCACCTATAGATGCATTGTGCCATCACGGGGCATTCAAGCATCTAATCTTCATTATATGATTTGACACTGTGTCCCTCTCCATAATGAGGGGACAATTTCCTTCTCTGGCAATCTCCAGAGAGGGAACCCCAATTCTGTTTCCATTACAGAACGGGAACGGTTGGGCTCTCCACTGCCAAACAACCGTAGGGGCGGTTGGGCTCTTCAATGCCAAAACAACCGTAGGTCATTTCTCTCAATAAGTAGACCTATGAACCCCGATCCAATCAATCTAAAAAGGATCCTCAGTACAAATAACTGTCGATTGGCCAATCGACAGTTATCATCGCGCGATGGTACATATGTATATCAGTGTCATGCAATGCTCACCCTACCTTTCCATATTCAAATCACAACTTCTATATTTTCTAACAAAACAACTTTCCATAATCTCAGTCCACATCCACTTCCTGTTCTCATACATCTCAGTCACAAGTACAACAATGGAACCTCACTGTCAAACCTTACACCTACGTATATTTCACTACATTCTAAAACCAGCACCATCACCAACCAGGATAATAATATATAATGTATCAAAATCTTTTACACGAAGATATTCGTGTTTGAAAGGCACCCGATAGCCTGTTTTGTATAAAACTAATTTTTAAAGATAAATATATATATATATAGAGGGTGAAAAAGGATTTTACAAAATCCTAGCTAACATCACCCTCAATGTTATAGTAAGGTTAAGTGTGATTACCTGTCGCCCTTTAGCAATTTTACGCGATTTCTCAACCTTTCTTCCTTGATTCCACGAAAGCCTACTTGCATCCACTCCTATAATAATATATATCCCAATGATAAATTAGTATCATTTCCCTTTTATCGTAGTTCAACGTCTATCTCTCGTTCTTATATGTTACTACCCATTTTTCCCTTCTTAGTTATATTATTTTAGAGAGTCATGTGGATTCCTGAGTACATACACACACAAGTCAACACACTTTCCAATCAATTAATAGCATTAACATATGGAGCAGCAAGCATACATTTAAATCTATCAAAGTTTCCGATCCTTTAAAAAAAATCAGTCACAAGCAATTGTTCAATTCAACTTATTTTTCCTCATTAGTCTTGCATCTAACAAAGAACAAGGAAATGAACACCAAAATCACACTTTTCCATAACAATCATTAACTATTTATATTTATCAATCAACACCTTTATAAGTCCTAAGAGATGTTATATATATTCAGATTTCTAGATTATATAAAGTTACCAAAGAGCATACACACCTCACTTATATCTAGTGCACTTAATCACCATTAAGAATGTCTTCTCACATGAACCATTTAAACCTTTGTCAACTAGCATTTACAAATACTGAACATTCCTTTTAATTCACAAATTAAAAGGAAAGAGCATATAAAACCAACGAAGTCACAGCAGAGGTGAAGAGAAATGAAAACCATTTAGTTATTCCATTTCAACTAACCAAAAACAAGGAAATGTAGAGAGCCTTTCAAAACATCCTATGAACCAAGTTCCAACAAACAACACTATATACATAGACACACATCCACCCACTTCACAAATTCTTTATCATTAACCATACTAAACCATTCTTTCCTGCCTTGATTAGAAAACTAAACACTAATAATCCCTTTTTGCCAAACAGTCCATTAATTCACCACGCAAGAAGAACATGAAAACCATATTATCCTACACTTATATTCCCCATTACTTCAATTTCAAACATCTTAACTATCATCAAACAAAAATGGCAGCAAGAGGAAATCACAGAATTTCCAAAGGAACCAAAACTCATAACAACAATTTACTAACATTAAAAATCTCTATATCATTCTTTCCTCCCACACAAAATCAAACCAACAGACCAGTAATGATCAAACAGGACACAAAGCTTCATACAGCAAAGCAAACCACATCAGAATTTATATTCACAGAGTTCAATTTAAGGTTTACAAGCCTACATTCCATCAAAACATAATCATATAATATTTGGCAAGAAAACAATGAAATCCAAGAAAGATTGTAACTTAAGCCCCCATTCAGCCCAGTAAACTCAAATAGAGCATAGTATCACACAACAAGAAAGTGTATAGAAAACATAATTTTTATAAACATACCAGCCCTTATACCTAGCATATCCTGTTTTTAAGTACCATTCAATCATTCTTTAGTCATTTTCCATGCACCTAATTCAAACCCAACCAAACGACAAAATATATATATCTAACATTAAACATCGCACCTGTAGCAAAGGATACAATAAAATCCAGATTTGATACATATAACCTCAAAACAGAATCATACCCTCAGACCTCTCATACTCTACACAACCTTCAACACCATTTCTATTCTTTTCAAGAGAAATCAGTTCAGCAACCACAGAAATAGCGATAAGAATCCTCAAAATCAGCATCAACATACATATTCTTATAACATACATTAGCCACAATTTGAAGTATTCCTATTCTAAACAACCCCTCAACTAGTATAGGAAAAGACCAAGATTATTGTAATTTTAACTTGCAACCAATCACACAACCTAAACAAATTTCAGCTCCAATCAATAACAAGCAATTTCAGTCATGACAAAGAAGAGACTTAGAAAACCTTTAATTCAAGCATAATTTAAACACACTAAATCATTTACATACTGAACATAAAGTCTTAAGTCCCCCAAAATTCCCAAATCCTAAACAAACCCTAATCTTCCTCTCTTCCAACACATTCAAATCAGAGAAAACTAAGAGTAGAATAGAAAGAAAAGACTCACCGGAGTTCAAGAATAAGAAAAGAGAATCAACCATCGTTGGCCGCCACTGGTTCGCCGCCACTGGTTCGCCGGAAATCGGCCGCCGGTATGTGTAAGCCGAACAAACACTGAGGGATGAGAAGGAAAATGTAAGAAATCAACAAGAATAAATGCATAACTCGAAAAACACAAGAAAAATCGAAGCTTTACATCTTTCCCACCGTTGGCCGCCGCCACTTCGCTGGAAAACCGAAAACGACGATGCAGTGACAAGGAATGGAGGTCAGGCGAGAGAAGAGGTTGACAGGGAGAGGATGGACGATGAGAGCGTCCACTGCCGCCGTCCGCCGTCCAAGCCGCCAGAGAACGCCGGAAAACGAAGTGGAGGAGGGTGGAGGTCGCGAGAAGGGCGAAGGAGATGAAAAGGAAGGTGTTTGGGGAAGGTGAACCGTGGAAAAGAGAGAAGGAAGCTACGGTGGCTTCCTCCTCCGCCGTCGCCGTTAGCGGCGGCCTCCACGGCGGCCGATGAGAGTGACAGAGAAGGAGAAGAGAGGGCGATCGAGAGAGAGAGTCGGAGACGGAGGGAGTTTGGGAATGAAGAAGGGATGGGAGGAGATGAGTGTTTATAAATATATTTTAGAGAAAATTACCACTAACTACCCTATTATTTATTCTTAATTATATTTTAAGCCAAATAGTTTATATATATATTATTGTTTCCATTTCTTTCCTTCATAACATTTTTCTAGGTTTCAAAATAATTTCTATAGTAGTTTCTAACTCTAAATAACTCGTTTAACTATATTTCCTCAAATTTTAAGGTAAATAAGATTTAATATTCATAATTTGTCAAAAATATCCTTAAATTCCTCCTTAAGCCTTTAAATTCTCTAAATAACATCTCCATAATTTCTTATTATCTTTAATTAGGGAATTAGTAACACAATGTTACATTCTCCCTCCCCCTGCAATTTCTATCGTCTCCTTCTCCAAAGCCTTCATGCCATTCATTTTTTTTTCTCCTTCGCTGAAGCTCGAGATTGTTATTCAAGTCAGCGGCGACGAGGACGTATTTTCCGGCGAGGCTGTCAACGGAGCAAGCGTGGCTACATCGTAGGTGACAACTTTCTCCTTATTCCTATATTTTTTTATGCGATTTTGTGCGAGTTATGTGAGAGACGGGAAGTTGGGATTTTGAATATAGTTAATGTAAACTAAAGAAGGGTTTCTTTGTTAGCTTGTAAAATTCAATTTTCTTTGTATGGTTTAAGTTGCTGGTTTAGAATTAAATAGAATATAATTTCTGCATATATATAGTTTGGATGTTTGGGTATGGTGTTTCGAATATGATTAATTGGCTTGATGAAGTTGAATTACTGGATGATTTATGAATATGAATTTTGTGTTGTTGCTTCCTTCAATGACCAATCTGAATTTTTTGAAGTATACTTGAAACTGATTAAGTATTGTGCTTCATATATGTGTGATATTCTTTTTTGGTGGTTGACACAATGATGAGGATTTTGGAAGTTTTGCTTTCTTGTTTTTGGGAGTGGTTTTAGTTCTTTTAGTGGGGTTAATTTGATTTGAATTGGGAAAAAAGGCGGTTTCCATGTCTCTGTTATATTTGGTTTAGTATGAGCAATTAGCAAGATATTAAAGTTGTTTGGAATTGGGTTAGGTTTTTGCCTTCATTACATTAAAGCTGAATGGATTTTTGATAAAGGGAAGAGAGTCTTGAGTCATTTGGGGATTTAATTCTAGTTGATTTAATGTATGCAAAGTGAAGTTGTTTAGGCTTGTTGTTGATATGTTAATGACATAACTCTTATCCTTATTTAGCCGAATTAATTTAATTGGCATATTATGTTTTATAGTGATGGATTTAATTGTAAAGTTAGGCTTGTACTTTGATTGATATGTGGATTTCATGTTGTTTCTTGGTATGATTTTATGCCTGCATTGATTGATATATATGTTTGAGTTTAGATTTAAAGTGTTTTCTTGGGGTTCATTTGATTTGAATCTATTTGAAAATCCGATTTGATAAAGCTTAGAGAGGATTTTCCTGTTTTGGATTGTTTGTTGATTTGAGTTAATTCTTTTACTGTTTTAAGTGAAATATATGCTTGTTGTTTCTTGGCTTTTGGATTATTCATTTGAATTTTATTGGATATAGGATTTTGATACATTGATATATGTTTGATTAATGAATAAATATGTTATATGAATCGATCATGTGAACTGTTATGGATTATTTAATGAGTTGATGGAAATTAGTATATAGTATAGTTATTTGTTGATTGTGATATTAGAGTGAAATAAAGTGTAATTTGGTTGAATAGTCTTGATCCTTTGTAATGATCAAGTTATTTGTTAAATATGCTTTAAGAATTAGAATGATTCCAAAAATGGAACAATTACATAAGGGTTGGGTAGTATTGAATATGTTAGGATCGGATTCGTGAGAGAACGAAAATATATATATACGAGCATAGTTATTAAACTCCTTGTTTCACAATAGGTGAAATCAGAGATAACAATGAGGTGGAATTCCCAAGGCAATAATTGTTGATGTAGCAATAACGGCTGGAGTTCAGGTAGCGGTTTATTTCATGCACATTAGGTTTATTTTCTGTCATCACTAATATTACTGCTTCAGATATTGATAGAGTTTATTTTCAGCATTTTAAATTTATGTGGAGTACTCCAGGTATAAGGAGTACAAACTAATTTTCAGTATTTCTTATGCTCCAGGTATAAGTAATACAAACTAAATGAAAGAAGAAAGGGATGAAAACTGTTCTGTGTGGAGGATGGTGATTGGTGCAGCATAGATTTTTGTTTTCGGGCTGTCTCATATTCAATATCCATTGACTAGAGTTAATTTGCGTTTGTTTGGTTTTTTAAGTTTCCTTTACTTTTTGTTTGCTGTGTAGTATTGTTTCTTTGTTCTTGTTATATGTGATGTTTGCAGTATGTTAGTTGCTGAATGATTCATTTCACCAAAACAATTTTGCATTTCCTAAAACCCTAACCCGTAAGCAATCAATCAATGAATCCTCATTCTCTTGATGGATGAATTTGAAAGCCCCAGACTTCAATTCTAAACTCTTCCCTCACTGACATCACTCCATCCAAACCCTATGGCGATCATTGGCGACGCGCTTCACCAGGCGTTTATGCCGAAGCGCGAGTACGAGAGTCTGAGGGAAGAAGAGAAGGCATGGGGAAAGCTTCAGAGACCGTTAATCACTTCTTTTGTTGTTCTCATTTGTGTTGCAATCACAAAATAAGATCATTTTCTAGAGGTAGTAGTTTAAGTCTCTATAAATTGAAGTGATCAGACACACTTGCAGCAGCGATGGCGTGACCTTGATGACGGCGAGAATTTTGGCAGCATGAACACGCAATTACTTAGATAAATCTCGGTGAGAATTTCTTACCTCTCTATTCTTATTTTGGCAGCATGAACACGCAATTTCTCAGGTCATTTACTCAAATGTATGGTTCATGATTATTAAGGTACGATTTCCTACTTACATACCTCCTTTGTTTGTTTATTTATTATTTATTGTGTGTTATTTTCAAGTTTATGGTGTCATATTATCACAATTCTTAAAACATTTCTTCTTCTTCTTCTTTCTATGCTCTTAAGTTGGATTTCCAGATTTTTATTTATTTATTTAAGTTGGGGGAGTATTATAGTTTGGCTCTCTTTACTGTTTCTATTACTGCATAAGCATATTATTTATTATTTCTCTAGTGGCTTATAAGGTGCCTTATAATATATATTCATCCCTTATCTCTAGGCGCCTTATAAATCAATGAATTTTCTGAACTTTATCATTGGAATACTGTGAATGGAGTCGTATGCCGCCAGCTAAGTAGCATTTTTTTTTATTTTGGTTTTCCTTTCTTCGATTAATTTATGTTAACTAAGTGCGTGACTGATGCATGAGTTTTCTGCCTTCTTCCTCACTTGAGTTGAGGAGTTAATGATGTTTCTATGCTTTTATATATGTTTAGTTTGTGATTAAATTGTGAAGTTGGAATTGTGTTCATTTTTCTCACCCTTTAAGGAAAAACCCTCTAATGATAACTTTCCCATCCATGATAGCTCTTCACTCCTTTATGGACTGTGATATGATCCAAAGTTTACATTTTTATTGATGTGGAATTTGTTTTATGTGTTATTACTGGTTCATAAAAGTCGAATGTTTTCTTCAATCAACACAAAACAGAACAATATGGCTATTAAAGTTTACGTTGTGTAAGTGACTCTTCCTTTTTCTTCTTTTTCTTTCTTTCTTTTGTGTTTGTTTTGATGGACATTCATCATGTTAAAGAATAATTCAAGATGCATTAATTTTTAATTATTGTTTGATTAATTAATTGTTCAATAATTTAGAAAATTCGTTGGTGGTTATTCGGGTAGATTTCCTAAGGCACTTATTTAGGATTTTGTTACTTGACTTATTCATTTTGTTGGCATTTTCTTTTTGGTCGTTTTATTATTTAAACTTTTTCCATGTTTTTCTACACGATAGATATATCGTGTGTGTTATGTACTCCCACTATTTTCACGTTGAATAAGCAAGCAGTTCTTTTGGCTTCCGTTGCATTTTGAGATTACTTTTACTACATTCATTCTTATTTTATTTTAAAAAGATCTCTCAAATTTTTTATTTTTTTGTTTGAATATTAAATAATCAGAGAAATTAAAGTTTAATTTCCGTTGCATTTTTAATGTTAGTGCTGATCATGTGGGCATAGTTAGAGAAATTCAAGGGTAATGCAACGAAGAAGATGTTTTTTTTTGAAAATTATAATTTATTCCCGTTTAACATCTGCGAAAATTATAATTTATGCCCGTTTAACATCTGCGATTTTTTTTTTTTGCGAAAATTATAATTTATTCCCGTTTAACATCTGTGAAAATTATAATTTATGCCCGTTTAACATCTGCGAAAATTACCGTTCGATTTTTTTTTTTAAATTAAATTTTCAGCTCGTTAGCCTGCGAAAATTGATATTTATGACCGTTATTATGTTTTTGACCGTTATTGTTTTGTGCTTATATATATCATAAAATATCTGTATTCTTTTATACAATTATGCTCTTCTCTATTCTTCTTCCGATTCTTATATTATTTCTCCTCCTCCTCAATCTTCTAATTCCTACACTCCTCCTCATTATCAATTTTTCAGAGAATCTCATTAAGTCCATCAACGTATCCATTTTCCGGTAATCACGATTCATATCATCAAAGAATCTCTGGTTTGAATTTTGATTTTCTTTTAAGTCATTTTCACTAAAATTACTTAGTTTTCTTAAATATTTTTCTTAGTTTTTTTTAATTATTGTTTGATGTTTGATTAATTATTTATTTAATAATTTAGGATATAATCCGTTTGGTGGTTATTACTTAAATTTCCTTTGTACTTATTTAGGAATTGGTTTATGACTTGTTATATATATATATATATATATATATATATATATATATATATATATATATATACCTGCTTAACAGTTTTCCACGTTTTCATGTACACGATATATATATATATTATATTTATAGCTGTTGATTTATTAATTATTGTTTTATTTTATTGTGAGCATTTTTGTTGTTTTGTTTTATTGTATATTGTTATTTATTTATTCATTTATTTATTTGTTATTTATTTATCTATTTATTTTATTGTTGAGCATTGTTGTTGTTTTGTTTTATTGTATATTGTTATTTATTCATTCATTCATTTATTTATATATTTTATTGTTGAGCATTGTTGTTGTTTTGTTTTATTGTTGTAACATCTTGAAAAATTTAATTCAGGATTAGAGAGTGTTTTGGGAAATTTTGAAATTTTTAGGAATTTTTGGGATATTTTTGAAATTTTGAGTAATAAATGTGCATATAATTAATTAAGAAATTGAAGAGTTTGAAATATGAGGGAATGGTAAAACCCAAAATATTTTGAAGGTCAAGGAAATTGGAGGCTGGTTTAAGTGATTTTAAATTGAAAGAGTACATTGTGGTAATTTCCGGTATAAGTTACACAAACATTAAAACAAATAACCAAACCGAACGTGCCCTTATCCTTTTTCTTTATGCTTGGCCGTGCAACTCCCTCCCTCATTTTATCAAAATCATCATCTTCACCCTTCTCTTCCTTCTCTGTCTCTCTCTTCCGGACGGCGATGGCGGCGGCCAAGGGTGACGGCGGCGACCGCCGTCCTTTCTCACTTCTCTTCCTTCACTTCACCAAAACCCATCTCTTCCTTTCCCTTCCGCGCATCCCCATCCTTCTCCATTTTGAGCGAGCCCACCGACGACTCAGTGGCAGCGAACAGCGGAAGATGCGACGGATGACGGTAGGAGAGGCTAAGTTTTGGCTTTTCTTGTACCTCTTGAGCTTTGTTTCTTTTCCATGAGGGTCTCTCATATTCTCTTTGTGTTTTCTTCCCAATCCCTTAGTTTCCCCTTCGTTCTCCGGCGAGCCCAGCGGCGTTCCGGCGACGGCGAGGTCTGGTGAAGCACACAAATTTTTGATTCGAGCTCAGGTGATTCTTTCTTCCTCTCTTAGCTCATATTTGTCCGATTTGGAGAGGGTTTGATCTGGGAGTTGGGGTTTTCGCATGAGTAAGTCATCTAAAACAAAATTTGAGCTTAGATTCTTGGTGTTTAGGGTGAAAATCTGAGTCTTATAGTGGTATTAAATGATGTGCTTGAAAGTCCCAAATTTGGGGTTCTCAAATCTGTTGAGTTCTTAAGAAATGATTGTATTGGTTTATTAGAATGGGTTGATAGCAGTGCATGCTGGATGGATTGAACATATTTGATGATTAAGCTGTATTGGTTTGTAAAATTCGATGGTTTTCCCTCTTTCTTTCTCAATATGGATTGGGTTCTAACTTGTGTTGAAGTGTGATGAGTTAAAAGTTTTATGTGAGGCATTAAAATTCTGTTTTATGTGGACATGGCTCTGCTTGGTATATGACGCTGTTTGCTGTTTTGTTTCTTTTGTCATGATTGAAGAATGTATAATTTGATAGTTGTTGGGTAATAAAAGGTCGATAAATTATAAAGTGTGATAGGAAGGAGTGAAACTATTTTTGTTGCAAGTAGGTGAATTCTGAAAATATGTTCCTTTCTCTTTTCCTACTTTGGTGAAACATGTAGACTTTGAGTTGAGCTTTGTAAATAATATATTATTGGTTTATTCTGTTTTGTGTAAGATTTAAAATGTTAGGAATGCTTGCATGTTGATCTATATTGATTCTCTTCTTTTTCTTTGTTTGGTCAGATTTTGGAAATGATTATTACTATTTTGATGATGCTGTTTGAGTTAGTTAGAGCTGTTATAAGTGATTTACTGTGGGCTTGCAAGGATATATGTCTTTCTTTATACTAGTTGGGTGGTTGGTTCGAATGAAAATGAAACAAATGGTGAATTGTATGTGCTATATGAATAATGTAGTTGATCGTTTGAATGCACCTGTGTGTATTAGCTGAATTGGGCATAAAGGAGAATGTGAGACATGTGTCATTAAAGGAAAAATGGGGTAAATTAAGTGTTGATTGATTGGGAATGGATAGTTGTCAATGATAAAGCGATTGGGTATATTTGTATTACTGTAATGATGAGTTGAAGTTTCTATATATATCAATAATGACTGTTTTGTACCTTGTTTTGGTGTGTGCATAGTGGTAAAGAAATGATTTTAAAATTTAAGAACTTGTCTTTGTTTGAAAGTTGAAGGAATGTGCGCATGAGGATATTCAATGTTCTAGCAATTTGAGTCTATAAACTTCTGTATTGTTACTACTGTAGTGGAATCAAATTAGAGAATCTTGATGGGTTAAATCAATTTGCCTTATCCTTAATAAATCTGGTTTTCACATTTCATCTTTTGTGTCGGATTTGAAAGGATGTTTGGAAGTATTAATTGTTGTTTGAACTTGCTGAAATTGTTTGATTGCTTGCATATGTGAGATTATATATGTTTGCAGGTTTGCATGTTGGTTTGAGAAGTTTTTGTTTGGACTGGACGCATGAATAAAGATTTAGAAACATTCTTATAGTGATAAAAGAATATAAAGCTGATTTATTTGTTGAATGCTTGTATGCTTATATGAGAATCTAATTGAGCATGATGATTATTGAAGCTTCAGATTTTGTTATTGGTTTTGTTTGGTTGTTCTCTGATGAAGGAAGATTTAATGATTGATTAATAACTGAATTTCTTTGCTTTATTGTGATGTTACAAGACATCAGAAAATATTAGACTCTTACCTAGTTAATCAATGAAGATTTGAATAAATAAGATCAAGTGAAGAAGGGAAAAAGGGGTAGTAACATAGAACCGAGAGAGAGACGTGTTATTCATTATATAGATTTATGGATAGTTGTTTACCTTTATTATTACTTTTATGTAATAATAGGTGAATCGAGTAAGGAAAGGTAAGGAAGAGCAACAGAGTGCAAAAGGGCGACAGGTAATCACTCTTAACCTTACTATAACATTGAGGGTGATGTTAGTTAGGGATTTTTGGTAAAATCCCTTTTCATCCTCTATATATATATATTATCTTTAAAGGGTATTTTTATACAAAACAGGCTATCGGGTGCCTTTCAAACACGATTATTTTTATATAAAAGATTTGACAAATTATATATGTAGTATCCTGGCTGGTGATATTGTTGGACTGTGTATATGAGTGTATAGACATTTGGATATTGACATTTTGACAGGGATATTGAGAGGTATAGTGGATTGGATGTATCATAGGTTGTGTAGAGAAAATTTGGGAGTTATGATGAGGGAAGATGTTGTGGATGATAGATTGAAAGATGATGGGAGAATATATGAGATTGATATTGATTTTGACTATTGTGATGAGATATTGAAATTAATGGATATTGTGAGGTTTGCATGACACTGATAAATATACGTACCATCGCGCGATGATAACTGTCGATAGGCCAATCGACAGTTATTTGTACTGAGGATCCTTTTTAGAATTGATTGGATCGGGGTTCATAGGTCGACTTATTGAGAGAAGTGACCTACGGTTGTTTGGCATTGAAGAGCCCAACCGCCCCTACGGTTGTTTGGCAGTGGAGAGCCCAACCGTTCCCGTTCTGTAATGGAAAACAGAATTGGGGTTCCTTCTCTGGAGATTGCCAGAGAAGGAAATTGTCCCCTCATTATGGAGAGGGACACAGTGTCAAATCATATAGTGAAGAATAGATGCTTGAATGCACCGTGGTGGCACAATGCATCTGTAGGTGAGTGTGAGAGTTGTTGGGGTAGAATTAGTTGATTGGAGTATGGAGATGTTGAATGGATTTGGTTTGAAGGTGATTGTTGGACTTGAGTGATGAATGGAAGAAGATTTGATATGGATATATATATATATATATTACTAGTTTTAAATAAGGTACCCTTTAGACGCCCTCGCTACCGCACATCTCACTGTTATAGTGAGTTAAGCGGTGATTACTGGGACAAATTGTCTCATCCCACGATTACTGACATTTTTGCAGGTATTCATGCACAGGCGCAAGCAACAGGAAAGGGAATTAGGTAGTAGTAGTTATATAGTTTATTTAGAATTGTATATTGCCAATTTGTATAGGCCTGCATCTGCTTCCGCATGTATACATATTTATTTATTGTTTAATACTAATTAGTTTTGTTTAATAACCATGTTAGGCAAATCCTTTCTAACATGGTTAGCAATAAATTATCCATGATAGCAGCTGTGTTGTATTAGTTTATTCTTTTCTATCATGGATAATATATAGAAAGAGATTAATGAATTGAAATAAATAATATTGGTTAATTAGGGAATTAGTAACACAATGTTACAACTTGGTATCAGAGCCAGGTTTCGATCCTGGGACCTGTGGGTTATGGGCCCACCACGCTTCCGCTTCACCAAATCTGGTATATAGTAGATAATGGAATTCACTTTTGTAACATTTGGTACACTTTCCTGCATGCCAAACTTTTCCTTGGTTTCTATAGCTTTCCTTCACTTTGGAAAAATAGAGAACAGTGGTGTGTGTGTGTGTGTAAATGTTATTATCAACTTAATGCATTTGGCTGTTTTGATAGTGTCCATAAGAATGAAGGAGTTAGATGATTAACATGTTATTTGTGTGCAGTAATATGTGTTTGGATTGAATCATGTTTGAATCCTGCAGTTCTGGTTATGTTTTCACTTCATTTCGGTCTGAATAAATTGAGTTGGCTTTGAGTTTCCATTTTTCCTCCTCAATCTTTATTACTTCCAGATTTATTGTTCTGGCTGTTTTGCTGCATGATGTAATTGATTGTATGCATGTTATATTCTGTTTGTGTCAAAAGGTCAAGCTTGTGCTTAGCAGATGATATAACTTAATTTCATGGAAGTAACAAGCCAGTGTGAAAATTCCTTTCCATTTTCTATATAAGGGTCTTAAATGTCTATGTGTATGTACGATTCTCATAGGACTAAACTATCCATTTGTTCTTTTTGGTTAGTGTTGGTTGAATGCCTTTTCAATCTTATGCTTTAGATTTAGTTTAAAGGAAAGATAAGTGAAGTCAAAATGCTTTTGGAAATTGTTAAGTTGACGGTTTGAATGCATGATGATCCCTATAATTTTCACAATGTGATTCGCTCTCATTTTCCATGATTTGAGCCATTATTCTTTCGTTTAGTTTTCTAATTACATGACCATAAACTGGTTGTTGGATTTAGTGCATTAGAGTTGTTGTGCAGGTTATATCTAATTATGTATCAGACTCTTGCATCATTCTTGTTTTGTGTATCAGATTTTGCATTGGAATAGACCTTGTGCTGTGTGATTTTTGAAGGATACATTCATTACGCTGCATATATAACAGGATTAATTGTAATTTTGTGTAGAATGTTATTTATGCACCTAGTTTTCTTACGTACTACTTCTAGCCTTGTTCAAAGGTTATATACATTTAAGTCAATCTGACTTGATTTCACCTCTTGTCAATCCCTAAAGGAACCTGGGAAATGGGTGTTAGTATCCTTAATCTCACCTTTATCCTAAGATAATATCTCTCACATGTCGAACTTGACTGCTATTTCTAGGAAATTTCGATCAACAACTTCTAGTAGAATGCTTAAAGTTTTTCTAATTCCAGGATATCATTTCTATGGTCTCGCATGGAGGACACTTAGGGCAATGAATTTTCAGTGCCAATGACTTCAATATTCCCAAATTATCTCCAAATTCCTCTTTCTCTCACTCAAATTACAATTACCAGTGGAAGTGACTGTTCCTTTCGTTGTATTTAATGATAATTTCTACTAATTTCGAGGACGAAATTATTTAAGTGAGGTAGAATTGTAACTGTAACATAGTGTTACTAATTTACTAATTAACGAATTAACCTGTGACATCTCTTTAATTCATATCATTTATACATTATCCATGATAGAAAAGAATTTCCTAATACAATATGAATACTATCATGGATAATTAAAAGCTAACCATGTTAGAAAGGATTTGTCTAACATGGTTAATTAACACAACTAATCGATATTAAACAATACATAAATATGTATACATGCGGAAGCGAATGCAGACCTATAAATTGGCAATATACAACTTTGAATAATGTAAGAAACCTCTAAATCCTAATTCCCTTTCCTGAAGCTTGCACCTGTGCATGAATACCTGCAAAAATGTGAGTAATCGTGGGATGAGACAAAATTGTCCCAGTAATCACCGCTTAACTCACTATAACAGTGAGATGTGCGGTAGCGAGGGCGTCTAAAGGGTACCTTATTTAAAACCAGTAATATATATATATATATATCCATAGCAAATCTTCTTCCACTCATCACTCAAGTCCAACAATCACCTTCAAACCAAATCCATTCAACATCTCCATACTCCAATCATCTAATTCTACCCCAACAACTCTCACACTCACCTACAGATGCATTGTGCCACCACGGTGCATTCAAGCATCTATTCTTCACTATATGATTTGACACTGTGTCCCTCTCCATAATGAGGGGACAATTTCCCTCTCTGGCAATCTCCAGAAAGGGAACCCCAATTCTGTTTTCCATTACAGAACGGGAACGGTTGGGCTCTCCACTGCCAAACAACCGTAGGGGCGGTTGGGCTCTTCAATGCCAAACAACCGTAGGTCACTTCTCTCAATAAGTCGACCTATGAACCCCGATCCAATCAATTCTAAAAAGGATCCTCAGTACAAATAACTGTCGATTGGCCAATCGACAGTTATCATCGCGCGATGGTACATAAATTCCAGTGTCATGCAATGCTCACCATAACCCTATCAATATATCATACACAATATCTTCCCTCAACATTACTCTCCAAAATCTCAACTCATATCTAATTCCTTCTCTATACTCACAACCTCTCAAATAACGATTATAATCATACACCTACAAATATATCACACCATTCCAAAATATCCAGCACCACCAGACAGGATACTACATATATAATGTGTCAAAATCTTTTATATAAAAATAATCGTGTTTGAAAGGCACCCGATAGCCTGTTTTGTATAAAAATACCCTTTAAAGATAATATATATATAGATATATAGAGGGTGAAAAGGGATTTTACAAAATCCCTAACTAACGTCACCCTCAATGTTATAGCAAGGTAAGAGTGATTACCTGTCGCCCTTTAGCACTCTGACGTTCTTCCTTACCATTTCTTGTAGATTTCCTCCAAATACTTTAGTTCCTCCTATGATAATAGGATACAAATAATAAATTAATATTGTTTCCACTTTATAATACTTTAACGTCTCTCTTTCATGTCTTACATTACTACCCAGCCCCTTCTTGATTATATCATTTTTAATGAATCCTAAAGATTCTCATGTTAACAACAAACACAACTTCAACACAAGAGACATCATTCATTTGAATCAAAGAGAGCAATCAATCAACCTCAATGTGATTTAATCAACAAGAAACTCCAATGGGTTTTAAACATGAATACTTCATTATGCATCCTATATCATCCATCACTGCATTACAATTGATTTCATCTATTCATTCCTACGAGTTTTCAATCAGAACAGAAAGACTGACAATACAAACAAAACTTCGCATGCCATCACTTCAATTACTATATACCACACTTCAAAACAATCCATCTTCTTAATTACTTGTACCACTTAATATTCTTAATTAAAATCTTACTACACGCTTTCCTCCTCTATTCTACCATTTCTGAGCAGCCCCTAACATACCAATTAAGTATCAATCAAAGCATTAAGAAAATTGCAGCTCAATAACCATGATTTAGAACTCTTTATATTCACATTTAATCAAGAGTTAAACACACATATAATGAAATCTATCATTTCCAAACCGAAAGCAAATAACATAAAAATTAACTCCTTCCACCAATAATTAGCATACATGTCTAGAACAGATTCTAGCTTTCCTTTACCAAATTTACATAAAGTCTAAAACAGATTTCACTAATCATTTGCTTCAATAATTCATGTTCCTCATAAAAATCACAATTTACATCACAATTATCTTCCATTACTAACAACCAAATTCTGTTTACATTTAATACACTTAATTAGCAAAGCCTAAAGCATAATAAAACAGTAGCTCAAAATAACACTCTAGCACAAATCATTTTCAGTTAAAAGAACAAAGAACAAAAGGAATTATGACACTTTCAAGTCATTTCATAAGCTACCAGCAAGATTAACAACATCTATTCACACATTTCAGCAAAAGTTTTAAACAGAGAAGCCAAGGATCAGTACGGTCATAGGGGAAAAGTACAACTCTTTGAGAAAAATCCTGCACTTGTACAGCCCCATACAGTCAACTTATCTAATCATGAATTCACTTTTACACACTCTACTTAATTCACAAAATAACACATTACAAACATATATGCATCAAGGGCAAATCAAAAGAAACAAAGCAATCAAGAATCCCCAAAAGTTAGGGTTCAAACAAACTTCACAAAACTTCAATCAACACTCAAATTAACAGTTAGGACATCAAAAGATGAAGATTTGACTCAACTTAAATTTATTTTCATGGTTAAAACCTAAATCTCAAATCAGACCCACCCCTTTCAAATGGCCAAAAATGAAAATCAAAGGCAAGAAGAGTGTAGAAAATCCTTACTGAGTTCCCAAAGTGAGAGGAAAATAGCCACCCGTCGCCGGCCGCCGCCCATCTCGCCGGAAATCGGCCATTGTAGTGGTTGGCCGAAATGAAAATCCAACAGAAAAGGGAAGAAGAATGAGATAATGAAGTTGGGAAGGGAAGGAATGATTTGAAAACCCAAAAGGAACTGCAGATTACCTCCCCCATAGCCGTCCGTCGCCATTGAAAGGGAAAAACTCGCCGGAAAAATCACGCACAAGGCCGAGCAGTAAGGAGGCCGAGATTTGACAAGAGTTTAGCAAGGGTTTGGAGAGAAAGGAATGGGGAAACCGAAATGGATGAGGATCTAGGGTGAAGAATATGAAATGAGTGTGGATTGGAGAAGAGAAAAAAAATGAAAAATGGAAGGAAAGGGAGGGAGGCGACGAGTTTGATGTTTGAGGAAGGAGAAGGGCAGCGTGATTTTGAGAAGGGGGGAGGGTCTGTCGGCGCTGAATAAAGGAGAAAAGAGTAAGACCCTGTTTGGGTGGTGTTTCCTTGTAATAGAGTGTGCATCTTATACCAGAATTTATCATAATGTCCTATTTTAATTTAAATCCACTAAAACCAGTCTTTATTCTCCTTAACCTTTAAAATATTTTAGATTCCATCATTCCCTCATATTTCTATTTCTCCAATTGTTTGATTAATTATTTAGACACTTATTAGCCAAAAACATCAAAAAGTATCCCAAAATCTCCAAAAATTCTAAAAATTCTAAAAATTTTCTAATTCTTTTGATTTTATTTTCCCAAAACACTCTCTAATCCTGAATTAAATTTTTCAGGATGTTACAATTCTACCCCTCTTAATTAATTTCGTCCTCGAAATTAGTAGAAATTATCATTAGATACAAAGAATGAGATAGTTACTTCCACTGATAATCCTAGTTTGAGTGAGAGAAAGAGGAATTTGGAGATAATTTAGGAATATTGAAGTTATTGACACTAAGGATTTTGTTGTCATAAGTGTCATCCATGTGACACCATAAATATGATATCAAGGAATTAGAAAAACTTAATGGTGAGGTTGTGGATACTACACCAATTCCCAGGTTCTTTTAGAGATTGAAAAGTGGTGAAATCAAGTCAGATTGACTTGGATGTATATAACCTGTTTAACAAGGTTAGAAGCACCACGTAAGAAAACTAGGGGTGCATGCCCCTTTTTGGTCCACTTCTTCATCATTCACATTAAACCATATAATAAAATTCATCGGAATTTACTTCCATCTCAAAATTAGTCTAAAACAGAGCATTAAACACACAAAGTGGTCAAATCCAATGTATACTACATCATACAACCAATCTAAGTCAATTAGAGAAGTCCAACAAATAGAGAAAATCACAACATATCAAAGTTTCCAAACAGATCAGAGACAATATTTCATATTGCTTTCAGCTTAATATAGGACCAAGTCTCAATGTCCTTAATAATCCCCTTGTTTAAGTTTTAAATAACTTGATTTAAATTCTAACCATGTCCATTAAAAGTGATACATGTGATATTAATCAATTGTTTATCTCAAAACCATCATTTTTACCCAAGTCTAACTATTATCACTTCAATTAAGTTTGTGTAATGTTATTCAATATCAAGTCAATACGAATCATCAATGCAAACAGTTAAATACCAATTCATGCTTGAATCCCATACTCACATCAATCATATAAATTAACACTCAAGGAAAGAAATTAACTCACTCTTATCCATTTTCACATACATCTATATGCATTTACATTCCTGCAAACCAGCAAGCATTTTAACAATTTACAAGAAGGGTCAAGACAAAACTTTATCAAACACCAATTTCTTATCATTTTAGATATATAGTTACTTAAATGCCAATTCAAATAACTTAATAACATATGTCTAGGCACAAACATATGTCAAGACATCTGCTATGCAAGTTTTGGTTCAATTTAATATAACTTAGTAATTTATTCAAATCTCCAAGGAGCTAATCAGCACCTTCATCATTTTTATTCCAAATTCAAACAATGAAATGATATAATTTATGCAAAAGCTGTCATAAGCTTACGTATATAGCAACAGCAAAATGATATTGTTGATCCTAAGGATTTCCAATTCCTATTCCGCCCTAACAGTAACAATGCAAGAAAAAGGCTAATCACCTATGCAACAACCACATTTAACTTTAGCTAATATATAACACGATGATCCTAACAAGATACGCCACATTCAACTCCTACGAGAATTTCGCTAACCTTCCTAATTATCAACACTTATGCCCAATAGTTTCCAACCACTATGTATCAACAAATCCAACGTGTAAATGAAAGAATTACAAACCCAAAGCTTACTGTAAGATTCAAATTCTCAAAACACTTCACCAACCAATACACCATAGGAAATATAATATGAAATCTCTCAGTTACATTCATAACACTCATTCCAGAAATCAATAACATCAAATTCTCAGTTACAATGTAAACAACTTAAGACACATCAAACTCTAGAATCAATTTGTTCAGCAAGTGGAGATGGCAGCCAATCGTAACCCAAGCATGAATTCATTTAGCATAGATTGACTAACCCAAAACAAAGATTCACTTCCAAGCATTCGAATTTCCTCATAATACTTTACAATTCATACAAACAGCCCTCAAAACTAATAAAAGTCTTTGAATTTATCACTACTACACCTGATAATTTTTATCAATTTAAACCCAATTATTGATAAAGTATGAGCCCCAAAGTTTCCTTAGAACCCATTGGCCAAAATAAGGCAAACAGGAAAACCAACCATCATTCTAGCTGATCATTTAATCCCAATTGAGTACACTAATAAAATAAGGAATCATATTTTTCATGCTTCGCATACTATATATATATATTTATTTTATTTTTTTATTTATTTTTTTTTAAATCACAAAACTTGCACCTTTGACAATAATATCCATAAACAGTAATTATATATATATTATACTTCAATATACCTAATGAAACCAAATCCTCTTGACAGAAAAGAGGTTAAAGAACAAAATCATCACCCCCAAATATACATATAAACACCTAACATCCATCCCACAATCATAACAACATCACAACACTTCACTAATCATACCAGCATCATTCATTATCGCCGTTTGCAACCATGCCTGTTCAAAATCAATAACGAACCCTAAAATTTCCAAACTCTTGAACCAATAGGCCATCACAAACAAGAGAGGAATTTGCAAACGAACATTCCATCAACCAAACATTGTTAATATACTTGTAAACCACTGAAATCATATATTTAACCAATGTTAATCTCATATCCTAGACACTTGTGTCAAAATCTAATTCGGCTAGTGAAAGACTAGAACATACATTCACTGAATCCATCAATCCAAACAAAAATTACTCTGAAATATCAATTTCCAGCCACAACAGATTACAAAGATAACTTAGAAATTTTGAAAATAAAATTCAATTATGCAAGAACAGATTGAGGCTGCCCAATCTTAGGGGTTTCATACAAACCATCAATTCCTTAATCTACTCAGAAATCATTTCTCGTTCACATAGTATTAACAATCAAATCCTTCCAATAACATATAATAATCTTGCAAAACCTTTTCAATTTTCTACAACTAACTACATAAAAATTCAGTTAACAATCACATTTTGAACAAAACTTACCTTTCGGAGACATCGACCCATGAAGTAGTAAGGGCTACCAACATCTATTATTAAGGGGGCTGCTTCCAATCACTAAATATAGTGAGGAAGCCTCCAGCCACTTAATATAAATGGGCAACAACCTTTCACTACTAATGGTAATGTGTCCTCCAACCGCTAATAATAAATAATAATTTATCAAAATACAACCTAAGAATAATCAAATAACAATTATTATAATAAGAGTATAATTAGATTCAATTAAATCAAATAACTTAATCATTACTTATCAACATAATAAAACAAGTAATATAAATAATTTGGACATTTGAATAACACAACCCATAATTACAATAGAATTCCCATTAAAACAATTAACAAAACAATTTAACCAAGTAAATAGCAAGAAACAATGTCTAACAATTATTATTTCATATTGTATTCATTATTAATTGTTATTTTCTAATTACTTTAATCCCTTAAACCCAACAAGGTATCTCATGATGCCTCGACTATGGTTATGGCTAGCACATAACTATATTCGAGACCCCAGAGAATCATCCTTATTTCGTAATTCTTCCTAAATTCTTATCAAATATCAATATTTTTTCATTATTCTTCTTATATTCTTCTCAACCTCTCCACAATACCTATTCATTTGCTCTTATCACTCTCTCCCCACCACGGGATGAGTGATATTCCTCTCAAAAGGGCAGATATTCACGCACATAAGGAAGGGAATACTAAGAATGTATATTGCCAATCTACATGCAATGCAGCACAGTCCTAGGTTATCGTATACCATATACTGATAACCAAGTTGTTACATAGTGTTACTAATTTACTAATTAACGAATTAACCTGTGACATCTCTTTAATTCATATCATTTATACATTATCCATGATAGAAAAGAATTTCCTAATACAATATGAATACTATCATGGATAATTAAAAGCTAACCATGTTAGAAAGGATTTGTCTAACATGGTTAATTAACACAACTAATCGATATTAAACAATACATAAATATGTATACATGCGGAAGCGAATGCAGACCTATAAATTGGCAATATACAACTTTGAATAATGTAAGAAACCTCTAAATCCTAATTCCCTTTCCTGAAGCTTGCACATGTGCATGAATACCTGCAAAAATGTGAGTAATCGTGGGATGAGACAAAATTGTCCCAGTAATCACCGCTTAACTCACTATAACAGTGAGATGTGCGGTAGCGAGGGCGTCTAAAGGGTACCTTATTTAAAACCAGTAATATATATATATATATATCCATAGCAAATCTTCTTCCACTCATCACTCAAGTCCAACAATCACCTTCAAACCAAATCCATTCAACATCTCCATACTCCAATCATCTAATTCTACCCCAACAACTCTCACACTCACCTACAGATGCATTGTGCCACCACGGTGCATTCAAGCATCTATTCTTCACTATATGATTTGACACTGTGTCCCTCTCCATAATGAGGGGACAATTTCCCTCTCTGGCAATCTCCAGAAAGGGAACCCCAATTCTGTTTTCCATTACAGAACGGGAACGGTTGGGCTCTCCACTGCCAAACAACCGTAGGGGCGGTTGGGCTCTTCAATGCCAAACAACCGTAGGTCACTTCTCTCAATAAGTCGACCTATGAACCCCGATCCAATCAATTCTAAAAAGGATCCTCAGTACAAATAACTGTCGATTGGCCAATCGACAGTTATCATCGCGCGATGGTACATAAATTCCAGTGTCATGCAATGCTCACCATAACCCTATCAATATATCATCCACAATATCTTCCCTCAACATTACTCTCCAAAATCTCAACTCATATCTAATTCCTTCTCTATACTCACAACCTCTCAAATAACGATTATAATCATACACCTACAAATATATCACACCATTCCAAAATATCCAGCACCACCAGACAGGATACTACATATATAATGTGTCAAAATCTTTTATATAAAAATAATCGTGTTTGAAAGGCACCCGATAGCCTGTTTTGTATAAAAATACCCTTTAAAGATAATATATATATATAGATATATAGAGGGTGAAAAGGGATTTTACAAAATCCCTAACTAACGTCACCCTCAATGTTATAGCAAGGTAAGAGTGATTACCTGTCGCCCTTTAGCACTCTGACGTTCTTCCTTACCATTTCTTGTAGATTTCCTCCAAATACTTTAGTTCCTCCTATGATAATAGGATACAAATAATAAATTAATATTGTTTCCACTTTATAATACTTTAACGTCTCTCTTTCATGTCTTACATTACTACCCAGCCCCTTCTTGATTATATCATTTTTAATGAATCCTAAAGATTCTCATGTTAACAACAAACACAACTTCAACACAAGAGACATCATTCATTTGAATCAAAGAGAGCAATCAATCAACCTCAATGTGATTTAATCAACAAGAAACTCCAATGGGTTTTAAACATGAATACTTCATTATGCATCCTATATCATCCATCACTGCATTACAATTGATTTCATCTATTCATTCCTACGAGTTTTCAATCAGAACAGAAAGACTGACAATACAAACAAAACTTCGCATGCCATCACTTCAATTACTATATACCACACTTCAAAACAATCCATCTTCTTAATTACTTGTACCACTTAATATTCTTAATTAAAATCTTACTACACGCTTTCCTCCTCTATTCTACCATTTCTGAGCAGCCCCTAACATACCAATTAAGTATCAATCAAAGCATTAAGAAAATTGCAGCTCAATAACCATGATTTAGAACTCTTTATATTCACATTTAATCAAGAGTTAAACACACATATAATGAAATCTATCATTTCCAAACCGAAAGCAAATAACATAAAAATTAACTCCTTCCACCAATAATTAGCATACATGTCTAGAACAGATTCTAGCTTTCCTTTACCAAATTTACATAAAGTCTAAAACAGATTTCACTAATCATTTGCTTCAATAATTCATGTTCCTCATAAAAATCACAATTTACATCACAATTATCTTCCATTACTAACAACCAAATTCTGTTTACATTTAATACACTTAATTAGCAAAGCCTAAAGCATAATAAAACAGTAGCTCAAAATAACACTCTAGCACAAATCATTTTCAGTTAAAAGAACAAAGAACAAAAGGAATTATGACACTTTCAAGTCATTTCATAAGCTACCAGCAAGATTAACAACATCTATTCACACATTTCAGCAAAAGTTTTAAACAGAGAAGCCAAGGATCAGTACGGTCATAGGGGAAAAGTACAACTCTTTGAGAAAAATCCTGCACTTGTACAGCCCCATACAGTCAACTTATCTAATCATGAATTCACTTTTACACACTCTACTTAATTCACAAAATAACACATTACAAACATATATGCATCAAGGGCAAATCAAAAGAAACAAAGCAATCAAGAATCCCCAAAAGTTAGGGTTCAAACAAACTTCACAAAACTTCAATCAACACTCAAATTAACAGTTAGGACATCAAAAGATGAAGATTTGACTCAACTTAAATTTATTTTCATGGTTAAAACCTAAATCTCAAATCAGACCCACCCCTTTCAAATGGCCAAAAATGAAAATCAAAGGCAAGAAGAGTGTAGAAAATCCTTACTGAGTTCCCAAAGTGAGAGGAAAATAGCCACCCGTCGCCGGCCGCCGCCCATCTCGCCGGAAATCGGCCATTGTAGTGGTTGGCCGAAATGAAAATCCAACAGAAAAGGGAAGAAGAATGAGATAATGAAGTTGGGAAGGGAAGGAATGATTTGAAAACCCAAAAGGAACTGCAGATTACCTCCCCCATAGCCGTCCGTCGCCATTGAAAGGGAAAAACTCGCCGGAAAAATCACGCACAAGGCCGAGCAGTAAGGAGGCCGAGATTTGACAAGAGTTTAGCAAGGGTTTGGAGAGAAAGGAATGGGGAAACCGAAATGGATGAGGATCTAGGGTGAAGAATATGAAATGAGTGTGGATTGGAGAAGAGAAAAAAAATGAAAAATGGAAGGAAAGGGAGGGAGGCGACGAGTTTGATGTTTGAGGAAGGAGAAGGGCAGCGTGATTTTGAGAAGGGGGGAGGGTCTGTCGGCGCTGAATAAAGGAGAAAAGAGTAAGACCCTGTTTGGGTGGTGTTTCCTTGTAATAGAGTGTGCATCTTATACCAGAATTTATCATAATGTCCTATTTTAATTTAAATCCACTAAAACCAGTCTTTATTCTCCTTAACCTTTAAAATATTTTAGATTCCATCATTCCCTCATATTTCTATTTCTCCAATTGTTTGATTAATTATTTAGACACTTATTAGCCAAAAACATCAAAAAGTATCCCAAAATCTCCAAAAATTCTAAAAATTCTAAAAATTTTCTAATTCTTTTGATTTTATTTTCCCAAAACACTCTCTAATCCTGAATTAAATTTTTCAGGATGTTACAATTCTACCCCTCTTAATTAATTTCGTCCTCGAAATTAGTAGAAATTATCATTAGATACAAAGAATGAGATAGTTACTTCCACTGATAATCCTAGTTTGAGTGAGAGAAAGAGGAATTTGGAGATAATTTAGGAATATTGAAGTTATTGACACTAAGGATTTTGTTGTCATAAGTGTCATCCATGTGACACCATAAATATGATATCAAGGAATTAGAAAAACTTAATGGTGAGGTTGTGGATACTACACCAATTCCCAGGTTCTTTTAGAGATTGAAAAGTGGTGAAATCAAGTCAGATTGACTTGGATGTATATAACCTGTTTAACAAGGTTAGAAGCACCACGTAAGAAAACTAGGGGTGCATGCCCCTTTTTGGTCCACTTCTTCATCATTCACATTAAACCATATAATAAAATTCATCGGAATTTACTTCCATCTCAAAATTAGTCTAAAACAGAGCATTAAACACACAAAGTGGTCAAATCCAATGTATACTACATCATACAACCAATCTAAGTCAATTAGAGAAGTCCAACAAATAGAGAAAATCACAACATATCAAAGTTTCCAAACAGATCAGAGACAATATTTCATATTGCTTTCAGCTTAATATAGGACCAAGTCTCAATGTCCTTAATAATCCCCTTGTTTAAGTTTTAAATAACTTGATTTAAATTCTAACCATGTCCATTAAAAGTGATACATGTGATATTAATCAATTGTTTATCTCAAAACCATCATTTTTACCCAAGTCTAACTATTATCACTTCAATTAAGTTTGTGTAATGTTATTCAATATCAAGTCAATACGAATCATCAATGCAAACAGTTAAATACCAATTCATGCTTGAATCCCATACTCACATCAATCATATAAATTAACACTCAAGGAAAGAAATTAACTCACTCTTATCCATTTTCACATACATCTATATGCATTTACATTCCTGCAAACCAGCAAGCATTTTAACAATTTACAAGAAGGGTCAAGACAAAACTTTATCAAACACCAATTTCTTATCATTTTAGATATATAGTTACTTAAATGCCAATTCAAATAACTTAATAACATATGTCTAGGCACAAACATATGTCAAGACATCTGTTATGCAAGTTTTGGTTCAATTTAATATAACTTAGTAATTTATTCAAATCTCCAAGGAGCTAATCAGCACCTTCATCATTTTTATTCCAAATTCAAACAATGAAATGATATAATTTATGCAAAAGCTGTCATAAGCTTACGTATATAGCAACAGCAAAATGATATTGTTGATCCTAAGGATTTCCAATTCCTATTCCGCCCTAACAGTAACAATGCAAGAAAAAGGCTAATCACCTATGCAACAACCACATTTAACTTTAGCTAATATATAACACGATGATCCTAACAAGATACGCCACATTCAACTCCTACGAGAATTTCGCTAACCTTCCTAATTATCAACACTTATGCCCAATAGTTTCCAACCACTATGTATCAACAAATCCAACGTGTAAATGAAAGAATTACAAACCCAAAGCTTACTGTAAGATTCAAATTCTCAAAACACTTCACCAACCAATACACCATAGGAAATATAATATGAAATCTCTCAGTTACATTCATAACACTCATTCCAGAAATCAATAACATCAAATTCTCAGTTACAATGTAAACAACTTAAGACACATCAAACTCTAGAATCAATTTGTTCAGCAAGTGGAGATGGCAGCCAATCGTAACCCAAGCATGAATTCATTTAGCATAGATTGACTAACCCAAAACAAAGATTCACTTCCAAGCATTCGAATTTCCTCATAATACTTTACAATTCATACAAACAGCCCTCAAAACTAATAAAAGTCTTTGAATTTATCACTACTACACCTGATAATTTTTATCAATTTAAACCCAATTATTGATAAAGTATGAGCCCCAAAGTTTCCTTAGAACCCATTGGCCAAAATAAGGCAAACAGGAAAACCAACCATCATTCTAGCTGATCATTTAATCCCAATTGAGTACACTAATAAAATAAGGAATCATATTTTTCATGCTTCGCATACTATATATATATATTTATTTTATTTTTTTATTTATTTTTTTTTAAATCACAAAACTTGCACCTTTGACAATAATATCCATAAACAGTAATTATATATATATTATACTTCAATATACCTAATGAAACCAAATCCTCTTGACAGAAAAGAGGTTAAAGAACAAAATCATCACCCCCAAATATACATATAAACACCTAACATCCATCCCACAATCATAACAACATCACAACACTTCACTAATCATACCAGCATCATTCATTATCGCCGTTTGCAACCATGCCTGTTCAAAATCAATAACGAACCCTAAAATTTCCAAACTCTTGAACCAATAGGCCATCACAAACAAGAGAGGAATTTGCAAACGAACATTCCATCAACCAAACATTGTTAATATACTTGTAAACCACTGAAATCATATATTTAACCAATGTTAATCTCATATCCTAGACACTTGTGTCAAAATCTAATTCGGCTAGTGAAAGACTAGAACATACATTCACTGAATCCATCAATCCAAACAAAAATTACTCTGAAATATCAATTTCCAGCCACAACAGATTACAAAGATAACTTAGAAATTTTGAAAATAAAATTCAATTATGCAAGAACAGATTGAGGCTGCCCAATCTTAGGGGTTTCATACAAACCATCAATTCCTTAATCTACTCAGAAATCATTTCTCGTTCACATAGTATTAACAATCAAATCCTTCCAATAACATATAATAATCTTGCAAAACCTTTTCAATTTTCTACAACTAACTACATAAAAATTCAGTTAACAATCACATTTTGAACAAAACTTACCTTTCGGAGACATCGACCCATGAAGTAGTAAGGGCTACCAACATCTATTATTAAGGGGGCTGCTTCCAATCACTAAATATAGTGAGGAAGCCTCCAGCCACTTAATATAAATGGGCAACAACCTTTCACTACTAATGGTAATGTGTCCTCCAACCGCTAATAATAAATAATAATTTATCAAAATACAACCTAAGAATAATCAAATAACAATTATTATAATAAGAGTATAATTAGATTCAATTAAATCAAATAACTTAATCATTACTTATCAACATAATAAAACAAGTAATATAAATAATTTGGACATTTGAATAACACAACCCATAATTACAATAGAATTCCCATTAAAACAATTAACAAAACAATTTAACCAAGTAAATAGCAAGAAACAATGTCTAACAATTATTATTTCATATTGTATTCATTATTAATTGTTATTTTCTAATTACTTTAATCCCTTAAACCCAACAAGGTATCTCATGATGCCTCGACTATGGTTATGGCTAGCACATAACTATATTCGAGACCCCAGAGAATCATCCTTATTTCGTAATTCTTCCTAAATTCTTATCAAATATCAATATTTTTTCATTATTCTTCTTATATTCTTCTCAACCTCTCCACAATACCTATTCATTTGCTCTTATCACTCTCTCCCCACCACGGGATGAGTGATATTCCTCTCAAAAGGGCAGATATTCACGCACATAAGGAAGGGAATACTAAGAATGTATATTGCCAATCTACATGCAATGCAGCACAGTCCTAGGTTATCGTATACCATATACTGATAACCAAGTTGTTACATAGTGTTACTAATTTACTAATTAACGAATTAACCTGTGACATCTCTTTAATTCATATCATTTATACATTATCCATGATAGAAAAGAATTTCCTAATACAATATGAATACTATTATGGATAATTAAAAGCTAACCATGTTAGAAAGGATTTGTCTAACATGGTTAATTAACACAACTAATCGATATTAAACAATACATAAATATGTATACATGCGGAAGCGAATGCAGACCTATAAATTGGCAATATACAACTTTGAATAATGTAAGAAACCTCTAAATCCTAATTCCCTTTCCTGAAGCTTGCACATGTGCATGAATACCTGCAAAAATGTGAGTAATCGTGGGATGAGACAAAATTGTCCCAGTAATCACCCCAGAGGCATGGCGCCTTTGCTCGCAGCTGCTCGCCAGCTGCTCGCCACTGGCGAGCAGACTGGCGAGAATTTGGCAGCAGAAACAGTTTGTCTGCAGAATTTTTGCCAACATGCCCTATGCCTATTTCAACTAGCTTATAAACCCTTAAATCATCCCTATGATCAATCAAAAACATCAAACTTATTTAATTTACCAATGAGATCCAACAAAAGACTATCAATCATTCTTTAATAAAATCTAACATTACTATAACACATTAACATAATAAGTAACTTAGCTTATTAATCCCATCATCAATTACACTTAAACCACACTCACTTATCATTCTATAAAGATTTTATCTAACTGTACAAACAAAATTTAAAACAACAATTACCTTCAAACAACTACTTATAATCAAACATCAAAGTATAGATTTCAAAACAACAAATATCCATGGAATTTCAATTAAACCAATTAATAAACAAGTCAATTTTCCAACTAATCAAACAATTTAACTAAATAAACAACGATCAGAAGACAAGATCAATAATTCTTATTTCATATTGTATTCATTATCAATTGTTATTTTCGAATTCCTTAATCCTTTAACCCAATAAGGGATCTCATGATGCCTCGACTATGATTATGGCCGGCACATAACTATATTCGAGACCCCAGAGAAGCATCCTTATTTCGTTATTCTTCCTAAATTCTTATAAACATCTTTATTTATATAGTTATTCTTACTATATTCATCTCAATCTCTCCACAATACCTATTCAATTTCTTTTATCATCTCTCCCCACCACGGGATGAGTGATATACCTCTCAAAAGGCAGAGTATCATGCACAGGAGGAAGGGAATACAAACTATGTATATTGCCAATCTATATGCAATGCAGCACAGTCCAGGGTTATCGTATACCAAATACTGATAACCAAGTTGTAACATTACGTTACTAATTACTTAATTAACCCATAATATTCATTTTAGACTAATAACCTCTTTACTAACTATGATAGAAAAAGGGATTTCTATAATATCAATGTCCTATCATAGTTAGAAAAGGAATTTCCTAATGATTAACTATTATTATCCATGATTGAAAAGAATAAACTAATACAATACAGCTGCTATCATGGATAATTTATTGCTAACCATGTTAGAAAAGAATCACCTAACATGGTTAGAAAAATAAGCAACCTAATGTTCAATAATATCAAATACATATAAATATATGCGGAAACGTATGCAGGCCTATACAAATTGGCAATATACAACTATAAAAAAATTATATAACCTCTACTACCTAATTCCCTTTCCTGATGCTTGCGCCTGTGCATGAATACCTGCAAAAATGTCAGTAATCGTGGGATGAGACAATTTGTCCCAGTAATCACCGCTTAACTCACTATAACAGTGAGATGTGCGGTAGTAAGGGCGTCTAAAGGGTACCATATTCCAAAAACAGTATATATATATATAGCCAAGTTTTCTTCCATTAATCACTCTGGTCCCTCTGTCATGTCCAATTTAAAACAAGTTCAACATCTCTACTTTTGAATTACCACTCAATCAATTTCCACATCAACTAAACCTCCCCATCCAATCCTCAATCCATGTTTTTCCTCACTGTAATTCTCCTTCATGTCTTTCTCAACTCCCACTTCTCAATTCACACGCATGTACAATCCCTGGTGCTCTACTCATGCCATCCCGGAGGCACTACACTCGAGCTCTATATATATATATATATATATATATATATATATATATATATATATATATATATATATATATATATATATATCTAAATGAGTTGACACTGTGCCCCTCTCAAAAGTGAGGGGGCAATTTCCCTCTCTGGTAAACCCATGAGAGGGAAACCCCAATCTGTCTCCAATCAGAAAGGGAACCCCATCTGTCTCTAGTCAGAATGGGAGCAGTCTCTGTCTCCAATCAGATGACTGCTGGTCACAGTCTCCAATCTGTTGACCATTGGCCACAGTCTCCAATCTGTTAACCAGTACAAATAACCGTTGATTGGCCTATCAACCGGTTATCATCGCGATATGGTACATAATCTCAGTGTCATGCAATGATCACAATTCATTCATTATCTCAATCACAATCTTTGTCACCTTCCACCAACACAACATTTCAATTCCTCAATCCCTAATGTACCATATTTCCAATCCAAATCACTTTCCAATACCCTGTCCAAGTACCAATAATATTTACTCCATCACTATCCATCACTATCCATCAATTAACTTATCCACACCGTTGCCATAGCAACACACCTATATATATCCCACTATTCCAGGAAAATCACAACCACCAGACAGGATACTATATATATAATGCATAAAGTTTCTTTATATACAAATAATCGTGTTTGAAAGGCACCCGATAGCCTATTTTGTATAAAAGTAACTTTTTAAATATTTTGAGGGCTAGAAAGGATTTTGAAAATCCTAACTAACGTCACCCTCAATGTTATAGCAAGGTAAGAGTGATTACCTGTCGCCCTTAGCAACTGCGCATTTTCCCATCCTTTCCCGATGCCTCACAACCACATCACAATCAATCCTAAAATGATGTAGTATAGAATAATCAATTAGTATCATTTCTACTTCACAATGTTTAACGTCTCTCTCTCCGTATTACTACTCAATCCTCATACTTGGTTATTTCTTAACTCTTTGATTAAGCCCTTTAACTTTAATCTTTTATGATTCTCAAGGTTTGACTAATCAATAACTTAAAGCAAGATCAAATATTCTTAATAAACTTCAAACATTACAATTGTATCACATGTATCACCTCAAACAATCCCTACCACACTCCAATTATATTCACATAGTTATTTCAACCAAACATAGTCAAAATATTAAAAGAATGACATAGGTAGTTTCAGTCAATAAATACTAACTTCGTTTAACAAGTAACTCATCATTTGTACCTCACTAACCACTAATTATTTGAGTAAAGTTGATGTTTATTAACATGAAATACCAATCAGAATTTTTTTGTACAGATTCATATAGCTTAGACAAATTTCACTTAAAAACATAAACACAACCTTCTACACCTTCTTTTAAGACAATGAAATCAGCATGTGAAAGAGGAAGAGTGGCAAGGCTTAGAATCATGCACTTGTCTAAATGTTACTGCCATATCCAACAATGTCACCAAATCAAACAAACAAGACAAGCTCATCACCATTTTAAATCTTTCTCCTCTTTAAGAACATCGATTCTAATAAAAAGAAATCAGACTAATCAAACATATTTTTTACAATCAATTGATTTGTACACCATGTTAACCCAATCATATGTCATTCAAATTTGCCTTCAAATTGAATCCAAGCAACATACATATCAAACCAATATGCATGCATATTTTCAGTATTTTCAGATTCTTCAATCATATATAAAAACTCAATTATAAATAATTAACTTCTACTTCTTAATCTCAACCTCAATAGCCAAGCTAGCACACTTGAACCACTTACCAAAACACATGCCATGACATAATATTTCTCATCCTAATCTCATAAAAGAGAGTTCAGATTCAGCAGCCCAAACTCCAAATAGAAACAACAAAAGTCACATTCAAAAGTACTCCCTTAAATCTCAAATCAAAATGTAAATGATTTCCTTTTCAAGTTGAAATAAAAATTGGAACTTCCCTATCAATATTTCTTGAAAACCAGTAAACAATTTAAACAATAACAACTCTTCAATCCTTATATCAATTCAGCAATTTCAGAGAAGAGCAAGAAAAGCAGAAACTTATAATTCATATGCACACACAATATTTCCCATATATATATTAACCTGCAAGGCTGCAACATTAATCAAGATAGAAAAAGTCATTTACTTATTCACATTCACTAAATTCAGCAAGGAAAAGCACAATTCATGCCTATACAATCATTGTTTCTAACTTTATCTCATCACCAAGTTACAAACCATACATAGTATACACTCAAATTGCATAAATGAAGTCCAACAAAACCCAAAGAGTTTACAAAAACTTGATGCGCATGTAAATGTATTGACTCAATCCTGTTTCTATTCAAGCTTCATTAGTTTGATTCTAAAACAGTTCAGACCAAAATAGGACATGAAGAAAATACAAATTTCAGCTTCATAACTTTATATAATTTACCATATCAAATTTAAAAATTTCCAAGAACATGTAGCATAAACTCTCCTAAAACAGAAAACAGCATCACCAAGCAAGAGAATTTTAATAATCACTTGAACTCAAGAACTCTTCATGCAAATCAATTCAAATAATATAATTGACCCTAAAAGTCATTCGTACAGTGACTAATTTAATGTTAAATGAATAAATGGAAGGGCTAAACAATGGTCAATTACAAGCAGAGGAAGAAAAACGAAATTGAACATGCAATCAAATATATTAGCTTAATTCTTCTTTTATGTTTCATCAAGATTTTTAGCAAATTGAAGACCAACAAATCAGATAACAGAGAAGAGAGAAAATCAGCACAACAACCATCCAGAAACAAAATCAAATATGATCTTACTAAACTCAACTTTAATAGACTCATACAACAACTAATTTGAAGTTTTGAACCTCAAATCCTAAAACTTAAATCGGACCTCACTCTCAATCTCGTCCAAAACATGACTAAAAGAGGTGTAAATTGAAGAAAAGACTTACCCAAAGCTTGAATATATGTTTGTATGTCTAATCAGTGCCGGAGCCGCCGTAGGTCGCCGGAAATCTACACCTCCCCGCCGCTGGAGAAGAAGAGAAACGAAATAGAGAGTGAGGGATGGAGACAGAACGTGAGGTTGAGGAGTGAGGAAGGAGGAATGGTTTGATGGTGGTGGTGGTGGGGCCGGCGCCGCCGCGCGCCTTAGGCCGTGAAGGGTGAAGAACGAAGAAGAAGCAGAACGAAGAAGGTGGAGGGAGGTCGGAGGAAGCCACGACGGTCCGGCCAGCTTTGGCCGCCGCCGCCGTTGATCGGCCAGAGAGGGAGAGAAATCGAAGGTGGGAGGGTTTGGTGAAAGGGAAAGAGAGCGGAGGGAGCGACAGAGAGAGAGAGGGAAGTGAGGAATGAAGAAGAAAACGGAAAAATGAAAGGGAGGGAGTGTTTGGTTTAGTGTTTATAGGGTGGTTATTGATAATTTGTAGCCCAAACTTGCTACAGTGTACTCTTTTTAATTTAAAATCACTTAAACCAGCCTCCAATCTTCTTAAACTTCAAAATATTTTTAGCTTTACCACTCCTTCATATTTCAAACTCTTCATTTCTTAATTAATTATATGTATATGAATTATTCAAAATTTCCAAAAATATCTCAAAAATTCCTAAAAATTCCAAAATTTCCCAAAACACTCTCTAATCCTGAATTAAATTTTTCAGGATGTTACAATTCTCCCCACCTTTTAAAAATTTTGTCCCGAAAATTTACTAAACATATTACCTATCATAAAGAAACTCACGCGTCAATTCTGCATTTTGTATATTAACTCTAATCATATCACTACAACTTAATACACTCAACACCATATTTTACCATTTTTCCTCATTCAATCCATAATAATCATCAATCCTTATCCCGTTTCTCTTAGCTAACCCTCAATTTACTAGCCACTCTAACCTCAAATTACTTGTATTAAAGTCCAACCTCATATATGACAACAATTCCATAAAATTCCATTTCTAACTTTAACTCATGGTTCTAACTTTATATACACTTATCCATAAAAGCCTAATATTGATCTATCAACAAGTCATAATAGTAGTCCATCATATATATTATCATTTACATTCTCCAAATTAATCAATCCATTGATTTTCCTCCATATAACTCTAATTTAGTATATGACTAACCATGTCAATGTCAATTTCCTTAACAAAATCATTCTAAACTATATTCAATCTCCAATGTATCATTTAAAACATTCACTAAAGCTTTACCCTAAATTCTTCATCTTAACTGACTTCTTTATTTAATTGGTTTTGACTTGATCACAACTCCAAAATGCGTCATTTATCTCCAAGGCTCATCATACTCACACTAAATTTATTAGACAACCCTATCCACTGACTATATGGCAAATCATAAAAAAAATCACATTTCTACAATTAAAGATCTTCCTAATTCCTCTTACTTCAACTGATCTCCTTTGGCTCATTCATATTTGACATCCCTTCATCATGCAATATCCAATTCTAAGCTTAAAACAGTACACGGAATCAAATTCTTCCTTTTAGCCGTATCATCATCACCTTAAGTATTTTAAACAATTTCATAGTTCTTACGCCAATTCTGAGTTTTTAACTCCATATCTCCCTAAACTTGTCGGGTTCAAAGCACTTAATAATTCAAGATTTATTTACGAAGCTCAACTAAACCCCCTTTTTATTTATCACTAAATCTCTACAAGAATTTTAAAGCATATTCATTCTTTTCTATACCATTCAACACAATATATCCATTTGAAAGCCTACAATTTGCAACCATTATCAAATAAGTAATACGCACCACTCAAGCAGTATTCAAACATCAAAACATCATACCTCATTCAGCTCCATTTAATCACCAATATGTCACATGTTTTAATTCCTCTTCCATTATTTTCATCTAAAATCACATTTCCAAAACATAATATAAGTATAAAACTGAAACTTCCTCATGAAAATGATCATTCTATTTCAATCTCAACAATTTCAATTATCTTCATCATTAGTTTAGTATCCTAAAGCGTCCTTCCTTACCTTGAATCACCTTGATTTATAATCTAAAACTCCTAAACAGAGTACTAACCACAATTTCCTAAATCCCTTTCTTCACTACCTTTAGTCATACTTCCTATAATTAAACATGTAAAGCATAAGCCTCATCAACCCTTCCTAATAATTGAAACAACAAACCAAACCAAACACTAACATAATTTTTTTTTTTTTCTGCTCGCCAGCTGCTCGCCAGCTGGCGAGCTACTGGCGAGTTTCCAGAGGCATGGCGCCTTTGCTCGCAGCTGCTCGCCAGCTGCTCGCCACTGGCGAGCAGACTGGCGAGAATTTGGCAGCAGAAACAGTTTGTCTGCAGAATTTTTGCCAACATGCCCTATGCCTATTTCAACTAGCTTATAAACCCTTAAATCATCCCTATGATCAATCAAAAACATCAAACTTATTTAATTTACCAATGAGATCCAACAAAAGACTATCAATCATTCTTTAATAAAATCTAACATTACTATAACACATTAACATAATAAGTAACTTAGCTTATTAATCCCATCATCAATTACACTTAAACCACACTCACTTATCATTCTATAAAGATTTTATCTAACTGTACAAACAAAATTTAAAACAACAATTACCTTCAAACAACTACTTATAATCAAACATCAAAGTATAGATTTCAAAACAACAAATATCCATGGAATTTCAATTAAACCAATTAATAAACAAGTCAATTTTCCAACTAATCAAACAATTTAACTAAATAAACAACGATCAGAAGACAAGATCAATAATTCTTATTTCATATTGTATTCATTATCAATTGTTATTTTCGAATTCCTTAATCCTTTAACCCAATAAGGGATCTCATGATGCCTCGACTATGATTATGGCCGGCACATAACTATATTCGAGACCCCAGAGAAGCATCCTTATTTCGTTATTCTTCCTAAATTCTTATAAACATCTTTATTTATATAGTTATTCTTACTATATTCATCTCAATCTCTCCACAATACCTATTCAATTTCTTTTATCATCTCTCCCCACCACGGGATGAGTGATATACCTCTCAAAAGGCAGAGTATCATGCACAGGAGGAAGGGAATACAAACTATGTATATTGTCAATCTATATGCAATGCAGCACAGTCCAGGGTTATCGTATACCAAATACTGATAACCAAGTTGTAACATTACGTTACTAATTACTTAATTAACCCATAATATTCATTTTAGACAAATAACCTCTTTACTAACTATGATAGAAAAAGGGATTTCTATAATATCAATGTCCTATCATAGTTAGAAAAGGAATTTCCTAATGATTAACTATTATTATCCATGATTGAAAAGAATAAACTAATACAATACAGCTGCTATCATGGATAATTTATTGCTAACCATGTTAGAAAAGAATCACCTAACATGGTTAGAAAAATAAGCAACCTAATGTTCAATAATATCAAATACATATAAATATATGCGGAAACGTATGCAGGCCTATACAAATTGGCAATATACAACTATAAAAAAATTATATAACCTCTACTACCTAATTCCCTTTCCTGATGCTTGCGCCTGTGCATGAATACCTGCAAAAATGTCAGTAATCGTGGGATGAGACAATTTGTCCCAGTAATCACCGCTTAACTCACTATAACAGTGAGATGTGCGGTAGTAAGGGCGTCTAAAGGGTACCATATTCCAAAAACAGTATATATATATATAGCCAAGTTTTCTTCCATTAATCACTCTGGTCCCTCTGTCATGTCCAATTTAAAACAAGTTCAACATCTCTACTTTTGAATTACCACTCAATCAATTTCCACATCAACTAAACCTCCCCATCCAATCCTCAATCCATGTTTTTCCTCACTGTAATTCTCCTTCATGTCTTTCTCAACTCCCACTTCTCAATTCACACGCATGTACAATCCCTGGTGCTCTACTCATGCCATCCCGGAGGCACTACACTCGAGCTCTATATATATATATATATATATATATTCTAAATGAGTTGACACTGTGCCCCTCTCAAAAGTGAGGGGGCAATTTCCCTCTCTGGTAAACCCATGAGAGGGAAACCCCAATCTGTCTCCAATCAGAAAGGGAACCCCATCTGTCTCTAGTCAGAATGGGAGCAGTCTCTGTCTCCAATCAGATGACTGCTGGTCACAGTCTCCAATCTGTTGACCATTGGCCACAGTCTCCAATCTGTTAACCAGTACAAATAACCGTTGATTGGCCTATCAACCGGTTATCATCGCGCGATGGTACATAATCTCAGTGTCATGCAATGATCACAATTCATTCATTATCTCAATCACAATCTTTGTCACCTTCCACCAACACAACATTTCAATTCCTCAATCCCTAATGTACCATATTTCCAATCCAAATCACTTTCCAATACCCTGTCCAAGTACCAATAATATTTACTCCATCACTATCCATCACTATCCATCAATTAACTTATCCACACCGTTGCCATAGCAACACACCTATATATATCCCACTATTCCAGGAAAATCACAACCACCAGACAGGATACTATATATATAATGCATAAAGTTTCTTTATATACAAATAATCGTGTTTGAAAGGCACCCGATAGCCTATTTTGTATAAAAGTAACTTTTTAAATATTTTGAGGGCTAGAAAGGATTTTGAAAATCCTAACTAACGTCACCCTCAATGTTATAGCAAGGTAAGAGTGATTACCTGTCGCCCTTAGCAACTGCGCATTTTCCCATCCTTTCCCGATGCCTCACAACCACATCACAATCAATCCTAAAATGATGTAGTATAGAATAATCAATTAGTATCATTTCTACTTCACAATGTTTAACGTCTCTCTCTCCGTATTACTACTCAATCCTCATACTTGGTTATTTCTTAACTCTTTGATTAAGCCCTTTAACTTTAATCTTTTATGATTCTCAAGGTTTGACTAATCAATAACTTAAAGCAAGATCAAATATTCTTAATAAACTTCAAACATTACAATTGTATCACATGTATCACCTCAAACAATCCCTACCACACTCCAATTATATTCACATAGTTATTTCAACCAAACATAGTCAAAATATTAAAAGAATGACATAGGTAGTTTCAGTCAATAAATACTAACTTCGTTTAACAAGTAACTCATCATTTGTACCTCACTAACCACTAATTATTTGAGTAAAGTTGATGTTTATTAACATGAAATACCAATCAGAATTTTTTTGTACAGATTCATATAGCTTAGACAAATTTCACTTAAAAACATAAACACAACCTTCTACACCTTCTTTTAAGACAATGAAATCAGCATGTGAAAGAGGAAGAGTGGCAAGGCTTAGAATCATGCACTTGTCTAAATGTTACTGCCATATCCAACAATGTCACCAAATCAAACAAACAAGACAAGCTCATCACCATTTTAAATCTTTCTCCTCTTTAAGAACATCGATTCTAATAAAAAGAAATCAGACTAATCAAACATATTTTTTACAATCAATTGATTTGTACACCATGTTAACCCAATCATATGTCATTCAAATTTGCCTTCAAATTGAATCCAAGCAACATACATATCAAACCAATATGCATGCATATTTTCAGTATTTTCAGATTCTTCAATCATATATAAAAACTCAATTATAAATAATTAACTTCTACTTCTTAATCTCAACCTCAATAGCCAAGCTAGCACACTTGAACCACTTACCAAAACACATGCCATGACATAATATTTCTCATCCTAATCTCATAAAAGAGAGTTCAGATTCAGCAGCCCAAACTCCAAATAGAAACAACAAAAGTCACATTCAAAAGTACTCCCTTAAATCTCAAATCAAAATGTAAATGATTTCCTTTTCAAGTTGAAATAAAAATTGGAACTTCCCTATCAATATTTCTTGAAAACCAGTAAACAATTTAAACAATAACAACTCTTCAATCCTTATATCAATTCAGCAATTTCAGAGAAGAGCAAGAAAAGCAGAAACTTATAATTCATATGCACACACAATATTTCCCATATATATATTAACCTGCAAGGCTGCAACATTAATCAAGATAGAAAAAGTCATTTACTTATTCACATTCACTAAATTCAGCAAGGAAAAGCACAATTCATGCCTATACAATCATTGTTTCTAACTTTATCTCATCACCAAGTTACAAACCATACATAGTATACACTCAAATTGCATAAATGAAGTCCAACAAAACCCAAAGAGTTTACAAAAACTTGATGCGCATGTAAATGTATTGACTCAATCCTGTTTCTATTCAAGCTTCATTAGTTTGATTCTAAAACAGTTCAGACCAAAATAGGACATGAAGAAAATACAAATTTCAGCTTCATAACTTTATATAATTTACCATATCAAATTTAAAAATTTCCAAGAACATGTAGCATAAACTCTCCTAAAACAGAAAACAGCATCACCAAGCAAGAGAATTTTAATAATCACTTGAACTCAAGAACTCTTCATGCAAATCAATTCAAATAATATAATTGACCCTAAAAGTCATTCGTACAGTGACTAATTTAATGTTAAATGAATAAATGGAAGGGCTAAACAATGGTCAATTACAAGCAGAGGACGAAAAACGAAATTGAACATGCAATCAAATATATTAGCTTAATTCTTCTTTTATGTTTCATCAAGATTTTTAGCAAATTGAAGACCAACAAATCAGATAACAGAGAAGAGAGAAAATCAGCACAACAACCATCCAGAAACAAAATCAAATATGATCTTACTAAACTCAACTTTAATAGACTCATACAACAACTAATTTGAAGTTTTGAACCTCAAATCCTAAAACTTAAATCGGACCTCACTCTCAATCTCGTCCAAAACATGACTAAAAGAGGTGTAAATTGAAGAAAAGACTTACCCAAAGCTTGAATATATGTTTGTATGTCTAATCAGTGCCGGAGCCGCCGTAGGTCGCCGGAAATCTACACCTCCCCGCCGCTGGAGAAGAAGAGAAACGAAATAGAGAGTGAGGGATGGAGACAGAACGTGAGGTTGAGGAGTGAGGAAGGAGGAATGGTTTGATGGTGGTGGTGGTGGGGCCGGCGCCGCCGCGCGCCTTAGGCCGTGAAGGGTGAAGAACGAAGAAGAAGCAGAACGAAGAAGGTGGAGGGAGGTCGGAGGAAGCCACGACGGTCCGGCCAGCTTTGGCCGCCGCCGCCGTTGATCGGCCAGAGAGGGAGAGAAATCGAAGGTGGGAGGGTTTGGTGAAAGGGAAAGAGAGCGGAGGGAGCGACAGAGAGAGAGAGGGAAGTGAGGAATGAAGAAGAAAACGGAAAAATGAAAGGGAGGGAGTGTTTGGTTTAGTGTTTATAGGGTGGTTATTGATAATTTGTAGCCCAAACTTGCTACAGTGTACTCTTTTTAATTTAAAATCACTTAAACCAGCCTCCAATCTTCTTAAACTTCAAAATATTTTTAGCTTTACCACTCCTTCATATTTCAAACTCTTCATTTCTTAATTAATTATATGTATATGAATTATTCAAAATTTCCAAAAATATCTCAAAAATTCCTAAAAATTCCAAAATTTCCCAAAACACTCTCTAATCCTGAATTAAATTTTTCAGGATGTTACAATTCTCCCCACCTTTTAAAAATTTTGTCCCGAAAATTTACTAAACATATTACCTATCATAAAGAAACTCACGCGTCAATTCTGCATTTTGTATATTAACTCTAATCATATCACTACAACTTAATACACTCAACACCATATTTTACCATTTTTCCTCATTCAATCCATAATAATCATCAATCCTTATCCCGTTTCTCTTAGCTAACCCTCAATTTACTAGCCACTCTAACCTCAAATTACTTGTATTAAAGTCCAACCTCATATATGACAACAATTCCATAAAATTCCATTTCTAACTTTAACTCATGGTTCTAACTTTATATACACTTATCCATAAAAGCCTAATATTGATCTATCAACAAGTCATAATAGTAGTCCATCATATATATTATCATTTACATTCTCCAAATTAATCAATCCATTGATTTTCCTCCATATAACTCTAATTTAGTATATGACTAACCATGTCAATGTCAATTTCCTTAACAAAATCATTCTAAACTATATTCAATCTCCAATGTATCATTTAAAACATTCACTAAAGCTTTACCCTAAATTCTTCATCTTAACTGACTTCTTTATTTAATTGGTTTTGACTTGATCACAACTCCAAAATGCGTCATTTATCTCCAAGGCTCATCATACTCACACTAAATATATTAGACAACCCTATCCACTGACTATATGGCAAATCATAAAAAAAATCACATTTCTACAATTAAAGATCTTCCTAATTCCTCTTACTTCAACTGATCTCCTTTGGCTCATTCATATTTGACATCCCTTCATCATGCAATATCCAATTCTAAGCTTAAAACAGTACACGGAATCAAATTCTTCCTTTTAGCCGTATCATCATCACCTTAAGTATTTTAAACAATTTCATAGTTCTTACGCCAATTCTGAGTTTTTAACTCCATATCTCCCTAAACTTGTCGGGTTCAAAGCACTTAATAATTCAAGATTTATTTACGAAGCTCAACTAAACCCCCTTTTTATTTATCACTAAATCTCTACAAGAATTTTAAAGCATATTCATTCTTTTCTATACCATTCAACACAATATATCCATTTGAAAGCCTACAATTTGCAACCATTATCAAATAAGTAATACGCACCACTCAAGCAGTATTCAAACATCAAAACATCATACCTCATTCAGCTCCATTTAATCACCAATATGTCACATGTTTTAATTCCTCTTCCATTATTTTCATCTAAAATCACATTTCCAAAACATAATATAAGTATAAAACTGAAACTTCCTCATGAAAATGATCATTCTATTTCAATCTCAACAATTTCAATTATCTTCATCATTAGTTTAGTATCCTAAAGCGTCCTTCCTTACCTTGAATCACCTTGATTTATAATCTAAAACTCCTAAACAGAGTACTAACCACAATTTCCTAAATCCCTTTCTTCACTACCTTTAGTCATACTTCCTATAATTAAACATGTAAAGCATAAGCCTCATCAACCCTTCCTAATAATTGAAACAACAAACCAAACCAAACACTAACATAATTTTTTTTTTTTTCTGCTCGCCAGCTGCTCGCCAGCTGGCGAGCTACTGGCGAGTTTCCAGAGGCATGGCGCCTTTGCTCGCAGCTGCTCGCCAGCTGCTCGCCACTGGCGAGCAGACTGGCGAGAATTTGGCAGCAGAAACAGTTTGTCTGCAGAATTTTTGCCAACATGCCCTATGCCTATTTCAACTAGCTTATAAACCCTTAAATCATCCCTATGATCAATCAAAAACATCAAACTTATTTAATTTACCAATGAGATCCAACAAAAGACTATCAATCATTCTTTAATAAAATCTAACATTATTATAACACATTAACATAATAAGTAACTTAGCTTATTAATCCCATCATCAATTACACTTAAACCACACTCACTTATCATTCTATAAAGATTTTATCTAACTGTACAAACAAAATTTAAAACAACAATTACCTTCAAACAACTACTTATAATCAAACATCAAAGTATAGATTTCAAAACAACAAATATCCATGGAATTTCAATTAAACCAATTAATAAACAAGTCAATTTTCCAACTAATCAAACAATTTAACTAAATAAACAACGATCAGAAGACAAGATCAATAATTCTTATTTCATATTGTATTCATTATCAATTGTTATTTTCGAATTCCTTAATCCTTTAACCCAATAAGGGATCTCATGATGCCTCGACTATGATTATGGCCGGCACATAACTATATTCGAGACCCCAGAGAAGCATCCTTATTTCGTTATTCTTCCTAAATTCTTATAAACATCTTTATTTATATAGTTATTCTTACTATATTCATCTCAATCTCTCCACAATACCTATTCAATTTCTTTTATCATCTCTCCCCACCACGGGATGAGTGATATACCTCTCAAAAGGCAGAGTATCATGCACAGGAGGAAGGGAATACAAACTATGTATATTGCCAATCTATATGCAATGCAGCACAGTCCAGGGTTATCGTATACCAAATACTGATAACCAAGTTGTAACATTACGTTACTAATTACTTAATTAACCCATAATATTCATTTTAGACTGATAACCTCTTTACTAACTATGATAGAAAAAGGGATTTCTATAATATCAATGTCCTATCATAGTTAGAAAAGGAATTTCCTAATGATTAACTATTATTATCCATGATAGAAAAGAATAAACTAATACAATACAGCTGCTATCATGGATAATTTATTGCTAACCATGTTAGAAAAGAATCACCTAACATGGTTAGAAAAATAAGCAACCTAATGTTCAATAATATCAAATACATATAAATATATGCGGAAACGTATGCAGGCCTATACAAATTGGCAATATACAACTATAAAAAAATTATATAACCTCTACTACCTAATTCCCTTTCCTGATGCTTGCGCCTGTGCATGAATACCTGCAAAAATGTCAGTAATCGTGGGATGAGACAATTTGTCCCAGTAATCACCGCTTAACTCACTATAACAGTGAGATGTGCGGTAGTAAGGGCGTCTAAAGGGTACCATATTCCAAAAACAGTATATATATATAGCCAAGTTTTCTTCCATTAATCACTCTGGTCCCTCTGTCATGTCCAATTTAAAACAAGTTCAACATCTCTACTTTTGAATTACCACTCAATCAATTTCCACATCAACTAAACCTCCCCATCCAATCCTCAATCCATGTTTTTCCTCACTGTAATTCTCCTTCATGTCTTTCTCAACTCCCACTTCTCAATTCACACGCATGTACAATCCCTGGTGCTCTACTCATGCCATCCCGGAGGCACTACACTCGAGCTCTATATATATATATATATATATATATTCTAAATGAGTTGACACTGTGCCCCTCTCAAAAGTGAGGGGGCAATTTCCCTCTCTGGTAAACCCATGAGAGGGAAACCCCAATCTGTCTCCAATCAGAAAGGGAACCCCATCTGTCTCTAGTCAGAATGGGAGCAGTCTCTGTCTCCAATCAGATGACTGCTGGTCACAGTCTCCAATCTGTTGACCATTGGCCACAGTCTCCAATCTGTTAACCAGTACAAATAACCGTTGATTGGCCTATCAACCGGTTATCATCGCGCGATGGTACATAATCTCAGTGTCATGCAATGATCACAATTCATTCATTATCTCAATCACAATCTTTGTCACCTTCCACCAACACAACATTTCAATTCCTCAATCCCTAATGTACCATATTTCCAATCCAAATCACTTTCCAATACCCTGTCCAAGTACCAATAATATTTACTCCATCACTATCCATCACTATCCATCAATTAACTTATCCACACCGTTGCCATAGCAACACACCTATATATATCCCACTATTCCAGGAAAATCACAACCACCAGACAGGATACTATATATATAATGCATAAAGTTTCTTTATATACAAATAATCGTGATTGAAAGGCACCCGATAGTCTATTTTGTATAAAAGTAACTTTTTAAATATTTTGAGGGCTAGAAAGGATTTTGAAAATCCTAACTAACGTCACCCTCAATGTTATAGCAAGGTAAGAGTGATTACCTGTCGCCCTTAGCAACTGCGCATTTTCCCATCCTTTCCCGATGCCTCACAACCACATCACAATCAATCCTAAAATGATGTAGTATAGAATAATCAATTAGTATCATTTCTACTTCACAATGTTTAACGTCTCTCTCTCCGTATTACTACTCAATCCTCATACTTGGTTATTTCTTAACTCTTTGATTAAGCCCTTTAACTTTAATCTTTTATGATTCTCAAGGTTTGACTAATCAATAACTTAAAGCAAGATCAAATATTCTTAATAAACTTCAAACATTACAATTGTATCACATGTATCACCTCAAACAATCCCTACCACACTCCAATTATATTCACATAGTTATTTCAACCAAACATAGTCAAAATATTAAAAGAATGACATAGGTAGTTTCAGTCAATAAATACTAACTTCGTTTAACAAGTAACTCATCATTTGTACCTCACTAACCACTAATTATTTGAGTAAAGTTGATGTTTATTAACATGAAATACCAATCAGAATTTTTTTGTACAGATTCATATAGCTTAGACAAATTTCACTTAAAAACATAAACACAACCTTCTACACCTTCTTTTAAGACAATGAAATCAGCATGTGAAAGAGGAAGAGTGGCAAGGCTTAGAATCATGCACTTGTCTAAATGTTACTGCCATATCCAACAATGTCACCAAATCAAACAAACAAGACAAGCTCATCACCATTTTAAATCTTTCTCCTCTTTAAGAACATCGATTCTAATAAAAAGAAATCAGACTAATCAAACATATTTTTTACAATCAATTGATTTGTACACCATGTTAACCCAATCATATGTCATTCAAATTTGCCTTCAAATTGAATCCAAGCAACATACATATCAAACCAATATGCATGCATATTTTCAGTATTTTCAGATTCTTCAATCATATATAAAAACTCAATAATAAATAATTAACTTCTACTTCTTAATCTCAACCTCAATAGCCAAGCTAGCACACTTGAACCACTTACCAAAACACATGCCATGACATAATATTTCTCATCCTAATCTCATAAAAGAGAGTTCAGATTCAGCAGCCCAAACTCCAAATAGAAACAACAAAAGTCACATTCAAAAGTACTCCCTTAAATCTCAAATCAAAATGTAAATGATTTCCTTTTCAAGTTGAAATAAAAATTGGAACTTCCCTATCAATATTTCTTGAAAACCAGTAAACAATTTAAACAATAACAACTCTTCAATCCTTATATCAATTCAGCAATTTCAGAGAAGAGCAAGAAAAGCAGAAACTTATAATTCATATGCACACACAATATTTCCCATATATATATTAACCTGCAAGGCTGCAACATTAATCAAGATAGAAAAAGTCATTTACTTATTCACATTCACTAAATTCAGCAAGGAAAAGCACAATTCATGCCTATACAATCATTGTTTCTAACTTTATCTCATCACCAAGTTACAAACCATACATAGTATACACTCAAATTGCATAAATGAAGTCCAACAAAACCCAAAGAGTTTACAAAAACTTGATGCGCATGTAAATGTATTGACTCAATCCTGTTTCTATTCAAGCTTCATTAGTTTGATTCTAAAACAGTTCAGACCAAAATAGGACATGAAGAAAATACAAATTTCAGCTTCATAACTTTATATAATTTACCATATCAAATTTAAAAATTTCCAAGAACATGTAGCATAAACTCTCCTAAAACAGAAAACAGCATCACCAAGCAAGAGAATTTTAATAATCACTTGAACTCAAGAACTCTTCATGCAAATCAATTCAAATAATATAATTGACCCTAAAAGTCATTCGTACAGTGACTAATTTAATGTTAAATGAATAAATGGAAGGGCTAAACAATGGTCAATTACAAGCAGAGGAAGAAAAACGAAATTGAACATGCAATCAAATATATTAGCTTAATTCTTCTTTTATGTTTCATCAAGATTTTTAGCAAATTGAAGACCAACAAATCAGATAACAGAGAAGAGAGAAAATCAGCACAACAACCATCCAGAAACAAAATCAAATATGATCTTACTAAACTCAACTTTAATAGACTCATACAACAACTAATTTGAAGTTTTGAACCTCAAATCCTAAAACTTAAATCGGACCTCACTCTCAATCTCGTCCAAAACATGACTAAAAGAGGTGTAAATTGAAGAAAAGACTTACCCAAAGCTTGAATATATGTTTGTATGTCTAATCAGTGCCGGAGCCGCCGTAGGTCGCCGGAAATCTACACCTCCCCGCCGCTGGAGAAGAAGAGAAACGAAATAGAGAGTGAGGGATGGAGACAGAACGTGAGGTTGAGGAGTGAGGAAGGAGGAATGGTTTGATGGTGGTGGTGGTGGGGCCGGCGCCGCCGCGCGCCTTAGGCCGTGAAGGGTGAAGAACGAAGAAGAAGCAGAACGAAGAAGGTGGAGGGAGGTCGGAGGAAGCCACGACGGTCCGGCCAGCTTTGGCCGCCGCCGTTGATCGGCCAGAGAGGGAGAGAAATCGAAGGTGGGAGGGTTTGGTGAAAGGGAAAGAGAGCGGAGGGAGCGACAGAGAGAGAGAGGGAAGTGAGGAATGAAGAAGAAAACGGAAAAATGAAAGGGAGGGAGTGTTTGGTTTAGTGTTTATAGGGTGGTTATTGATAATTTGTAGCCCAAACTTGCTACAGTGTACTCTTTTTAATTTAAAATCACTTAAACCAGCCTCCAATCTTCTTAAACTTCAAAATATTTTTAGCTTTACCACTCCTTCATATTTCAAACTCTTCATTTCTTAATTAATTATATGTATATGAATTATTCAAAATTTCCAAAAATATCTCAAAAATTCCTAAAAATTCCAAAATTTCCCAAAACACTCTCTAATCCTGAATTAAATTTTTCAGGATGTTACAGATGACGGTAGGAGAGGCTAAGTTTTGGCTTTTCTTGTACCTCTTGAGCTTTGTTTCTTTTCCATGAGGGTCTCTCATATTCTCTTTGTGTTTTCTTCCCAATCCCTTAGTTTCCCCTTCGTTCTCCGGCGAGCCCAGCGGCGTTCCAGCGACGGCGAGGTTTGGTGAAGCACACAAATTTTTGATTCGAGCTCAGGTGATTCTTTCTTCCTCTCTTAGCTCATATTTGTCCGATTTGGAGAGGGTTTGATCTGGGAGTTGGGGTTTTCGCATGAGTAAGTCATCTAAAACAAAATTTGAGCTTAGATTCTTGGTGTTTAGGGTGAAAATCTGAGTCTTATAGTGGTATTAAATGATGTGCTTGAAAGTCCCAAATTTGGGGTTCTCAAATCTGTTGAGTTCTTAAGAAATGATTGTATTGGTTTATTAGAATGGGTTGATAGCAGTGCATGCTGGATGGATTGAACATATTTGATGATTAAGCTGTATTGGTTTGTAAAATTCGATGGTTTTCCCTCTTTCTTTCTCAATATGGATTGGGTTCTAACTTGTGTTGAAGTGTGATGAGTTAAAAGTTTTATGTGAGGCATTAAAATTCTGTTTTATGTGGACATGGCTCTGCTTGGTATATGACGCTGTTTGCTGTTTTGTTTCTTTTGTCATGATTGAAGAATGTATAAGTTGATAGTTGTTGGGTAATAAAAGGTCGATAAATTATAAAGTGTGATAGGAAGGAGTGAAACTATTTTTGTTGCAAGTAGGTGAATTCTGAAAATATGTTCCTTTCTCTTTTCCTACTTTGGTGAAACATGTAGACTTTGAGTTGAGCTTTGTAAATAATATATTATTGGTTTGTTTTGTTTTGTGTAAGAATTAAAATGTTAGGAATGCTTGCATGTTGATCTATATTGATTCTCTTCTTTTTCTTTGTTTGGTCAGATTTTGGAAATGATTATTACTATTTTGATGATGCTGTTTGAGTTAGTTAGAGCTGTTATAAGTGATTTACTGTGGGCTTGCAAGGATATATGTCTTTCTTTATACTAGTTGGGTGGTTGGTTCGAATGAAAATGAAACAAATGGTGAATTGTATGTGCTATATGAATAATGTAGTTGATCGTTTGAATGCACCTGTGTGTATTAGCTGAATTGGGCATAAAGGAGAATGTGAGACATGTGTCATTAAAGAAAAAATGGGGTAAATTAAGTGTTGATTGATTGGGAATGGATAGTTGTCAATGATAAAGCGATTGGGTATATTTGTATTACTGTAATGATGAGTTGAAGTTTCTATATATATCAATAATGACTGTTTTGTACCTTGTTTTGGTGTGTGCATAGTGGTAAAGAAATGATTTTAAAATTTAAGAACTTGTCTTTGTTTGAAAGTTGAAGGAATGTGCGCATGAGGATATTCAATGTTCTAGCAATTTGCGTCTATAAACTTCTGTATTGTTACTACTGTAGTGGAATCAAATTAGAGAATCTTGATGGGTTAAATCAATTTGCCTTATCCTTAATAAATCTGGTTTTCACATTTCATCTTTTGTGTCGGATTTGAAAGGATGTTTGGAAGTATTAATTGTTGTTTGAACTTGCTGAAATTGTTTGATTGCTTGCATATGTGAGATTATATATGTTTGCAGGTTTGCATGTTGGTTTGAGAAGTTTTTGTTTGGACTGGACGCATGAATAAAGATTTAGAAACATTCTTATGGTGATAAAAGAATATAAAGCTGATTTATTTGTTGAATGCTTGTATGCTTATATGAGAATCTAATTGAGCATGATGATTATTGAAGCTTCAGATTTTGTTATTGGTTTTATTTGGTTGTTCTCTGATGAAGGAATATTTAATGATTGATTAATAACTGAATTTCTTTGCTTTATTGTGATGTTACAAGACATCAGAAAATATTAGACTCTTACCTAGTTAATCAATGAAGATTTGAATAAATAAGATCAAGTGAAGAAGGGAAAAAGGGGTAGTAACATAGAACCGAGAGAGAGACGTGTTATTCATTATATAGATTTATGGATAGTTGTTTACCTTTATTATTACTTTTATGTAATAATAGGTGAATCGAGTAAGGAAAGGTAAGGAAGAGCAACAGAGTGCAAAAGGGCGACAGGTAATCACTCTTAACCTTACTATAACATTGAGGGTGATGTTAGTTAGGGATTTTTGGTAAAATCCCTTTTCATCCTCTATATATATATATTATCTTTAAAGGGTATTTTTATACAAAACAGGCTATCGGGTGCCTTTCAAACACGATTATTTTTATATAAAAGATTTGACAAATTATATATGTAGTATCCTGGCTGGTGATATTGTTGGACTGTGTATATGAGTGTATAGACATTTGGATATTGACATTTTGACAGGGATATTGAGAGGTATAGTGGATTGGATGTATCATAGGTTGTGTAGAGAAAATTTGGGAGTTATGATGAGGGAAGATGTTGTGGATGATAGATTGAAAGATGATGGGAGAATATATGAGATTGATATTGATTTTGACTATTGTGATGAGATATTGAAATTAATGGATATTGTGAGGTTTGCATGACACTGATAAATATACGTACCATCGCGCGATGATAACTGTCGATAGGCCAATCGACAGTTATTTGTACTGAGGATCCTTTTTAGAATTGATTGGATCGGGGTTCATAGGTCGACTTATTGAGAGAAGTGACCTACGGTTGTTTGGCATTGAAGAGCCCAACCGCCCCTACGGTTGTTTGGCAGTGGAGAGCCCAACCGTTCCCGTTCTGTAATGGAAAACAGAATTGGGGTTCCTTCTCTGGAGATTGCCAGAGAAGGAAATTGTCCCCTCATTATGGAGAGGGACACAGTGTCAAATCATATAGTGAAGAATAGATGCTTGAATGCACCGTGGTGGCACAATGCATCTGTAGGTGAGTGTGAGAGTTGTTGGGGTAGAATTAGTTGATTGGAGTATGGAGATGTTGAATGGATTTGGTTTGAAGGTGATTGTTGGACTTGAGTGATGAATGGAAGAAGATTTGATATGGATATATATATATATATTACTAGTTTTAAATAAGGTACCCTTTAGACGCCCTCGCTACCGCACATCTCACTGTTATAGTGAGTTAAGCGGTGATTACTGGGACAAATTGTCTCATCCCACGATTACTGACATTTTTGCAGGTATTCATGCACAGGCGCAAGCAACAGGAAAGGGAATTAGGTAGTAGTAGTTATATAGTTTATTTAGAATTGTATATTGCCAATTTGTATAGGCCTGCATCTGCTTCCGCATGTATACATATTTATTTATTGTTTAATACTAATTAGTTTTGTTTAATAACCATGTTAGGCAAATCCTTTCTAACATGGTTAACAATAAATTATCCATGATATCAGCTGTATTGTATTAGTTTATTCTTTTCTATCATGGATAATATATAGAAAGAGATTAATGAATTGAAATAAATAATATTGGTTAATTAGGGAATTAGTAACACAATGTTACAATTGTATATTATTATTTATTTATTTATTCATTTGTTATTTATTTATTTATTTATTTTATTTATTTAATTGTTGAGCATTGTTGTTGTTTTGTTTTATAGTTTTATTGTATTGTTTTATTATTTTATCGTATTGTGATCATTGTTTTATTGTTTTATCATTTTTTTATTGTTATTATTTGTGCCAACTTCATTATTATTAGTATTTGGATCTATTTTATTGGATCTATTTTATTGTTTTGGATCATTATTATATAATGTTTGTTTTTTGTGACTTCGTGTCATGCTTGGTTATTTACCCCCGTGTGACTGTGTGTCCACGGAATATTCCGCCTATATTTATAGACGGTCCCTAGTCTGGATAAAGGAGTAGGGTTGTGTTAGGCTTCGGCAGCCAACGTAAAAATATGTCGAATCTATTGAGCATGGAAACACGCATTGTTTCTATCAATATGTCATTGCTTGGTTCTTCACAAAGGCTATCATACTATCATGGGAAAAGGCATATAAAGAATTAAAAGGTTCAAAGAAGAGAAGTGGATGAGCAGTAAGAATAATTGAAGAAAGGGTATGGAATCACTGCACAAGAAGGAGAGGAAGACCAAAGAGATCTTTTGATGAAATGTTTACCTCCAAGCATGACTATTGATAGAGCACAATGACCATGTAGCCGACCCCATCTAATTGGGATAAGGTTTATGTTGATGATGATGATGATGACTCCAGGTATAAGGAGGGTCGCTCCCCCTATACCATATTGTTTTGTTGAATTTATTTTTCCTAGAAAATCCTGTTAGGTATACCTACTACGAAAGGTGAATATATTACTATAAGTAGTGAGGTGGTGCAATAGGCACATGTATTTAATATTCTACCTGTAACAAATATATTGTTAAGGTAGGGGCCCTGTATGAGTGTTTTACTAATATGTAGTAATCACCAACAAGTAGCGTCACTATCATTATCTGAAGTAGGATTAAATGAATCAGCTTCGAGGTGAAGTATTAGAGTGTATGAAATAAACTGCGGTAAATTTGGTTTCAGGTACAAATTAGATAGGGAATTTTGGAGTGATGAAGGGAAAAGAGGAATGCAAGAATGTCTACTCTTATTTGTATTTTAATTTAATTAATGCATATTTTGAAATGAGTTTGTATAATTTTATTTCGGCATGTAATATATATAAATGTTGTAAGAGATGAATTATGGAGATTTCATGTACTTAATTAATATTTTTTTAGCACAGTACTTGATAAATATTTTGAAGATAGGTATAGACTATTATGTACTTATATGGAAAATTACATATTTTGGAAGTAGTATTTTTTTAGGGAAATCGAAAGACTTCCAAAGCTAAAGATAAACTTTTTAGTTTAAGAAATAATAGCAAGAAATATGTTTTAAAACTTTTTTTATTTTATAAAATTAATATAGATCATCTTAGGTATCTTAAGTAACTTCAATTTATTTTAAAAAGTTTATTCTTAACTTGTTTTCGAAAGAATTATTCTAAAAATCTAATTTCATGAAAAAGTTTTAATTTGGAAAGTTTTTCAATTACCTATTACCAATTTCAAAGTTATTAATAATTATTTTATAACAAAAATTATTATTTTCAATTAAATTATTTTTAATTGAAAATAATAATATTTTATTTCTTTGCTGAAATATATATTCATCTTCAATCTCTCATTCTTACAACTTTCCTCATCATCTTTTGGTGAAATCCATTACGTTAAGTATCATAGCAGTTTTACTATTGTAACAGTTTACATATCAGAAATTCCTGGTTTGAAGTTTGATTTTCTTTAAATTATTTCATTGAAATTTCATATTCTTATAAAATATTTTGTTTTACATAGTCTTCTTGAAGTTTGATTATAATCTTTTGTTTTATTATATATATCTTAATCTTTGAATATTGTTTGTTGTTGAGTATTAGTTGTTATTTGGTTTTTTTTAGAGAATATTTATTAATTTATTGTTTTATTTTATTGTTCAGTATTGTGGTTTTATTATATATTGTTATTTTATTTATTTATTTATTTATTTATTTATTTATTTATTTATATATTATTTATTTATTTCATTATTGTGGTTTTATTATATTGTTATTTATATTATATTGTTTTATTATTTATTATATTGTGATTTGTTTTATCTCTTTATTTATTATTATTATTTGTTCTAGATTCATTCTTATTAGTGTAGATTTATTTGTATTAGTTTTAATATTTATGCTATTTTATGTGTTATTATAATTGTTGTGACCAATCCTCTGCCTATTTATTTAGCCGGTCCTAAGCCCGGATAAAAAGAGTAGGTTTTGTTAGGCTTCGGCAGCCAACGTAAAATTTGTCTAATCTTAAAGCATGGACACACACAACCATTTTAGCAATATGTCATCGATGGACAGTGGACAGAAGAAGGAATATATAAAGAAGAAAGTGAATGAGTGTAGGATGAGATTTAGTACGTGGAATATTGGAACCTTGAAAGGCAAAGCTTGGGAGGTAATAGGAGTGATGAGGGATAGAAAGATAAATATTCTATGTCTACAAGAGACTAAATGGGTAGGTGGAAAGTCTAAGGATATTGATGGTTATAAACTCTGGTATACTGGTAAAGTGAATCATAGGAATGGTGTAGGTATAATTGCGGATGAAGTGTGGAAGAAGAAGGTGGTTGAAGTTTATAGAAGTGGAGATAGAATATTATTGATAAAAATGGTAGTTGAGGATGATACAATTAATATAATCAGTGCATATGCTCCTCAGATAGGGGAAGAATTGGTCATAAAGGAACAATTTTGGGATGAATTGGAGAAGATGATTAAAAGAATTCCTAACACTGAAAAAATTTTTATTGGTGGCGATCTTAATGGAGATGTTGGTAAAGATGTAGGACAGTACACACAAGTTCATGTGGTTTTGGTTTTGACACAATGAATAATGAAGGACATGCTATTATTGAATTTTGTATGGCTAATAATCTTAAAATTGTTAACACTTGTTTTGAGAAACAGGAGGAACATTTAATTATATATAAGAGTGGAGGCAATAGATCACAGATTGATTTCTTTTTAGTAAGAAATTCGGATAGAAGAATGTGTATAAACTGTAAGGTGATTCCAGGTGATGGTGTGACTACACAACATAGACCTTTAGTTTTAGATGTTCGTGTGAAGTTTAATAGAAAGAAGAAGAGAGAAATGCTTCAACCAACAATTAGATGGTGGCAATTGAGAGGGGAAAAAATCAAACTTTTTAAGAATAGGTTAATGAATGAATATATTTGGGACAAACAAGGATGTGCTAATGATTTATGGATAGATTTAAGTATGATGATGAGAAAAATAGCAAAAGAAGTTTTAGGTGAATCAAAGGGCTATATTAGGCGTCAAAAGGAGACCTGGTGGTGGAATAATAAGGTTCAAGAGAAAATTAAATTTAAAAAACAATGTTTTAAGGATTTGCAAATATGTGATAGTGAGGAAAATTGGGTAAAATATAGATTAGCAAAGAAAGAGGCGAAAAAAGTAGTTAGTATAACTCGAGCTAATTTCTTTGAGGAGTTTTATAAAGAATTAGGGACAAAAGAGGGGATACAAAAAATGTATAGAATAGCAAAGATAAAAGAGCAGAAATCAAGAGATTTAGATCAAGTAATGTGTGTTAAGGATGAAGAAGGTAATGTATTAGTTAAAGATGAGAGTATTAGGGATAGATGGAAGAACTATTTTTATAGTTTGTTTAATGATAGAGTGGAAACTTTGAATTATACTATAGATGATTTAGATGATTTAGGGAATATTGATAGGAATAGCAGTTTTACAGATAATATTAAGATTAGTATTAGTGAAGTTGAGGATGCTCTTAAGAGAATGACTAAAGGAAAAGCTGTTGGTCCAGATGGTATTCCTATTGAAGTATGGAAATGTTTAGGAGAAGATGGTGTGTGGTGGCTTACTAAATTATTTAATGAAATTTTAAGGTCTAAGAAAATGTCAGATCATTGGAGAAAGAGTACATTAGTACCTATTTATAAAGATAAAGGAGATATTCAAAATTGTGTAAATTATAGAGGAATAAAACTTATGAGTCATACAATGAAGTTGTGGGAAAAAGTAATTGAGCGTAGGTTACGTAATGAGACTAGAATATCGAAAAATCAATTTGGTTTTATGCCAGGAAGGTCAACCACAGAAGCAATATATCTAATTAGAGGCTTAATGGAAAGATATAGAAGTATTAGAAAAGACTTACATATAATTTTTATTGATTTGGAAAAAGCATATGATAGGGTGCTAAGAGATTTACTTTGGAAAATTTTAGAAAAGAAAGAGGTACAAGTTGAGTATGTTAGAGCTATTCAAGATATGTATGAAGGTGTAATGACTAGAGTTAGAACACCGGTAGGTGATACAATTGATTTCCCAATAAAAATTGGTTTACATCAAGGTTCGGCGTTGAGTCCGTATTTGTTTAATTTTGTTATTGATGTTGTGACTGAAAGTATACAAGAAGAAATTCCTAAGTGCATGCTTTTTGCGTGAAATGCGTGGCTGTCACCCAAGAGGGGGGGGTGAATTGGGTGAGGGAATAAAAACTCAAAACCTTTTTGGAAAGACTGCTTGTGCTTGGTGATGATGATAATGAGTTATGGTATGCACAAGTCAGTATGTTATGTGATGCAAAATAGAATGTTTAAATGTAAGTTTATGCACACATAAATTTATCCTGGTTCGGTCACCCAGACCTACATCCAGTCCCCAGGCTGCACCTGAGATTTCCAATCCACTATTCTTGTTTAAACCGGGCACAAGAGAAGCCTTTACACTTTAGGTTTTACGAACACGGGTTCACCTAACAACCCACAGGTTTTACAACGGGTTCACCTGCAAACCTTACAAACGCAAGTTTTACGGGCTAACTTGCAACCTATGGAGATTTAGAAAAACTTCTAAATGCTCCCCCTTACAAATGTAAGATTACAATTATGTTCACTCTATGAACTGATTGTGCTAAACACTTAAGCTCAAAACTAACTCTCTCGAAGAGTAGATGATGTTACTCACTTAAGTACAAATGAATCACTCTCTAAGAATATTACATATCAAAGTCCGAGAGTAGAAGATGAGAGGAATAATGTTTCAGACAATAAGCTCTGTTTTCTCTCTCTCTTAGTTCTTCTGAATGTAGATGTTCCTTTTATACCAGCCTCTGATTATCCAACCGTTGGAGAGGCAATAAGGCCGTTTGAATATAGCCGTTGGGCCTTGTTTACGTTGTCCTCATTAATGCACAGCAGAGTTGACTTTGCTTTATCTGAATAGGGTGCTTTGTCCAGCTGTTCTGTCAACACTGTTCTGACAACACTGTTCTGGCAAAAGTCGTTCTGACATCTATACACTGTACGGTCTGACTCTTGCTTGTTGTCAGATGAGGACTTCGTTCCTCAAGCATAAGTCCAGGATGTTAAGAGACTCACTATCGGAAGCTCTCTTGCTATCTAAAGTGAAGCTCGTGGACTCTAACATTTTGCTTGCTATCACATAGAGGAACTTTGTCTTCCAAGCACTTGTCCATGAATGATAAGAGTGCTTTGCTATTGGATGCTCTCTTGCTATCAGAAGCTCTCTTATGGACTCTGACTCTTGTGGGCAGTATGAGCTTTGACACTTTGAATGAATCTTCAGATTATATTCTCCTTATCTCTCATACTCCTCATGCTTGGTAGGTAACAATGTTGTTTGAATATCTGTTATCCTCTTGTTACCGTTGGAAGGAACATCTTCTTAAATGCTCAGCAGGGTTGACTTGCTTTATCACTGAAAAGTAGTCCTGACACCTCTGCTCTGACAAAAGCATTCTTACTTCTGAGTATGTGACATTTTCTCTTGTACTCTTGCTGACGGATGATCATCGTTCATCCGGAAGTGGCAATCTTGCTCTGCAAGTGTTAATCTCTGAAATCCAATGCCAAGAGTCTTTGCATCCGGAAGCTCAGTTGCATCCGGAAGTGTGATTAAGTTCTGCACATACTGGTTAGTCCAACATAGCAATATATATAATCAGATATAGTAAAACTATACATGTTGTGGGAAGTTTGCTATGGGAAGTAGTCTTACTTAGACTATGTTCTGACTTAGTGTAATGTCTACTGACTCTAAGGGATCTCTATTCCAATAGTCAGCTTAAGTCTCGTTAGTTTACTCTAAGTCTTCCTAAGTGACTCAGTGTGTCATTTGTTCATGCTATGTATATTAAGTCAACACACAATCACATGAAGTGGGAGTTTACTTAGTCTAGGATGTATCCGGAAGCACTTCTACATCCGGAAGTACTTTCACTTGATGAAGGATCTAGCTCACCATCACTTACTCTCGCTCAGTGTATTTCATTCCAACAGTCAGCGCTAGTCACTGAGCTATCGGAAGCGCTTTTACTTGTCGTGGTGAACTTACTGTCACTTAGGGTTATACTTCTTTTATCAGCCTGTGCAAGTCTAAATCTAACAGGAAGCAATTTCGCTTGACGAGGCTGATTCACTGACGCTTGGGGATATATCTATTCTGTCAGCCTGCGTCAGTCTAAATCCAACAGGAAGTGTTTTCACTTGGCGAAGTAGACTCACTGACGCTTGGGGTAATATCTATTCTATCGCTCTGCGCTAGTCTAAGTCTAACAGGAAGCAACTTCACTTGACGTTGCATTTTCACTGACGCTCGGGGTTATATCTAGTTTATCAACCTGCGCCAGTCTAAATCTAACAGGAAGCAATTTCACTTCCGATTGAAACATAGCTTAGTCTTAAGGTTGTGTACTAATTCTCATGGACTAAGTTATTTCCCCAGTGATTTACTTGCTGACGCTGGGGGATGAAAGCATTCATCCGCGTGCGCAAGTCCTAATCTATCCGGAAGTGATCTTGCATTCTCAAGTGATCTAACTCAGGATTCTAACCAAGTGTCTCACTTGCTTCCGTTTGCGTCCTATGGGATGTGTACTCCATCCGCGAGCTCTAGTGCTAATATTACCGGAAATGATCTTGCATTCGCAAGTGATCTAACTCAGGATTCTAACCATGTCATCTAATCCTTCCTAAGTGTTAATTATGTTCTTTTAAGTACTAGACCATATCATACCTTAGTCACCATCAAAACTTAAGATTCTAACATTCTCCCCCTTTTTGATGATGACAAACCCATAGATGACTAGAGAACATAATTAAACTTAGATCACTTCCAGAGCTATATTTCATTCCCAGTTCTCTCCCCAGATATCTTATCTTTCAGCTCTAGACATCTCATGTCTCATCTCTTCTCATTTCTCTCCCCCTTTTGGCTTCATCAAAATTCAACAAGTGCAAGCTAGCCTTAGGGATGGGGATACTTCTATCGTTCTCCTAGGAATGGGCTTTCTACCTAATATTTCTCCCTATTCTCCCTAAATATTATGTAGGATAACTAAACAGTGTGAGACAGAAGGAAGAAAATATTGATTCAGTATTCTAAGTGTGTTTACTCTCCCTAACCATAATGCAAGATATCAGAACATGTTTTGCAAGGATTAAGTCTAGATCAAAACATACAAAAACAGTTCCTTTTTTTTTGAAGGTGAAAATTCTTTTTAAATATAAAAGACATCAAAAGTAATTTTGACCCTCTTGAAATGATTAACATGATATCAAAATAATTTTGGTGCGTTTAAAATGATGATTATGATATCAATTGAAAATTTGTGATTTTAAATTCGTGATACCAAATGAAATCAAATGAAATATGTGAGTTTGAACTTGTGATATCAAATGAAATGATTGAATGCCAAGTGAAATTTGTGATACCATGTGAAAAATGAAATCAAGTCAAATGAAATTTGTGAGTTTAAAGTGCCAAAAATAATTTCCAAATAATTGCATCACAGCATCTCAAGAGTTTATTATCGATGACAGTATGTAACTCTCTATTTTTCAAGGGATCATTATCGAGTAATGTCCATTTACTTCTCTTCTATATTTAAGATTAATCATTACAGAATCAAGAAAGGAAGCATATAAGAGAGGTATGTTATCAATTACTTTCCAGCATGTCATATAGAGGATACAGATGTGTGAGCTAGGATGATTTTCTAAGACAGTGAATGATTTTGAAGTCAATGCAGATTGAGAAAAACATCCTAAATTGACACCCTTACCAATGCCATGTATGCATCATATATAAGAGATGGTAAGGTGTAGATGTTACCACAGATGAGGAATCCTCATACTCTATTAGACTCATGAGTCTGAATTATGCGCAGATGAGCATGCTTCCTGACATCTTCAAGAGGTGTGCTGTCTCAAGTGGAAACCTCTAGCGCAAGTGCTTTGATGATTCGCTTCGGCAAGCTGAGCTACAACCACAAGCAGACATGACTGCGCAGTCACTCTACTCTTCCCATGGTTCAATAGTTGGCCTGCTATCGAAGACGCTGATTGTTGCGAAAGCAACCTTGCTCAAACTTGATGATTGATCCTGCATGTGCTTGAGGAAACAAGTGCTTCCTGATTGTCAGTGGAAGAACTTAAGATTTAACATTGGAGACCATCCTCAGGACATTCAAGTCAATCTGTGTTAATCAGCATAAGTTAATAATTTTAAGAAATCATGCTTGCTAATTGGTTTAAGAAAATATGAGTAATGATTATGTGAAAACTAATTTTGAAATTGTCTATACGTTCACATAGTTTCACTATCAAGACATGAACTCTATTTACTCTCATAGATAAATATCAATGTGATAGTACAGAGAGTATCAACCAGGTGGCATATTTTCAGAGTTTCATAAGCAAGTATAGTTCAATAAATATGCCTCAAGGATGTTCATGTTAGATCATGAAGACATGTGAATTATTAACACAATGAAATTTTGAAAAATCTTCATCCTCACAAAATAGTTTGATTTTAAGACTAAATCCGGTTTACAAAAACAACCAAATTTCAGCATATGATTACGAGAATAATTTCCAAATTTTAGCTCAAGTTCTTCTAGATATGCTCAGTGTGATCTCATTGTTCTTAGGATATCAACAAGCTTGAAATTAATACAGATTATAGCATGCTTGTGATACTATGCCATGTTTTACAGATCTTAGCAGAGTTCAATTCAAGGCATTTCCTAAGATTTCTAATGCATGTCAGACAAGAGAGAGTCTATCCATTTAATTTCACAACAGAATATGTAAGGGATAGAAATGCTCATGTGTATTGGCGAGAGTTTCTCAGGTTTGGTATAGCCATTCCACACATCTTGATAAGAGACATTTTCGTTGCCATTCTCTCTTGGTTATATTCATTGTTCAAGCTTCAATAATCTGTGTCAACATTCTTAAACCACAAACTTGAACTGAGATCATTAGTAGATTGAGAACTTAAAGATGTAATTAAGAGGGATGTATTGTTCTCGAAACCATAGCTGCTTATGCATTGAAAAACTTGATGCAAGAGATACCACATGAAATGGAAAATCTATCATGCACTTAGAGATTACTTGCTATGTGTACGGCATGGTGAATCTATCATGACTATATGCACAAGGATATACAAAGTTTTTGATCAAGATAATTATGGACAGTATGTGGATCATGAACATTATTAATTTCCTTAAGCTTTCTTCTATGATTAATACAATGTTCACATCTTTGGACGCTTAATGTAAAATCTCAATAAGTCCATCTAACATCAGCATAGGAGATTTTACTATCAAATGCTTCGTTGCTAAGTGATCCCTTGCTTACCCAAGGAGATCTTCTATACTTATCCTTGGTTCGAAGCACTTTCTTCTGAGAGGTAGGATTCAAGAGCCTTTTCAATGTTGATCGAGGAATCCACTCTCTCTTGTTCTTCTCAGGATAGTTGAAAGGAACTCTGTGGTAGCTCATCCTTGAGATAGAACCATTGTTCCTTATGGTAGTGCACTGCTTTTTATGATTGTACCAGGTGGTTGCAGCAGTGACATCACCACGAGCTCTCTTCTTTTGGGCAAGAGGAACTCTTGATCTTTCCTGCGCAAGTAAGGCACTGGGAGGATGTTTTGGTACCCATTTGTACTTGGGTCCTACTTGGTTAGCACTGGACCTTACTTGTCCTTTAGGAATCCATACAAACTTATTTCTCACATTTGAATTTCTTCTAAGACTGCATGTGTGAGATATATGTCCTAATCTACCACAATAATGACAGATAATGGAATGATAATCAAAATGGGGTTTTCTATCATTATCATGATTAGTTTCTTTAGAAAAGTCTTTTGTTCCTTTGAAATCTCAGTTTCTTTTGAAAGCTTTTCTTTTTCCTTCAACAAGTGTTTACAATCAAAACATTTTTCAAGACATGTTGAAGTTTTCCCTGCCGATCGTGGACTAACTATCGGAACCACTAGTTCTTTAAAAGAAACCTCGGAAACTTTGGACGTAGAAGAAGAAATTAGTTTTTCAAGTTTTCTATCTTTTTCTTTTAAGCCTAGAAGTTCTTTTGCAAGTTTACAATATTCGGTATATAACTCATTGTATGCATCTTGCAATTCAGAAAGTTCAAGTTCAGATCCAGATACCTCACTTTCTGAATCTTCTAGGCAGAAATGGATACTCTCTTCACTGAAGCCTGCTTCCTCAATATCAGCTTCCAGAAATTCATCAGTAGATGATCCACAAAGAGCACGAGTTGAGCTTTGGACAGCTGCGCTTTCAAGAGATGGGTTAGAAGCATATATCACATCAAGAGTATTCCAAATATCTTTAGCACTAGAGCAATGTTTGATTTTCTGGAAATCATTTTCAGTTAAGCCTTTGTATAAAATTTGCATTGCTCTAATGTTTAAGGAAAACAAATTTTTTTCTCCTTTTCAGTCCAGTTTCCTCTTGGTTTGAAATCAAAATCTTTTTCAAAAATATCCCACATTTTCAAACTAGTGGATTGTATAAAACTTTCCATTCTTGCTTTCCACCAACAAAAATCAATATTTTCTAACACAGGTGGAATGGTATGATCAAAGCCTTTGGAAAACATTTTAACCCAAATCAGCCAAGGTCTTTACACTTGAGATCGTTGGATCCTTTAAACAAGTGACCTGCTCTGATACCAAATGAAATGCGTGGCTGTCACCCAAGAGGGGGGGGTGAATTGGGTGAGGGAATAAAAACTCAAAACCTTTTTGGAAAGACTGCTTGTGCTTGGTGATGATGATAATGAGTTATGGTATGCACAAGTCAGTATGTTATGTGATGCAAAATAGAATGTTTAAATGTAAGTTTATGCACACATAAATTTATCCTGGTTCGGTCACCCAGACCTACATCCAGTCCCCAGGCTGCACCTGAGATTTCCAATCCACTATTCTTGTTTAAACCGGGCACAAGAGAAGCCTTTACACTTTAGGTTTTACGAACACGGGTTCACCTAACAACCCACAGGTTTTACAACGGGTTCACCTGCAAACCTTACAAACGCAAGTTTTACGGGCTAACTTGCAACCTATGGAGATTTAGAAAAACTTCTAAATGCTCCCCCTTACAAATGTAAGATTACAATTATGTTCACTCTATGAACTGATTGTGCTAAACACTTAAGCTCAAAACTAACTCTCTCGAAGAGTAGATGATGTTACTCACTTAAGTACAAATGAATCACTCTCTAAGAATATTACATATCAAAGTCCGAGAGTAGAAGATGAGAGGAATAATGTTTCAGACAATAAGCTCTGTTTTCTCTCTCTCTTAGTTCTTCTGAATGTAGATGTTCCTTTTATACCAGCCTCTGATTATCCAACCGTTGGAGAGGCAATAAGGCCGTTTGAATATAGCCGTTGGGCCTTGTTTACGTTGTCCTCATTAATGCACAGCAGAGTTGACTTTGCTTTATCTGAATAGGGTGCTTTGTCCAGCTGTTCTGTCAACACTGTTCTGACAACACTGTTCTGGCAAAAGTCGTTCTGACATCTATACACTGTACGGTCTGACTCTTGCTTGTTGTCAGATGAGGACTTCGTTCCTCAAGCATAAGTCCAGGATGTTAAGAGACTCACTATCGGAAGCTCTCTTGCTATCTAAAGTGAAGCTCGTGGACTCTAACATTTTGCTTGCTATCACATAGAGGAACTTTGTCTTCCAAGCACTTGTCCATGAATGATAAGAGTGCTTTGCTATTGGATGCTCTCTTGCTATCAGAAGCTCTCTTATGGACTCTGACTCTTGTGGGCAGTATGAGCTTTGACACTTTGAATGAATCTTCAGATTATATTCTCCTTATCTCTCATACTCCTCATGCTTGGTAGGTAACAATGTTGTTTGAATATCTGTTATCCTCTTGTTACCGTTGGAAGGAACATCTTCTTAAATGCTCAGCAGGGTTGACTTGCTTTATCACTGAAAAGTAGTCCTGACACCTCTGCTCTGACAAAAGCATTCTTACTTCTGAGTATGTGACATTTTCTCTTGTACTCTTGCTGACGGATGATCATCGTTCATCCGGAAGTGGCAATCTTGCTCTGCAAGTGTTAATCTCTGAAATCCAATGCCAAGAGTCTTTGCATCCGGAAGCTCAGTTGCATCCGGAAGTGTGATTAAGTTCTGCACATACTGGTTAGTCCAACATAGCAATATATATAATCAGATATAGTAAAACTATACATGTTGTGGGAAGTTTGCTATGGGAAGTAGTCTTACTTAGACTATGTTCTGACTTAGTGTAATGTCTACTGACTCTAAGGGATCTCTATTCCAATAGTCAGCTTAAGTCTCGTTAGTTTACTCTAAGTCTTCCTAAGTGACTCAGTGTGTCATTTGTTCATGCTATGTATATTAAGTCAACACACAATCACATGAAGTGGGAGTTTACTTAGTCTAGGATGTATCCGGAAGCACTTCTACATCCGGAAGTACTTTCACTTGATGAAGGATCTAGCTCACCATCACTTACTCTCGCTCAGTGTATTTCATTCCAACAGTCAGCGCTAGTCACTGAGCTATCGGAAGCGCTTTTACTTGTCGTGGTGAACTTACTGTCACTTAGGGTTATACTTCTTTTATCAGCCTGTGCAAGTCTAAATCTAACAGGAAGCAATTTCGCTTGACGAGGCTGATTCACTGACGCTTGGGGATATATCTATTCTGTCAGCCTGCGTCAGTCTAAATCCAACAGGAAGTGTTTTCACTTGGCGAAGTAGACTCACTGACGCTTGGGGTAATATCTATTCTATCGCTCTGCGCCAGTCTAAGTCTAACAGGAAGCAACTTCACTTGACGTTGCATTTTCACTGACGCTCGGGGTTATATCTAGTTTATCAACCTGCGCCAGTCTAAATCTAACAGGAAGCAATTTCACTTCCGATTGAAACATAGCTTAGTCTTAAGGTTGTGTACTAATTCTCATGGACTAAGTTATTTCCCCAGTGATTTACTTGCTGACGCTGGGGGATGAAAGCATTCATCCGCGTGCGCAAGTCCTAATCTATCCGGAAGTGATCTTGCATTCTCAAGTGATCTAACTCAGGATTCTAACCAAGTGTCTCACTTGCTTCCGTTTGCGTCCTATGGGATGTGTACTCCATCCGCGAGCTCTAGTGCTAATATTACCGGAAATGATCTTGCATTCGCAAGTGATCTAACTCAGGATTCTAACCATGTCATCTAATCCTTCCTAAGTGTTAATTATGTTCTTTTAAGTACTAGACCATATCATACCTTAGTCACCATCAAAACTTAAGATTCTAACATTGCGGATGATATAGTAATTTTAGGGGATTCAAAAGATGAAATTAATTGGAAATTAGAGTTATGGAGGACGACTTTAGAGTCGAAAGGCTTTAGAATAAGTAGGAGTAAAACGGAATATATGTGCTGTAGTTTTGGCAATAGGCAAACTCATGAGGATATAGAAACTGTATTAGGAGAGGATGTTATACGTCAAGTGGATAAGTTTAAATATTTGGGATCAGTTATACAAGAGGATTGTGAGGTAGATGGAGATATCAATAATAGAATTCTAGCTGGTTGGTGCAAATGGAGAAAAGCTTCTGGGATTATTTGTGATCGAATGGTTCAAACTAAAGTAAAGGGAGAATTCTATCGAACAGCTATTAGACCAGTATTGTCATATGGTAGTGAATGCTGGGCAATTAAAAAACAGCAAGAACATAAGATGGATGTGTCAGAGATGAAAATGTTGAGATGGTCTAGTGGGTATACACTAAAAGATAGGATTCGTAATGATCACATTCGTGAAAGAGTTGGGGTAGCACCAATTTCAGAGAAAATGAGAGAATATTGTTTAAGGTGGTATGGGCATGTTCAAAGAAGAGAATTGTATGAGCCAGTAAGAATAGTGGAACAGATGGAAAGTGAGCCGTATATAAGAAATAGAGGAAGACCAAAAAGAACTCTTGATGAAGTTATTCAAAGAGATATGATTGTGAAAAATTTATCTGTAGGAATGACTAGGGACAGAGCTAAATGGCATCGTGTGATCCATGTAGCCGACCCCATTTGAATGGGATAAGGTTTACGTTGATGATGATGAATTAATTTATATTTAATATTTTAAGAAATTAGTAAAAATAAACTAGGTGTGACAATTTGGTATCAGAGCAAAGGTTCTGGCACATATAGTTAGAAACCTTTCCGCAGAGAGTGGTTAGGATAGAAAAGGGTAGCTAGTTAGCTCTTGTAATTCAGGGGTAATTACAAGTGGCTTAGGATTAGGATAAAATTTAAAACAAAAATTGTTAGAAGGAATGAATTGGGAAAATGTTTGCAGTAGTGCTTGCTTATACAATTTCTTTGAAATTCTTTGTGCAATACAATGATATTGGCACCTTAATTGAATGATTGCAAATATGGTTAAGGAAATTACGTGGAGTGGAAAAGAAAAGTTGATTTGTTTAATTATGGTTGTACAAAGAGAAGAATTATGATTTGATGTTTACATAGTTATGTACTTATGTTATGATATAAATGTTGTTTCACATTTAGAAGACTTTGCTTTTTCTACAAGGCTTGAATTGTCGTGAGGGTACCAATACCTCAATTTCTGATTGGATGACTTAATGCTAGTTATAAAATTTGTTGCTAATTTTGTTTCATTGGATGAATGGTTTATCTGAGAAGTGTATAATACAAGATTGTGTATATTCACCTGGTATACATTTGACTGATTGGATTATTGATTCGTGTATGTAATTTTTATTGGTGATTGAGTGAGTATCTTCTCTATTTGAAATGGAGTAATTTACATGATTGATTGTGTGATTGTCTTGTGACCTATCCATGAACGAGTTGTTTGTTAACTCCTTTCAATTATTTGATATTGTGCTGGTTATGGGTGTATATATAGAAAGTATGATATTATGCAGTAGTACTGTTGTAGTGATTTAAAAAAAAAAGTAAAATTTGATAGAATGGAAAAGCGTCTTAGCTTGGGGTCTTGAGTATAATTATGAGCCATGGCATAATAATAGTCGAGGCATCAATGAAGACCTTATAGGATTAAGGACAATATGTTTATAGTTGAAAAGGGAATGCTTTAATTTTATAATCGAAAAATGCTTGAGAATACAAGAGTAACTATGTATGAACACGATATGTATATATTTTAAATTAAGTGTGAACTTTCTGGATTCTTGTTGATTTTTACCTTGCACTGTTATGTCATATTGTGATGTTATTTTTGCAGTTTTCCTATTCTTGATGTTTCGCTGGTTTTCATATGTTTTCATTGTTGACGTGGTGTGAAGTTTTTATGTGGAATTACAATGACCTTTGTTTTCTGTTACATTCAGCCGAAATATATTATATAGATTCTTTAGTTTTTGTTTTGAGATATTGTTGTTTGAATAATTGAATGTGTCTTGAAACTAATTTCTACATTTTTGCTTGGGAATATTCTGCTTTCTATATAGATTGATCGTAATTAAATAAAAAAAAATTACTGTAAGTCAAGGAAAATTTTGGACCTTGAATTTAGTTCTCTCTTTTTGGTTGGTTAAATGTTGGGATGAATAAAAAAAATCAGTTAAGGTTAGTGCTTTTGAAATGTTAGTTACATAAATGTGGACGTTAAGGAAGTTAAGTGAGTTCTCTAAGTTGAGTTTTTCTTGAAGATTGTAAATGTCTAGATAGTTAATGAAAAATTTCTAACTAGATATCAAGATTTTAGAAGTAATGATGAGAGAAGAACGATTTTGCAAAATTGTCTTATGAGTCGAGGTATTGATTGTGTTGAAGATAAATGTTAGTAGGAAATTTTAAAAAGAGTCTATGATTTATTTGTGTTTGAGATACAATAGGTATTGAAGTTTGATTTAGATATGGTCAAAGGTAAAAAAAGGGAAATTATGATATAGAGATATGTGGGTGGAAATTTGGATCACTATTTTGAAATTTATCATGATGATTTAAATATATTTGTGACTTATATAGTATTTCTATAAATTTTAGTCAATAGAGTTGGAGTCAAACAAATTATTAGTGACTTTCTATAGGAGAATTTTTTTTGATGTAGAATTTGAGTTAAGATTTTGGTGATGTGATTATGGACGTAGAGGACAAATTCGGTGTTTTCTTAATAGATTTTGGGACTTCCAAAAATATAGATGATGATTAAAGAGTTGATATGATATTATGATGATTGAAAATATATATATATACAATTGAATTAAAGACGTTAGATCGTGAATAAAGTATATGATGTTAGAATCTTAGATAATTAAGTCTTGATTTCCTCTACATTTGATTAATTTAAGGTTAACTTGATGATGAGATTTAAATGTTGAAATTGTTAAGATTTAATAGGATAAAGACTTACCGAATACATGGAAAGTAGAGATGAATTCGTTGTGGACTATTTCTTATGTTGATAGACAAATGGATTTGTCACTGGAATATATTTAATGTTTAGATAATATAAGAGTAGGTTCAAACTTTAATTTGTGAAGATGTTAAGTGTAATTATAAATGTTAGGAGAAATTAAAAGAAAATTTTGTTGGAATATAGGTATATGAGTAGTGTTACAAAATATAACATAATGCGGATAGTTGAAAGAGAATTAAAGAAAGAGAAAGAGTGAAGAATATGCCTATTGGTTTTTAAATGGAAGGTATAAGAAGTTTTTATGTATTGTTGTGACTACAGTAAGTATTTTTGAGTTGAGAGACTTTAGATTGTGAAAATTTTCAAGGAAACTCTAAAAGTTATGTGTGTAGAGGTGAGATATAAGGATAAACATGATTTGGATAATATTGGAATTGGAGAAAATTTAATTATTCTAAGGAATGTATTTGAGAGAATAGTGTTTAGGTGTGACATCTTACTTATGAGGTATTTTTGAGAAATAATGGTTAATTTGTGTAGGGTAGATGTTGTAAGAGAGCCTAATGGTTAAATGTTGGGACAGAACTTTTGAAGTGTGTGATGCCTTTTACAACTATTAAGGTTAAATTTCTTTGTAGGATTTTGATAGTGATGTGATGATTATTTAAGAATAAAAAAAAATGGAAGACCATAACTATGAGTGTGAGGTATTCAAGATAATTAGTGATTGAATTTAATGATGATTGAACGTTTAACACTGATTTATGTGTATATCATTTATGGATCCAAAATTTACTCGAAGTCAAGTCAAATTTGATTGGAATTTTTATAAAGATCATAAAGGCTTAGTGGATATTTTTATTGGTTGCTAAAGGTTAGTTAGTTAATTTTGATATTAGTAGAGAAGCTTGAAATAATTTTCGTTCATTATGAAATTAGTAGGGAATTGGATTTTATGAAGACATATACTAGATAATATTTCATTTTGATGGGGGTATAAGATTTATTAGTGAAGGTTGTTGATGGAATATATATTTGACTTAAGAATTATATTTACTAGACTACTTGTTGATGTGATTTGTAACATATCTCCTACTAACAAATTATTATTCTACTAACTTAAACCTGTTTCAACCCATAATCAAAACAATCCAAACAAATGGTGTCTAACCATGTTAGTAAAAGATTCACCTAACATGGTTAGCAAAAGAAACAACATTACATTGAGAAAACATAACCATGTCAGAGAGGGGCCCATCCAACATGGTTATATAAAATAACGACACTAATCACAACAAGGCAACACACTCGCACAATATAACCATGTTAGGAAAGGAATTTCCCTTAACATGATTATTTGAAACATCTATATCAATTATACATAACAACACAAATATCTGACTTGAATATGTCAGTATCACAAAGCATAATCATTTATCACTGATCACAGTCATACGATGCATCCATATCAAGAAAAAGATATTGTCTCTCCATTAGCAGACAAATCCTCCTGTAGCTCATAATTCACATACAGTATAATCTCAATCAACACCGTCACAAAGTCTGTAGCACAGCTACGACTATCACATAATCAAAACTTTCACAGCCGTCATAACACTACAGCACATCAGTTACAAGTTATGGACAGATCAAATGAAAAGATAATACAATTTAACATAATCAAACTAATACACACCACAACAAACACGGAAGCGGATGCAGCCTACTTGATGGCAATATATATATATACCTATGGTTTACCTCCGGCCTACCCCCTAACTCAGTATGGCCGGCCGGCTCCTTTTCCCTTCCACGCTGCCTACTTACGGCATGATCACCTGTAAAAATAAAGGGAATGGGGTGAGACAAAATGTCTCAGTAATCACAATGTAACTCACTGTGACACTCAGAAGTGGGGTAGTGGAGTGTCTACAGGGTACCACAGTTCAAAACCTGCATACAGCACATAACATTTACAAATATATAGATGTATATATCCAGAATAGATGCATCCATCTCTCAATAGACAAAAATAAACGTGATTGACACTGTGCCCAGTCTCAAGTCTGAAAGCATGAAAAAGGGAGCACTTTAAATAGTGAAAACGTCCCTGAAAAAGGGAGCACTATAAAAAGTGTACACATCCCTGGTTCCTTTACAATTCAAGGAACCTGTACTATTAACCTATCGATTTGCGCAAATCGATGGTTACATCGGCCGACGGTACTAATAACCAGTGTCATGCAACATACAAAAGATTATATATAAATATGAACTTATATAAAGTACAGTGTATTTAGAAAGGTACCCTATAGCCCACGTTTAAATATAAAATAATCTGAACACATTTCATTTATATATATAAAAGTAGAAGAGGATTTTAGAAATCCTCAACTACCGTCACCCTCAGTATCACAGTCAGTTAAGCGTGATTACCTGTCAAATTTAGTAGCGATAGATATACACAGCTAATGCCTTCCCTAAGCTCCGCTCGAGTCTCCACCGTCGACAATCATACAATGAGCTACTGTTGGTCAAGGCACAATATCAGTGACTTTGACCTACCATTCAAACTAATTCTTAAACAAGTATTTAAGTATTAATTTACTTCCAATATCAAGAACAATCTATATCCTTTAAACCTCCATAATTCCCTTAACCATTTATTTGTAATTCCTAAAGTATTAACTTCACCACAATCATACTTACCTTCACATAACTCAAATTTCCTTTGATCCACCACTTTAGTTATTAAACTTTTCTTTAAGCACTAAACCAAATCAATCCAACCCTCTATCATCGTCACAATACCTTAGTGAACATTTCCTAGTCACCAATTCAATTCATACAGCTCAAAATAATCAAACCCAACTTCAAAGAAACCAACAATGCTCACTAAATAGCAAATTAATTACCTATCCCTAAATCATTCCATCCACCACCATAAATCTTTAACTAATACCTCAATCAATCATAACCTTTCCAAAATTTACTAATTATCCACCACATTCCAATCATAACTTTGTATAACCAATTTTCCAAACTTTATTTACCAACTTTATCCTATACACCATTTCAAACAATTTCACTCCTCCAACATCTTCATAATACTTACAACAACATTTATTTACCAAAACTTTAACTTCCAACTTTCCTTGCAACCACCAATCCATCATAAACCAATATTCTAATATCCTAAACTACCCTTAGCAAGCATTTATAAATCACTACTTCATTCATACAACTAAAGATCCCAACTCTTCATCCTAAAGTAAGCCAATCAAGTCCAATGACATTTTTATTAACTCTAACAATTATCTTAAAACCATAAATCAAGTTTAACATCTATCCATGGGATTCCTTAGTATACACCTATCTAAATCATTCTTTTGACAAATACATCCTCACCTACGATCATTTCCTACTATTGTAAATCAATCATTATCATCCTTATTTCTAATCATCTATAACCTTAATCCTCAACCACCCATATCCAATATTAATAACCAATCCCACTTCATTTCAACTGTCATTCCTCAAATTATCATCAAATCAATCCTTTACCATATCAAATAATCAACACAAAGATTTTCCTATAACTTCAGTCATCTATCTCACCAATATTAATTCTAACATACTATGGCCTTCCCTACATATTTATTAACCTCCAACATTGCCCATCATACATTTACATAACCAAATTCTCTATTAATCAACACTTTAACTACTAAATTTCCTTCCAACACCAATCCAATCACTTTCACCATTCCAATATCATTATTAAACCTTATTAATCCTTTACTAACCACTAATGAGTCCATTAAATCATATGTCACCTAATCATATAACCAATTTCTCATTATTCAACACTTTACTCACCAACCTTTTGCCTAAACCTCAATTCAATTAATCCCACCATTTCAATATCATTAGACAACCTTAGTAAGTATATATTAACTTTCAGTTTTCACCAATAACTCATACATCATCACACACCTAGTTTCAAGAAACCCTAAAACCTAGAAATTCCAAAATAAATAGAAAACTTCACCAAAACTCAATTGCTTCCAAGAAACTTCAAATTAAATACTTGACACTTGTTATTATAGTTTTAAAGCTCCAAAAGTCTAAACTTTAACCAAAACCCTAACTCTACCAACAACACAAATTCAAGAAACTAAATCAAAACCAAGTAAAAAAATGCTTACGGAAGCTTCTACGCGAAGGGGGGTGCACCACCACTGCTGGCCGCCGTTCGGCTCGCCGGAAACCGTTGCTAATGGTGGCTGGCCGAGCTTACATCCAAAGAGAAGCAAAGAAATGAGAAAATGAAGTTGAAACAAGAAGAAAACACATGAAAATGATAGAACAATGGTCCACCTTGCCACCCGCCGCCGTCGTTCGCCGGAAATCGGACCACCGTCGCCGGAAAATGCCGAAATCAAAGCACCTCTTTCAGGCACGGATCGGGTTCGTGTTTTACAGATTCATGAAGAGGAGTGAAGGATGTAACAAAATGATGAAGCTTTTTGAGTATAGGAGTGGCCGGATGGTGTGTGTGGGGAAGAGAAAGTGAAGAAAAAATTGGCAAGGTGGGGGGGGAGGGGCGACGCGTCTGCGCAGAAGAGGAGGGAGTTCGGTGTTTAATGTTGAAAAGGGGGGAAGGGGCGTGTTTGGTTGGTGAAATAAGGATGGTTTCAATTAATTTGCAGCCCAAACTTACCATAGTATACACTTTTTAACTTAAAACCACTCAAACCAGTCTCTGTTAGAATCTTAAGTTTTGATGAAGACTAAAATATGAAAGAATAGGCCAAGTACTTAGAAAGCAATAGGATAACATAGGATCCCAAATAAGAGTGCAACCGGATGTGGATTTACTTCCGGATAGACTAGGACTCGCGCACGCGGATGAATGATTTATCCCCCAGCGGCAGCGAGTAACTCACTAGGGAAATAACTTAGTCCATGAGCATTAGGCACACAAAACCTTAAGACTAGGTTATGATTCAACCGGAAGTTAAAGTGCTTCCTGTTAGATTTAGACTGACGCAGGCTGACAAAATAGAATAACCCCAAGCGTCAGTGAAAAAGCCACATCAAGTGAAATGGCTTCCTGATAGATTTTGACTGGCGCAGACTGATAGAATAGATGTAACCCTAAGCGTCAGTGAGTCTACCTCGTCAAGTGAAAGTACATCCGATAGCGCAGTGACTAGCGCTGACTATTGGATTGAGGGACACCGAGCGAGAGTGAGTTATAGTGAACAAAATCCTTCATCCAGTGGTTTTACTTCCGGATGTAAAAGTGCTTCCGGATACATCATAGACTAAGTCAGAACACAGTCTAAGTAAGACTACTCCCCATAGCGAACAAGCTTCCCACAGCATGTATAGTTCTTATATATATTGCTATGTTGGACTAACCAGTATGTGCAGAACTTAGTCACACTTCCGGATGCAAATGAGCTTCCGGATGGAAAGACTCTTGGCATTGGGATTCAGAGATTAACACTTGCGGAGCAAGATTACCACTTGCGGATGAATGATGATCATCCGTCAGCAAGAGTACAAGAGTAAACATCACATACTCAGAAGTCAGAATGCTTTTGTCAGAGCAGAGGTGTCAGGACTACTTTTCAGAGATAAAGCAAGTCAACCCTGCTAAGCATTAATGAAGATGTACTTCTCAACGGTAACATGGGATTAACGGCTATATTCAAACGTTCATATTCAACCTGCCGCCCAAGAAGCCGAGTATAAAAGGAACATCTACATTCAGAAGATGGTTGGAAGAAAAGAGCATATTATCTGATGTATTATCTTCTACATTCCTCTCATCTTCTACTCTCAGATCTAAAGTTGTAACATTCTTAGAGAGTCACTCAATTGTACTTAAGTGAGTAACATCATCTACTCTTAGAGAGAGTTATTTGTACTTAAGAGTTTATCAAAATCAGTTCATAGAGTGAACATATCATTAAATCCTCTAATTAATAGAGGCTGTTCTTAAGCTTGTGCTTGAAGAACAGAATTGTTATATTACAATAGTAAGGGGGAGCATTTAGAGGTTTTCTAAATCTCCATAGGTTGCAAGTTAGCCCGCAAAACTTGTGGTTGTAAGGTTTGCAGGTGAACCCGTTGTAAAACCTGTGGGTTGTTAGGTGAACCCGTGTTCGTAAAACCTAAAGTGTAAAGGCTTCTCTTGTGCCCGGTTTAAACAAGAATAGTGGATTGGAAATCTCAGGTGGAGCCTGGGGACTGGATGTAGGTCTGGGTGACCGAACCAGGATAAATTGTGTGTGCATAAATTTACATTTAAACATTCTATTTTGCATCACATAACATACTGACTTGTGCATACCATTACTTATTAACATCATCATCAAGCACAAGCAGTCTTTCGAAAAGAGTTAAAGTTTTTATTCCCTCACCCAATTCACCCCCCCCTCTTGGGTGACAGCCACGCATTTCAGTCTCCAATCTTCTGAATCTTCAAAATATTTTTAACTTTACCATTCCCTCATATTTCAAACTCTTCATTTCTTAATTAATTATATGCACATTAATTGCTTAATATTTCTAAAATATTCTCAAAATCTCCAAAAATTCCCAAAAATTCCCAAAATTCCTAATTTTTCCATTTATCATTTCCAAAACACTCTTTAATCCTGTATTAAATTTTCAGGATGTTACAATTCTCCCCACCTTTTAGGAATTTTGCCCTCAAAATTCAATTTGTCTTACAACTTTAATAAGTACTGCCCAATGTAATTTACTCAATACACTCCCACGAGCTTGATGTATTTATGAAAGCCCTCAACTTCTCGTCAAAATGACACGTATCATTACTCTTGCTTTCTATGTTTTAAGTCATAATCCTAACCTTACTACACCTTAACTGTCTACCAATAGATTATCTTTTGTACTATCATGTCACTTCCAAATTAAGAAGAACCACCTTGAAATCTTAAGGTTGCTACTCAAACTAACTTGCACTATTCAATCTCTCATTTAGAATAAAGTTCCACTAGTAATATCGTCTGTCTAAATTGATATCCAAAAGTTTCTTAAATATTCTTCATATACCCTCACTTTTAATTGCGAAGTAATACTCCCCCAAAAATCCTTTCCTCATTCCAACCATGATCCTAATTTCACATTCTCAAACACATACACTAAACTGTTTCCAATTTCATTTATAACTTTAATTAATAAGCCAAAATGAGTACAAACACCACAGATAGGAAATCTTAATGTATAATACTTTCTCAAATGACAACACTGAGCTTAGACCATAAATTCTATTTCTATACTAAATTTAATCACCTTAATAATAAAAGTCTAATTTTTGACTTACCTATTCATAAAATCACACATTCTATACTCGTAGTCCTGTAAATAGATTCCTAAATCAATCTCTCAACTTCCATATTTGACTCATAATATCTACTTCAACCTTTACTTTCGTAATTAGTCCCTCAAAACAAAATTTCATCCATTCCCAAAAACCCATGAAATCACACTAATTATATTTAACTAACTTTATTTCACCAATTATTTGCCAACGTAGTAGGTAGCTATTTTAGTTATGTCAACAATCCTACTAAAAGTAATTGATACCCAATAACCATCAAATTCAACAATTTATCCTTCTCAGTCTTTAACTCATAACCAATATATTCTCCATCTTAATCTCAAACAATCCTCCTAAATCAACCTTAATTTAAAACCTAAACTTAATTTTTCTTTCTCCATTTCACCTCTTAACTAAAATTTTCTAGTCAATCCTCAATCCATAATCATCATGTTTCTCCAATTATCAAAATTGTTAATTCCTGTCAAATGCCTCTAACTTTAATCAATACAAGCCAGACAATTTTAATTTTAATTGCATAATTCCACCTATATTAATCCCACAATTTGTACCGATTGAATTCTTCATAGGTATTAACATCAATATGCCTAATAAACCAAGAGAAACCTCACAATTCTCCTTTAACTTCAAGTCATAATCATATTTATAGCATTTACAACCTATAGCCTATCCGCAATATTATCTGAATTTACATCAAAAGTCTTCCCTCACTAATATTATTTCCAATTCCAATAGCCAGTAAACTACAAAAGCCACTAAACCATAGTAATTGCTAAAACTTCTAATATCAATCCTCAATTTAAAATACCACCACCAGTAATTACCTAACGCCTATTATCTATATTCATATGTACTCTCATTAGAATCTAGGACTCACATCCCAAAAGTGCTTTTTGAATCAGTTACCTAAACCTCTCTCATAATTTACATCCTTTTTAATAACCAAAAATCAACTCAAACACCTTCCGCATACTTCATTAACTTCATACCCATATGTACCCTTAACAATATAGGAATCATGAATAACTCAAGGTTAATGAGAGTTTCAAAATCCTCACCACTCTAGCTAATTTAAATTCTGAGTCAAAAGCAATCTCAATTACCCAATTTGCATTCATGCACCACTTTTCCAAACATTAACCTGATTTAACTACTCACACCTTCCAAGTACAATTAATTTAATTTCAAGCCTAAGGATATTCACAATTTTTTTTTTTACACAATTCAAACTTAAGAATCCAATATCATCAAAGCCTAAGAATAATCCATTCAAGACCTCACTAGTTCTCCAACCCTCAATGTTTCCCTCTAAAGTTATATTTTATTCCAATAAAACTGCACCATTAAACATGCCTCAAACTTATTCAACTTCCCATGAATCTCTCAACAAATTCATATTTCAAAATCACCAACACTCCTCTAAGTCACAATTCATCCAACATACCAAATCTCAAATTACTACAATTATTCCTAATTTCACCACTTCTCAATCAACCTTACTACAATCCCACTACCGAAATTCCTATTATTCAATTGATTCCTACACTTCCTTAGTAATGATTATGACATCCTACCTCTTCTAAACATCCTTTAATACACAATCACACTTTACTTTAATACCAACCAATTTATTTCCACCAAAATTATTGTTGAACTCCCACTTCTTCTAAAATATAGTTTCAATTGAACGTCCTGAATTTAAACATTTCTTTCAAATCCTACTGATTAATCACTAATTACTAATTGTAATCTCGTTTGTATTGCCTGTCACCCCCACTATAATTTACTTTAAACCAATAGAATCAAATTGATTCATCAAAATTACTATACACTTCACCAACACTCACCATTTACCTTGAAAATTATGTTACCTAAGAAAATCACAGTCCAAATCATTCACCAATAAGTCCCAAAATAAGATATACCCTCTCATCAAAACTCATTCTACTACGCTCAAAATCCAACCAATCTCATCTTTTCAAAGCATAATGTGTCCTCATTCAATTTAACAAGGGTCATGACTTAACATAATACCTGTACTTAAATTCTAAATACCCTTGATACATTGAACAACAAATCAAATAAATCGTTACTCTTTAAACTTGTGTAGTCCTTTAGCTCCTAATTACTATCTCACTTTACCTATTTTCATATTAATCTACATTTCCATTAACATCCCTTCTCCATTAGAAATCTTCCTCCAAATAAAACATTAATTCAGTCTCCCAAGACACAATTCAAATGATCTACAAATCAGCTTACCAATATCACAGTCCTAATCCATTCACTGATCTCATCTGAACATCCTTAATGCGATTTTACCTTTCTCCCCACCAATCGAATTTTGTCCTCAAAATTCAACTGCACATATCCTCAATAGAAAGGTTAGTGATCATGCATATCAGGAGGGAAAAGGATATATATATATATATTGCCATTCTATATGCAATGCAACAGGCAGGGTATCGTTTACCATAAAACTGATACCAAGTTGTAACATATCTCCTACTAACAAATTATTATTCTACTAACTTAAACCTGTTTCAACCCATAATCAAAACAATCCAAACAAATGGTGTCTAACCATGTTAGTAAAAGATTCACCTAACATGGTTAGCAAAAGAAACAACATTACATTGAGAAAACATAACCATGTCAGAGAGGGGCCCATCCAACATGGTTATATAAAATAACGACACTAATCACAACAAGGCAACACACTCGCACAATATAACCATGTTAGGAAAGGAATTTCCCTTAACATGATTATTTGAAACATCTATATCAATTATACATAACAACACAAATATCTGACTTGAATATGTCAGTATCACAAAGCATAATCATTTATCACTGATCACAGTCATACGATGCATCCATATCAAGAAAAAGATATTGTCTCTCCATTAGCAGACAAATCCTCCTGTAGCTCATAATTCACATACAGTATAATCTCAATCAACACCGTCACAAAGTCTGTAGCACAGCTACGACTATCACATAATCAAAACTTTCACAGCCGTCATAACACTACAGCACATCAGTTACAAGTTATGGACAGATCAAATGAAAAGATAATACAATTTAACATAATCAAACTAATACACACCACAACAAACACGGAAGCGGATGCAGCCTACTTGATGGCAATATATATATATACCTATGGTTTACCTCCGGCCTACCCCCTAACTCAGTATGGCCGGCCGGCTCCTTTTCCCTTCCACGCTGCCTACTTACGGCATGATCACCTGTAAAAATAAAGGGAATGGGGTGAGACAAAATGTCTCAGTAATCACAATGTAACTCACTGTGACACTCAGAAGTGGGGTAGTGGAGTGTCTACAGGGTACCACAGTTCAAAACCTGCATACAGCACATAACATTTACAAATATATAGATGTATATATCCAGAATAGATGCATCCATCTCTCAATAGACAAAAATAAACGTGATTGACACTGTACCCAGTCTCAAGTCTGAAAGCATGAAAAAGGGAGCACTTTAAATAGTGAAAACGTCCCTGAAAAAGGGAGCACTATAAAAAGTGTACACATCCCTGGTTCCTTTACAATTCAAGGAACCTGTATTATTAACCTATCGATTTGCGCAAATCGATGGTTACATCGGCCGACGGTACTAATAACCAGTGTCATGCAACATACAAAAGATTATATATAAATATGAACTTATATAAAGTACAGTGTATTTAGAAAGGTACCCTATAGCCCACGTTTAAATATAAAATAATCTGAACACATTTCATTTATATATATAAAAGTAGAAGAGGATTTTAGAAATCCTCAACTACCGTCACCCTCAGTATCACAGTCAGTTAAGCGTGATTACCTGTCAAATTTAGTAGCGATAGATATACACAGCTAATGCCTTCCCTAAGCTCCTCTCGAGTCTCCACCGTCGACAATCATACAATGAGCTACTGTTGGTCAAGGCACAATATCAGTGACTTTGACCTACCATTCAAACTAATTCTTAAACAAGTATTTAAGTATTAATTTACTTCCAATATCAAGAACAATCTATATCCTTTAAACCTCCATAATTCCCTTAACCATTTATTTGTAATTCCTAAAGTATTAACTTCACCACAATCATACTTACCTTCACATAACTCAAATTTCCTTTGATCCACCACTTTAGTTACTAAACTTTTCTTTAAGCACTAAACCAAATCAATCCAACCCTCTATCATCGTCACAATACCTTAGTGAACATTTCCTAGTCACCAATTCAATTCATACAGCTCAAAATAATCAAACCCAACTTCAAAGAAACCAACAATGCTCACTAAATAGCAAATTAATTACCTATCCCTAAATCATTCCATCCACCACCATAAATCTTTAACTAATACCTCAATCAATCATAACCTTTCCAAAATTTACTAATTATCCACCACATTCCAATCATAACCTTTCCAAAATTTACTAATTATCCACCACATTCCAATCATAACTTTGTATAACCAATTTTCCAAACTTTATTTACCAACTTTATCCTATACACCATTTCAAACAATTTCACTCCTCCAACATCTTCATAATACTTACAACAACATTTATTTACCAAAACTTTAACTTCCAACTTTCCTTGCAACCACCAATCCATCATAAACCAATATTCTAATATCCTAAACTACCCTTAGCAAGCATTTATAAATCACTACTTCATTCATACAACTAAAGATCCCAACTCTTCATCCTAAAGTAAGCCAATCAAGTCCAATGACATTTTTATTAACTCTAACAATTATCTTAAAACCATAAATCAAGTTTAACATCTATCCATGGGATTCCTTAGTATACACCTATCTAAATCATTCTTTTGACAAATACATCCTCACCTACGATCATTTCCTACTATTGTAAATCAATCATTATCATCCTTATTTCTAATCATCTATAACCTTAATCCTCAACCACCCATATCCAATATTAATAACCAATCCCACTTCATTTCAATTGTCATTCCTCAAATTATCATCAAATCAATCCTTTACCATATCAAATAATCAACACAAAGATTTTCCTATAACTTCAGTCATCAATCTCACCAATATTAATTCTAACATACTATGGTCTTCCCTACATATTTATTAACCTCCAACATTGCCCATCATACATTTACATAACCAAATTCTCTATTAATCAACACTTTAACTACTAAATTTCCTTCCAACACCAATCCAATCACTTTCACCATTCCAATATCATTATTAAACCTTATTAATCCTTTACTAACCACTAATGAGTCCATTAAATCATATGTCACTTAATCATATAACCAATTTCTCATTATTCAACACTTTACTCACCAACCTTTTGCCTAAACCTCAATTCAATTAATCCCACCATTTCAATATCATTAGACAACCTTAGTAAGTATATATTAACTTTCAGTTTTCACCAATAACTCATACATCATCACACACCTAGTTTCAAGAAACCCTAAAACCTAGAAATTCCAAAATAAATAGAAAACTTCACCAAAACTCAATTGCTTCCAAGAAACTTCAAATTAAATACTTGACACTTGTTATTATAGTTTTAAAGCTCCAAAAGTCTAAACTTTAACCAAAACCCTAACTCTACCAACAACACAAATTCAAGAAACTAAAACAAAACCAAGTAAAAAAATGCTTACGGAAGCTTCTACGCGAAGAGGGGTGCACCACCACTGCTGGCCGCCGTTCGGCTCGCCGGAAACCGTTGCTAATGGTGGCTGGCCGAGCTTACATCCAAAGAGAAGCAAAGAAATGAGAAAATGAAGTTGAAACAAGAAGAAAACACATGAAAATGATAGAACAATGGTCCACCTTGCCACCCGCCGCCGTCGTTCGCCGGAAATCGGACCACCGTCGCCGGAAAATGCCGAAATCAAAGCACCTCTTTCAGGCACGGATCGGGTTCGTGTTTTACAGATTCATGAAGAGGAGTGAAGGATGTAACAAAATGATGAAGCTTTTTGAGTATAGGAGTGGCCGGATGGTGTGTGTGGGGAAGAGAAAGTGAAGAAAAAATTGGCAAGGTGGGGGGGGAGGGGCAACGCGTCTGCGCAGAAGAGGAGGGAGTTCGGTGTTTAATGTTGAAAAGGGGGGAAGGGGCGTGTTTGGTTGGTGAAATAAGGATGGTTTCAATTAATTTGCAGCCCAAACTTACCATAGTATACACTTTTTAACTTAAAACCACTCAAACCAGTTTCCAATCTTCTGAATCTTCAAAATATTTTTAACTTTACCATTCCCTCATATTTCAAACTCTTCATTTCTTAATTAATTATATGCACATTAATTACTTAATATTTCTAAAATATTCTCAAAATCTCCAAAAATTCCCAAAAATTCCCAAAATTCCTAATTTTTCCATTTATCATTTCCAAAACACTCTTTAATCCTGTATTAAATTTTCAGGATGTTACATGATTATTGGAAGCAAAGTTTGGGTTTTAGATATGAAGGAAATTTTGTAGCTTTATAGGAACAAATGTGATAATTAATAAGTTATTAATGAGATGTTAAATTTTCTTAAATGATATAATTAGTGTTTGCCATAGAAATAGAATTTTAATTGTACAATAGTTAGTTCGAGGTTAATAAAGATGTTTAAAGAGGATTATTTACGTGGATGTTAATTTGTTATTTTAGAAATAGTTGCATTGCAAAAGCATATTCTTGGAGTTTTTATATAGATATAATTTTAATGGGGAATTCAAGTTTTGAGGTTGTTCAAAATTTATTTTAATTGTGGTTAGGGTATGAGCTTTAGAACTATGAATGAAACAAAACTGATTTGCTCATTGATAGAGGTTTCTAGGTACTTTGTATGTATTAAGAAGAGTTACAAATGAGAAGATTGTAGATCAAGTTGCCTAAAAAAATATAATACTAGTACTTTAGAAATTTTGCCCATTTGATTATATGTTACATAATATGGTGATTTTATAGAATAGAGAATTGATGTTGATTTGAGAAGATATAAAATAATTAATGGTAATCTTAAAAAAAAAGGTTTCTCATAATTTCGAGGACGAAATTATTTAAGGGAGAGAGAATTGTAACACCCCAAATTTTTATTCAAAAATATAATTAAATTAGATAGGAATGAAAAATATAAATTATAAGTTAACGTTTTACAAAATGGAATAAAAGAGAAAATTTTAGACAAACTTTTAGAAATTATGAAAATAGTGTTAATATTTCCTATTTTGTATTAATAGCCTATTTGTATATTTTAGTCATAATTGTGAATTATAGTATTAGGAAATAATTAGAGTAGAAAGATGTTTGTTATTATTAGGATTATTATTAGGTAAACTTGTAGGAGACATTTATTATCTTTTTGAAAACTTTTGTATTATAAATATATTAAATGAAATAATAATTAGATTATTTACTCATTTTGTTTCCACACAAACCAAGTTTAAGTTTTATGTTTATTAAATAAATAGGAAAAAGAGAGATAATCAAAAAGAAAAAGGTTTAGGTGTCATATAATAGATGTTAGGTCAAAAATATAATTAAGAGTAAATAAATGGGTAATAATTGGAATTCTCACTAATCATTAAATATATATGCATAACAAACAAAAACCCTAGCCTCTTCTTATACCAAGCCGTCACTCCTCTCATCTCTAATCACTTTATGCGTCTCTCCCACCTCCTCTCCCAAAAACACGATAACTTTCTCCCATGTCAAACTTTTCCATTCATCATCAATTTTCCAATCCTTTCCTTTGCCAAAAACATTTGTTCCTCTCTTACAAATAATCATTCAATCTTCTTCTCCCTCCCCCTGCAATTTCTATCGTCTCCTTCTCCAAAGCCTTCATGCCATTCATTTTTTTTTCTCCTTCGCTGAAGCTCGAGATTGTTATTCAAGTCAGCGGCGACGAGGACGTATTTTCCGGTGACGGCGAGGCTGTCAACGGAGCAAGCGTGGCTACATCGTAGGTGACGACTTTCTCCTTATTCCTATATTTTTTTATGCGATTTTGTGCGAGTTATGTGAGAGACGGGAAGTTGGGATTTTGAATATAGTTAATGTAAACTAAAGAAGGGTTTCTTTGTTAGCTTGTAAAATTCAATTTTCTTTGTATGGTTTAAGTTGCTGGTTTAGAATTAAATAGAATATAATTTCTGCATATATATAGTTTGGATGTTTGGGTATGGTGTTTCGAATATGATTAATTGGCTTGATGAAGTTGGATTACTGGATGATTTATGAATATGAATTTTGTGTTGTTGCTTCCTTCAATGACCAATCTGAATTTTTTGAAGTATACTTGAAACTGATTAAGTATTGTGCTTCATATATGTGTGATATTCTTTTCTGGTGGTTGACACAATGATGAGGATTTTGGAAGTTTTGCTTTCTTGTTTTTGGGAGTGGTTTTAGTTCTTTTAGTGGGGTTAATTTGATTTGAATTGGGAAAAAAGACGGTTTACATGTCTCTGTTATATTTGGTTTAGTATGAGCAATTAGCAAGATATTAAAGTTGTTTGGAATTGGGTTAGGTTTTTGCCTTCATTACATTAAAGCTGAATGGATTTTTGATAAAGGGAAGAGAGTCTTGAGTCATTTGGGGATTTAATTCTAGTTGATTTAATGTATGCAAAGTGAAGTTGTTTAGGCTTGTTGTTGATATGTTAATGACATAACTCTTATTCTTATTTAGCCGAATTAATTTAATTGGGATATAATGTTTTATAGTGATGGATTTAATTGTAAAGTTAGGCTTGTACTTTGATTGGTATGTGGGTTTCACGTTGTTTCTTGGTATGATTTTATGCCTGCATTGATTGATATATATGTTTGAGTTTAGATTTAAAGTGTTTTCTTGGGGTTCATTTGATTTGAATTTATTTGCAAATCTGATTTGATAAAGCTTAGAGAGGATTTTCCTGTTTTGGATTGTTTGTTGATTTGAGTTAATTCTTTTACTGTTTTAAGTGAAATATATGCTTGTTGTTTCTTGGCTTTTGGATTATTCATTTGAATTTTATTGGATATAGGATTTTGATACATTGATATATGTATTAATGAATAAATATGTTATATGAATCGATCATGTGAACTGTTATGGATTATTTAATGAGTTGATGGAAATTAGTATATAGTATAGTTATTTGTTGATTGTCATATTAGAGTGAAATAAAGTGTAATTTGGTTGAATAGTCTTGATCCTTTGTAATTGTAACATATTGTTACTAATTCCCTAATTAACCTGTGACATCTCTTTTAGTTCATTAATATCTTTACTAACTATGATAGAAAAAGGAATTTCAATAATATCAATATCTCTATCATAGTTAGAAAAAGAATATCCTAATGATTAAAATATTATCCATGATAGAAAAGAATAAACTAATTCAACACAGCTGCTACCATGGATAATTTATTGCTAACCATGTTAGAAAGGATTTGTCTAACATGGTTAATAAACAAAACTAGTTGATATTAAACAATAAATAGATATATACATGCGGAAACGAATGCAGACCTATACAAATTGGCAATATACAATTCAAAATAGTCTATATAACTTCTACTACCTAATTCCCTTTCCTGATGTTTGCGCCTGTGCATGAATACCTGCAAAAATGTCAGTAATCGTGGGATGAGACAATTTGTCCCAGTAATCACTGCTTAACTCACTATAACAGTGAGATGTGCGGTAGTGAGGGCGTCTAAAGGGTACCACAGTTTAAAAAATCAATAATACATATATTCCAGATTTTCTCTCCATAAATCATTCACATTTCTCTATCACTTTCCAAACAATAACGTCAACATCTCTATCTCCAATCCATCAGTACTACTACGCCAACTCTCACACTCACCTATAGATGCATTGTGCCATCAAGGGGCATTCATCTCCAGCATCCAATCTTCACTATATGATTTGACACTGTGTCCCTCTCTATAATGAGGGGGCAATTTCCCTCCCTGGCAATCCCCAGAGAGAACCCCAATTCTGTTTCCATTGCAGAACGGGAACGGTTGGGCTCTCGAATGCCAAACAACCGTAGGTCACTTTCTCTCAATAAGTTATCATCGCGCGATGGTACATATATATATCAGTGTCATGCAAACCTCACAATATCCACCAATTTCAATCTCATTCAGTATCACAATCTCAATCAACAACAATGTCATACATTCTTACAATTCCCTTCAATATCGCCAAATTAATAGTGTTTTCCACAACATAACTCTCAACTCAACATTTAACCCTCTTTTCTATCCTCATCACCTCTTAAAATATACATTTCACGTCATTCCAGATCAATGGCCACTACCAGGCAGGATAGTAGTATATATAATGTGTAAAAATCTTTTATACAAAAATAGTCGTGTTTGAAAGGCACCCGATAGCCTGTTTTGTATAAAAATAACCTTTCAAAGATAATATATATATATATATATATATATATATATATATATATATATATATATATATATATATATATATATATATATATATATATATACAGTAGGGGAGCTGAGCCCCTAAAGAGCGCGGAGGATCACTGATAGAGAAAGAGAAGTAGAGAAGAAGCAACGCTTCTTAAAACATGCAAGATGAGTAGGGGAAAGGGGTTCTGGAAGTATCAAAGGGCGTGTGAACAGGCGGTAAAGAAGAACCAGCCAATTAGTTCACTGTAGCAGCCACCTTGATCTCTGGACCAGATAGAGGATATGATGCATGAAGATGAAAATGCAGGAAAGTAAATATGCAGAAACTTAAAACATGAACTTTTATTGAAAATATAAAACTTACAATATAAAACTCTAAAAGGAAATCAGAAAAATGAAAACAAGCAGACTTTCTCTCTCAAAGACTATCTTAGTGAGAAGTGATGAAAATGAAAACTCTGCCTTCTTCGTTCTTCTGGCCTCCATTTTATAGGCGAGCTGGTGTGCTTTTGACCTGGAACTGGTACTGTTTATGAACAGTTCCGGTTATGCCTTTAACCTAGAACTTGTACTGTTTTGAGCAGTTCTGGTTAACATCTGCGAGCCTGTATTTGCTTTCCACGTGTCTATTTTGAATACAACTGAGTATAGCATACATCTGTTTCTAAAATACACCATACATCAAAATCAAAATACACACATGTAAAGAGAAAAGATTCTAGTCCTCATCTAAATCCACTACAAAATCCTCTTCCTCTGGTACTGTTTCTTCAGTTGGGGAGGTATGCTGGGCTTGAGAGGATGATCCTGGATTATCCTGAAGAGCCAAAAGGAAGGTTGTCAGCTGGTTCATGAGGGCTGCCTTATCTGTCGTTGATGATAATAAGGAGGTTATCCTTGATCTTTGATTGAGGAATTTGCTTTGTTCCGTCTGGCAAAGATACTTAGGATTATCATTGAACCATTGATCAATCGCCGGCTTATCAACTCTTCGTGTGTCGAACTTGTCCCACCATCTTGAGTATGGAACTCGTTGTAACACGGGGTATAGTTTGGAAGTTTCATCGATTTTACTCATTTCATACTTCCAAGAGAAAATCTAGGACATTGAAATTTTCGAGCAATAATGAAGACTCAAGGGAAATGGGTCCTCACCAATGTCAAATTTCTATTTAAAATACTCGAATGATTCAATTACATGTTTTGGAAATATCTCTGGTGCAGGACAAAAGAAATTTCACCAGTAAACGAACCATTGAGGAAATTCATACTCAGTTCTAGTACGAAAATACATAAACCAAGTATGTGATGATTTTTTGTTTTGATACCAAAACACATGGTCTCATGCGTCAACATAGTCCCAATAGTTATAGGTATCAGGAAAATCTTTTGCTTTTATTGGAAGTCCTCTTGGTTTTAAAAGGTTTTTTCCCCACATAGTGGGAGTGAGGACTTTCAATATCTGAAATTTAGAGTAGGCTATTTGTTCTTCATTATTCCGATCTATTATATGTTCAATAATAACAGACTCATAATGAATGAGTATAGCCTCATAAAATCTCAGTGATTTTGAAAAAGATTTTGGCTGGTAATGCATTCCCGGGGGAAATAGATTAGAAGCCACTTGATTAGGATTTTGGTTAAAAAACTCAGGTTCAATCTGAATAATATTCCTTATACATCTCTGTTTCTTGATGAAAGGAGTAGTATTCCTTTGACCCTGAGTGTTTTGGTGTGGCACAATTGCTTTGGAGGACGCAATTGAAGCCACCTGTTTCTGGGGTTTAGCGGCTACTAAGTCAGATTGTTTATCTGTTTTTGTAACAATCTCACCATAAGTAACTGCTGGGATTTGTTTTTTAGCCAGGTCTATGGCAATGGATTCCAAAGTCAATTTTCTGGCTGTTTTTTCTTGGGTAGATGACCCAGGAAGAGTTGATTGTGGTTTCTGAGTTGGGGTTTGTGACCCCTCTGTCTGTTTCTGGGATGGGGTGGGCGACCCCGAAGGTTTTGATTCCTTTAGACTTGTAAAATAATTCAGCAATTCTGCAGGAATCGGTGCCAATGGTCTTTCTGTTTTTGGAATTTGGAAGAAGTTCTGTTGAAGAAGCTCATGGAGTTCTACAGTAGACATCTCCCTGGCTGATTCTGGTTTCTGAGCATCTTGAAAGATGTCCATTTTTTGTTTCTGTTTTTCATCTGGGGCCTTTTTCTTTTTAGGCATGATTATAGGCCCTGCAAAAATTCTCTTGTGAGAAAGTCTGGAAGAGAGTTTGAAGAACCTTTAATGAATTCAATGTCAAAGTCAAAAATGCATAAAATAGCTTGCCATCTAGCAAAAACTTGTTTTGATGCAAGATTTTTAACATCCTTTTCTAAAACATCTTTTGCTGATTTACAATCAATGCGAAGTAAAAACTTTTGATTGAGTAAATCGGATTGAAATTTGGAAATGCACAATACAATTGCCAAAATTTCTTTTTTGATTGTGGAATAGTTTTGCTGAGTGCTATTCCAATGTTTAGAAGTGAAGGAGACAATTTTTTCTTGATTATCTATCCTTTGCATAAGGATCCCGCCATAGCCGAGATCAGAAGCATCGGTTTGGACAATCTTGAAAGCAATAGGATTTGGAAGGCTAAGACAAGGAAGTTGCTTAACCTGAGATTTGATTTTTTGGACAATGTTTGTATGAACATTTGTCCATGGAGGAGGATTCTGTTTAAGACGCTGATGTAGCGGCTTAATGAAATTGCTGAGTTGTGGAATGAAATCAGCAACATAGTTTAAACAGCCCAGAAACCTTTGAAGCTGATTCTTTTCAAGGATCTGGTCTGGGAATTTGTCCGCAAACTGGATGGCCCTATCAATTGGGGTAATGGATCCTTGGCTGATCCAGTGCCCAAGAAACCTGACTCTAGTTTGGAACAGACTGATTTTTGGCTTTGAGACTACTAAACCGTTAGTTTCTGCAATCTTTATGAAGGAGTTTATATGTTTAAAATGTTGATCTATAGACTGAGAATAAACCAATACATCATCAATGTATACGATAATATATTGGCTATAATCATTAAAGATCGCATTCATGATTCTCTGGAATTCTGATGGAGCATTTTTTAGACCAAATGGCATAACATTCCATTAATACTGCCCAAAAGGAACAGTAAAAGCGGTTTTATACCTATCTTTTTCAGAAATTTGAATCTGCCAGAATCCAGACTTCATGTCAAACTTTGAAAAGATTTTTGCAGAATACAAACGTTTTAATAAGTCAGATTTGTTAGGTATGGGATACCTAATCCATCTTAAAGCCGTATTCAGAGGTTTATAGTTTATGACAAGTCTAGGAGTTCCTCGTTCAATTTCAGCATTTTTATTGACATAAAAAGCTGCACAAGACCAAGGACTTCTAGATTTGCGTATGAGATTTTTATCCAAAAGTTCCTGTATTTCAGTTTTACAGGTTTCCAGCAATTTGGAAGTCATTTGGATAGGCCTAGATTTTGTTGGGATTTGCGTTTCTGAGAAGGTTGATTCATAGGGTAGATCAACTACATGTTTTTTACGATTCCAGAAGGCATTGGGAAGATCCGAACATATTGTTTGGTGGATCTTTGTCAAGCAATCTTGGATTCGATTTTTAACCTGTGGTTGCTCTATCTGTGATTCTATATGTTTGAATGAAATTTCTTCCTTCAGAAAGTTTATTTGGTTTTGCTTTGAAGAAAGTAAATTTAATTCTTTGATTTTTGGATTTTGTGTGAAAGGGAAAGTGATAGTCTCCCCCAAATGCTCAAAGGATATCCCATCCTTCTTAGTCAAGTACGGGAGAATTAATCCCGCAAATGGAGCACCCAGAATAATCTGAGATCCCATGTTTTTGACTAGTATGAAAGGAGTTTGAACTCGGAAACTTTCATTTTCTATGACAACATTAGAGATTTTGTATTTGACATCCAATTTAGTTTGGTTGACACCACTGAATCTCTCCGTTGTTTTCTCAAAGAATTTGGTGGAGATGAGACCTTCATTGAAACAGTTAGACGCTGCTCCTGTATCAAATAAGGCAGGCTGTTTTAATACCAGTTCATCATTAATAATAATCTTGACAAAGATATAAAATTTCGGAACTAATATTCTGGATACTAGACTTATGAAGGCGTCATCAGGTTCCTCATCATTTTGGTGTTCTAATGACTCTTGCCTTTTCTGAAGCTGGATATCCTGAATTAGGGATATTGCAGCCGCCTGTGTTTCTTGCTGCGTCCTCAAGAATGAAACTTCAGCTTTGAGATTATGGACTTCATACTGAAGATCTTGAAGAGTTGTTGGTTTAACAGAATGTTTGAACTTGTTTATTGTTTCTGTTAAATCGTATTTGTTTATGGGTAATGGTGTTTTTGGTTTGGAACTACTCGAATTGAACAGCTCCTTGAGTTTGAACAGATATTCTCCTTGTTCATCATCAGGCAGTTTAGTGATGATGTCAAAGAGTAAATCTTGTTCTTTTGTAATAACATTGATGGAGGAGGAAGATCCTGCTAGATCATCTTCCTGAATGTTATTAAGATCATCTGAGGTGTTTTCTGTTTCTGTCTCAGATTCTGAAGTGTCAATCAGTAGATTATTAATCTGCTCAAGAACAGATTCATCTATGTTTCTGATCTTGTTCAATTTCTTACTAAACCGACAATACTTGGAAATGTGGCCTTGCTTTCCACATCTGAAGCATGTCAGCTTAGTTTTAGGAAAATCCTCTTTTGGTTTATCATGTTCCCTAGGGGTTTTCCTAAAGGGTTTCCTTGGTTTATGGTAGGCTGGTTTATGCTGCCTGAACTGTTTATGTTTGGGTTTGGATGGCCTAGACTTCTTGCAGGCTGGAAAGCCAAATTGTTCACAAAAAGTGCCCAATTCCCTATTGCTTGTGGCTTTCTCTTTTGCAAGCTGTTTCTGGATCTTGTCATCCTGGCAAATCTTTAGTGCAGTTCTTTGTACATGAGATACTAACTGCCCATATGTCAATCTCTCATAAGGGATGTTGCCATCGTTTTGATTTCTCAATTTTTCTCTAAATTTATCGCCTAAGGATTTAGGCAATCCAGCTAGAAATTTTTCTTTCCAAAAAGGTTGATTGGCATCATCTCTTGTGAGGACTCTTTGCAGAAAGTTATCCCTATACCATCTGAAATCAGATAAAGTTCTGCACTTGAGATTTGAAAGAAGTTCTGCCGACCTATCTTTCCAGAGAGATGGATCTCCAACAAAGTGTTTAATGATTGTAAAAATCAATGTATTAACTGAATCAGGAATGCTACTCCCTTCATATAAGATTGGAGTACCCTCTGGTTCAGTTTTGACAGAGGTTAGTATGACATTTTTTTCTTCAGATGAAAGATAATTGTCCCACCAACCTTTTAATTGCCCAGTAAACCCTGCAATTAATAGATTAGTGATGGCCTCATCAGAAGCATCATTTGCAGTTTGATATGCCGTACTAACCATTGTCATTTGTTGGAGAATTTGCAAAATGTTGGTCTCACTTTGCCCATCTATGTTCCATTCATAGATATGGTCAGCACTGAATGATTTGAAGTTTTGGGTTACCCTTTCTTCAAGCAATATATCAGGCGGTGATGCCCTGGGATAGTAAAGCTTGGTAGGGGTTTTCCAATTCTGATTGTTAATCTGAAGATCAGATGATCTAGTTTCAGATTCTGAAGATTGAGAATTTTCTTCAATATTCATCACTTGTTGAGATGCTGAAGAGGCTTCTCCTTGAGGAGTTTCTGGAATTACTGTAGACTGGAGATTATTGAGCTGTTCCATCTTTTGTTCAATTTCAGCATTTTTATTGACATAAAAAGCTGCACAAGACCAAGGACTTCTAGATTTGCGTATGAGATTTTTATCCAAAAGTTCCTGTATTTCAGTTTTACAGGTTTCCAGCAATTTGGAAGTCATTTGGATAGGCCTAGATTTTGTTGGGATTTGCGTTTCTGAGAAGGTTGATTCATAGGGTAGATCAACTACATGTTTTTTACGATTCCAGAAGGCATTGGGAAGATCCGAACATATTGTTTGGTGGATCTTTGTAAAGCAATCTTGGATTCGATTTTTAACCTGTGGTTGCTCTATCTGTGATTCTATATGTTTGAATGAAATTTCTTCCTTCAGAAAGTTTATTTGCTTTTGCTTTGAAGAAAGTAAATTTAATTCTTTGATTTTTGGATTTTGTGTGAAAGGGAAAGTGATATGTTAGAATCTTAAGTTTTGATGGTGACTAAGGTATGATATGGTCTAGTACTTAAGAGAACATAATCAGCACTTAGGAAGGATTAGATGACATGGTTAGAATCCTGAGTTAGATCACTTGAGAATGTAAGATCACTTCCGGTTAGATTAGGACTTGCGCATGCGGATGAATGCTTTCATCCCCCAGCGTCAGCAAGTAAATCACTAGGGATTTAACTTAGTCCATGAGAATTAGGTACACAAAACCTTAAGACTAAGCTATGTTTCAATCGGAAGTGAGTTTGCTTCCTGTTAGACTTAGACTGGCGCAGAGCGATAGAATAGATATTACTCCAAGCGACAGTGAGTCTACTTCCCCAAGTGAAAGCGCTTCCTGTTAGAATTAGACTGGCGCAGAGCGACAGAATAGATATTACCCCAAGCGTCAGTGAGTCTACTTCCCCAAGTGAAAGCGCTTCCTGTTAGACTTAGACTGGCGCAGAGCAATAGAATAGTTATTACCCCAAGCGTCAGTAAGTCTACTTCGCCGAGTGAAAGCACTTCCTATTAGATTTAGACTGGCGCAGGTTGATAGACTAGATATAACCCCGAGCGTCAGCGGAAATGCAACATCAAGTGAAGTTGCTTCCTGTTAGATCTTGACTGGCGCAGACTGATAGAATAGATTTCACCCTAAGCGTCAGTGAATTCACCACATCAAGTAAAAGTGCTTCCGATAGCTCAGTGACTAGCGCTGAGTGGTGGAATGAAATAGACTAAGCGAGAGCAAGTCATATTGAACTAAATCCCTCATCAAGCGAATTTACTTCCGGATGTAGAAGTGCTTCCGGATACCCCTTAGATTTAGGGATCACCCACTGCATGAGACTATATGATTATATTACTAAACTAACGTTCAAGTGCAGCACACTCAGTAAGGTTGCTTCCGGATGAGAAGTTACTTCCGCAAGCAAAAAGAATGTCTGAACGTTCAAGAGATGCAGTGTCAGAATGCTTATGTCAGAGCAGAGGTGTCAGGACTACTTTTCAGAGATAAAGCAAGTCAACCCTGCTGAAGCATTTAAGAAGATGTTCCTTCCAACGGTAACAAGAGGATAACAGACATATTCAAACAACATTGTTACCTACCAAGCATGAGGAGTATGAGAACATAATCTGAAGATTCACTCAAGGTGTCAAAGCTCATACTGCCCACAAGAGTCAGAGTCCATAAGAGAGCTTCTGATAGCAAGAGAGGATCCAATAGCAAAGCACTCTTATCATTCATGGACAAGTGCTTGGAAGACAAAGTTCCTCTATGTGATAGCAAGCAAAATGTTAGAGTCCACGAGCTTCAGATAGCAAGAGAGCTTTCGATAGTGAGTCTCTTAACATCCTGGACTTATGCTTGAGGAACGAAGTCCTCTCTGACAACAAGCAAGAGTCGGACCGTACAAAGTGTTCAGATGTCAGAACGACTTTTGTCAGAATAGTATTGCCAGAACAGTGTTGACAGAACAGCTTGGTCAGAGCACCTTTTTAGATAAAGCAAAGTCAACCCTGCTGTGCATTAATGAGGACAACGTAAACAAGGCCCCAACGTCTATAATCAAACGGTCTTATTGCCTCTCCAACGGTTAGATATTCAGAGGCTGGTATAAAAGGGATGTTCTTCATTTCTGAAGAAGAAAGCTTGAATGGAAGAAAAAGAGAGAACAGAGCATTGTATCTGAAATATCATATTCTTCGTTCTACACATCTTCTACTACTCTCCGATCCAGATTTGTGATAATCTTCAGAGAGTGATTCTGTTGTACTTAAGTGAGGAACATCACCCACTCTTAGAGAGAGTCATTCGAGCTTAAGTGTTTAGCACAATCAGTTCATAGAGTGAACATAATTGTAATCTTACATTTTGTAAGGGGGAGCATTTAGAAGTTTTCTAAATCTCCATAGGTTGCAAGTTAGCCCGTAAAACTTGCGTTTGTAAGGTTGCAAGTGATCCCGTAAAACTTGCGGTAAGGTTTGCAGGTGAACCCGTTGTAAAACCTGTGGGTTGTTAGGTGAACCCGTGCTCGTAAAACCTAAAGTGTAAAGGCTTCTCTTGTGCCTGGTTTAAACAAGAATAGTGGATTGAAAATCTCAGGTGGAGCCTGGGGACTGGATGTAGGTCTGGGTGACCGAACCAGGATAAATTTATGTGTGCATAAACTTACATTTAAACATTCTATTTTTGCATCACATAACATACTGACTTGTGCATACCATTACTCAGTAACTTCATCACCAAGCTCAAGCAGTCTTTCGAAAAGAGTTTAAAGTTTTTATTCCCTCACCCAATTCACCCCCCCCTCTTGGGTGACAGCCACGCATTTCATTTGGTATCAGAGCAGGTCACTTGTTTAAAGGATCAAACGATCTCAAGTGCAAAGACCTTGGCTGATTTGGGTTAAAATGTTTTCCAAAGGCTTTGATCATACCATTCCACCTGTGTTAGAAAATATTGATTTTTGTTGGTGGAAAGCAAGAATGGAAAGTTTTATAAAATCCACTAGTTTGAAAATGTGGGATATTTTTGAAAATGATTTTGATTTCAAACCAAGAGGAAACTGGACTGAAAGGGAGAAAAATTTGTTTTCCTTAAACATTAGAGCAATGCAAATTTTATACAAAGGCTTAACTGAAAATGATTTCCAGAAAATCAAACATTGCTCTAGTGCTAGAGATATTTGGAATACTCTTGATGTGCTATATGCTTCTAACCCATCTCTTGAAAGCACAGCTGTCCAAAGCTCAACTCGTGCTCTTTGTGGATCATCTACTGATGAGCTTCTGGAAGCTGATATTGAGGAAGCAGACTTCAGTGAAGAGAGTATCCATCTCTGCCTAGAAGATTCAGAAAGTGAGGTATCTGGATCTGAAATTGAACTCTCTGATTTGCAAGATGCATACAATGAGTTATATACTGAATATTGTAAACTTGCAAAAGAACTTCTAGGCTTAAAAGAAAAGGATAGGAAACCTGAAAAACTATTTTCTTCTTCTACGTCCAAAGTTTCCAAGGTTTCTCTTAAAGAACTAGTTGTTCCGATAGTTAGCCCACGATCGGCAGAGAAAACTTCAACATGTCTTGAAAAATGTTTTGATTGTAAACACGTGTTGAAGGAAAAAGAAAAGCCTTCAAAAGAAACTGAGATTTCAAAGGAACAAAAAGCTTTTCTAAAAGAAACTAATCATGATAATGATAGAAAATCTCATTTTGATTATCATTCCATTATCTGTCATTATTGTGGTAGATTAGGACATATTTCTCACACATGCAGTCTTAGAAGAAATACAAATGTGAGAAATAAGTTTGTATGGATTCCTAAAGGACAAGTAAGGTCCAGTGCTAACCATGTAGGACCCAAGTACAAATGGGTACCAAAACATCCTCCTAGTGCCTTACTTGTGCAGGATAGATCAAGAGTTCCTCTTATCCCAAAGAAGAGAACTCGTGGTGATGCAACTGCTGAAACCCACTGGTACAATCATAAGAAGCTGTCGGCCACCACAAGGGACAATGGTTCTGTCTCAAGGATGAGCTATCACAAAGTTCCATTCAACTATCCTGAGAAGAACAAGAGAGAGTGGATTCCTCGATCATCATTGAAAAGGCTCTTGAATTCTACCTCTCAGAAGAAAGTGCTTCGAACCAAGGATAAGTATAGAAGATCTCCTTGGGTAAGCAAGGGATCACTTAGCAACGAAGCATTTGATAGTAAAATCTCCTATGCTAATGTTAGATGGACTTATTGAGATTTTACATTAAGCATCCTAAGATGTGAACATTATATTCATCATAGAAGAAAGCTTGAAGAAATAAGTAATGTTCATAATCTACATACTGTCCATGACTATCCTGATCAAAAACCTTGTATATCCTTGTGCATATAGTCATGAAAGATTCACCATGCCATACACATAGAACGTAATCTAAATGCATGTGAACTATATATAGCCTACAAACTGACCTTCAGATCCAGACTTGGATACAAAAGGAAGGAACTATCTGGTATTTTGTAGGAAGGGCAATCCGAAGGTTCAGCAAGACAAGGGTGAAGAAGACCCTTGCTAAAAGGAAGATCTCCTCCCCCCACAGTGAGCCATCTGATTCATGTGCCCCCAACAATCTGCTAGCTCAGAGGCAAACTTGAGATAGCGCTGAGTGATCAACCTGCGGAGATACCTTCTGCTGAACCTGTGTCTCCCTCTGCGCCAGCACCCAATCTGAGTGAAGAGCTGTGTATGAAGTATGGGTTCAAGAGGCCAGAGATGCCAGTGGTAGTGATCACAAAGTAAATTCATCCCTCTGCACCAGCTCCAATCCATCCTATTAGCCTCAGCAAGACTCAGGACTGTACCTCATCTGAACAATTAGTCAAGTCTTGATAAGCATTCGTCACGCATAGATTTTGGTACTGCTCTAAATATAGATTCCATGCATTGCCAACCAAAATCAAGCGAGCTACTGCTAGATGCGAATGGAGCTATGGTGATATCATTCTTACCTTCCTCTTTACTTGAATAATCACTTGGCTAGTAAATGCATGATGGGCTCAACAGCTTTTATTTCTCTGAAACTGATATGATTTCCCTTATCTGTGATGAACACTTATTTTCTGTAAAAACGACCCTATCATATCAAATTCATTTTCTGATATAATGCATACAGATTTTACAAATTCAAGAAGTCCGACACCTTGAAACTGAACCTTCTTCAAAACCTTCTGAATTTGTGCATGTTGAATCATTGTGTTCTAAGATTTCTGACATTGTTAAGATGATTCGGAACTAGTTTCAGAATTTTGACACTAAAACTAAAAATCTTCCTCAGAGTTTTCATATGGTGTCTAAATCATTTTACTCATATATGCTTAGTGAATTCTTTTAAGGGCACCTCTCATGGAAGAAAATGGTTTATGCATTCACCTTGATTTTTGAAAGATCCTTTTGAAATACAAACTTTCAAAACAGATTCTGATCCTCTTTAAACCTACATGACAACCGTACCTCATGATAGCACTCAAAAGCTATTTCTGATTTTCCATTTCATGTGGTATCTCTTGCATCAACTTTTTCAATGCATAAGCAGCTATGGTTTCGAGAACAATACATCCCTCTTAATTACATCTTTAAGTTCTCAATCTACTAATGATCTCAGTTCAAGTTTGTGGTTTAAGAATGTTGACACAGATTATTGAAGCTTGAACAATGAATATAACCAAGAGAGAATGACAACGAAAATGTCTCTTATCAAGATGTGTGGAATGGCTATACCAAACCTGAGAAACTTTCGCCGATACACATGAGCATTTCTATCCCTTACGTATTCTGTTGTGAAATTAAATGGATAGTCTCTCTCTTGTCTGACATGCATTAGAAATCTTAGGAAATGCCTTGAATTAAACTCTGCTAGATCTGTAAAACATGGCATAGTATCACAAGCATGCTATAATCTGTATTAATTTCAAGCTTGTTGATATCCTAAGAACAATGAGATCACATTGAGCATATCTAGAAGAACTCGAGCTAATATTTGGAAATTATTCTCGTAATCATATGCTGAAATTTGATTGTTTTTGTAAACCGAATTTAGTCTTAAAATCAAACTATTCTGTGAGCATGAAAATTTCCAGTATTTCATTTTTGTGAGGATGAAGATTTTTTTTCAAAATTTCATAGTGTTAATAATTCACTTGTCTTCATGATCTAACATGAACATCCTTGAGGCATATTTATTGAACTATACTTGCTTATGAAACTCTGAAAATATGCCACCTGTTTGATACTCTTTGTACTATCACATTGATATTTATCTATGAGAGTAAATAGAGTTCATGTCTTGATAGTGAAACTATGTGAACGTATAGACAATTTCAAAATTAGTTTTCACATAATCATTGCTCATATTTTCTTAAACCAATTAGCAAGCATGATTTCTTAAAATTATTAACTTGTGCTGATTAACACAGATTGACTTGAATGTCCTGAGGATGGTCTTCAATGTTAAATCTTAAGTTCTTTCACTGACCATCAGAAAGCATTTGTTTCCTCAAGAATATGCAGGACCAATCATCAAGTTTGAGCAAGGTTGCTTTCACAACAATCAGCGCCTTCGATAGCAGGCCAACTATTGAACCATGGGAAGAGTAGAGTGACTGCCCAGTCATGTCTGCTTGTGGTTGTAGCTCAGCTTGCCGAAGCGAATCATCAAAGCACTTGCGCTAGGGGTTTCCACTTGAGATAGCACACCTCTTGAAGATGTCAGGAAGCATGCTTATCTGCGTATGATTCAGATTCCTGAATCTAATAGAGTATGAGGACCCCTCATCTGTGGTAATATCTACACCTTACCATCTCTTATATATGATACATACATGGCATTGGTAAGGGTGTCAATTTAAGATGCTTTTCTCAATCTGCATTGACCTCAAAATCATCCTCTACCTTAGAAAATCATCCCAGCTCACACATCTGTATCCTTTATATGACACGCTGGAAAGTAATTGATAACATACCTCTCTTATATGCTTCTATTCTTGATCTTATGATGATTAATTTTTAATATAGAAGAAAAGTAGATGGACATTACTTGTTAATGATTCCTTGAAAATAGAGAGTCACATGCTGTCATCGATAATAAACTCTTAAGATGCTGTGATGAAATTTGTTTGGAAATTATTTTTGGCACTTTTAAAATCACAAATTTCATTTGATTTCATTTCATTTCATATGGTATCACAAATTTCATTCGGCATTCAATTATTTCATTTGATACCACAAGTTCAAACTCACAGATCTCATTTGATTACATTTGGTATCAGATTTCATCTCATTTGAATTTAAAATCACATATTTCATTTGATATCATAATCATCATTTTTAAACACATCAAAATTATTTTTGATATCACGTTAATCAAATCGAGAGGATCAAAATTACTTTTGATATCGTTTACATTTGGAGAGAATTTTCACCTTCAAAAAGAGAATTTTTTTTTGTATGTTTTGCTCTTGACTTAATCCTTGAAAAACATGTTTAGCTATCCTACATAATGATTAGGGCGAATACAATCATTTAGGATCATGAATCATTATTGTTTTCCTTGATAATTCTCGTACGTTGTATTGAATAGTCTAGAACAAATCCTTATTAACGATACATAGGGAGAAATATTAGGTAGAAAGCCCATTCCGAGGAGAACGTTAGGAGTATCCCCATCCCTATTAAGGCTAGCTTGCACTTGTTGAATTTTGATGAAGCCAAAAGGGGGAGAGAGATGAGAGATGAGACATGAGTTGTCTAGAGATGAGATATGAGATGAGACATGAGATGTCTAGAGCTGAAAGGTAAGATAAGATATCTAAGTTTAATTATAGCTCTGGGAGTGCTCTGGGAGTGATCTAAGTTTAATTATGTTCTCTAGTCATCTATGGGTTTGTCATCATCAAAAAGGGGGAGAATGTTAGAATCTTAAGTTTTGATGGTGACTAAGGTATGATATGGTCTAGTACTTAAGAGAACATAATCAGCACTTAGGAAGGATTAGATGACATGGTTAGAATCCTGAGTTAGATCACTTGAGAATGTAAGATCACTTCCGGTTAGATTAGGACTTGCGCATGCGGATGAATGCTTTCATCCCCCAGCGTCAGCAAGTAAATCACTAGGGATTTAACTTAGTCCATGAGAATTAGGTACACAAAACCTTAAGACTAAGCTATGTTTCAATCGGAAGTGAGTTTGCTTCCTGTTAGACTTAGACTGGCGCAGAGCGATAGAATAGATATTACTCCAAGCGACAGTGAGTCTACTTCCCCAAGTGAAAGCGCTTCCTGTTAGAATTAGACTGGCGCAGAGCGACAGAATAGATATTACCCCAAGCGTCAGTGAGTCTACTTCCCCAAGTGAAAGCGCTTCCTGTTAGACTTAGACTGGCGCAGAGCAATAGAATAGTTATTACCCCAAGCGTCAGTAAGTCTACTTCGCCGAGTGAAAGCACTTCCTATTAGATTTAGACTGGCGCAGGTTGATAGACTAGATATAACCCCGAGCGTCAGCGGAAATGCAACATCAAGTGAAGTTGCTTCCTGTTAGATCTTGACTGGCGCAGACTGATAGAATAGATTTCACCCTAAGCGTCAGTGAATTCACCACATCAAGTAAAAGTGCTTCCGATAGCTCAGTGACTAGCGCTGAGTGGTGGAATGAAATAGACTAAGCGAGAGCAAGTCATATTGAACTAAATCCCTCATCAAGCGAATTTACTTCCGGATGTAGAAGTGCTTCCGGATACCCCTTAGATTTAGGGATCACCCACTGCATGAGACTATATGATTATATTACTAAACTAACGTTCAAGTGCAGCACACTCAGCAAGGTTGCTTCCGGATGAGAAGTTACTTCCGCAAGCAAAAAGAATGTCTGAACGTTCAAGAGATGCAGTGTCAGAATGCTTATGTCAGAGCAGAGGTGTCAGGACTACTTTTCAGAGATAAAGCAAGTCAACCCTGCTGAAGCATTTAAGAAGATGTTCCTTCCAACGGTAACAAGAGGATAACAGACATATTCAAACAACATTGTTACCTACCAAGCATGAGGAGTATGAGAACATAATCTGAAGATTCACTCAAGGTGTCAAAGCTCATACTGCCCACAAGAGTCAGAGTCCATAAGAGAGCTTCTGATAGCAAGAGAGGATCCAATAGCAAAGCACTCTTATCATTCATGGACAAGTGCTTGGAAGACAAAGTTCCTCTATGTGATAGCAAGCAAAATGTTAGAGTCCACGAGCTTCAGATAGCAAGAGAGCTTCCGATAGTGAGTCTCTTAACATCCTGGACTTATGCTTGAGGAACGAAGTCCTCTCTGACAACAAGCAAGAGTCGGACCGTACAAAGTGTTCAGATGTCAGAACGACTTTTGTCAGAATAGTATTGCCAGAACAGTGTTGACAGAACAGCTTGGTCAGAGCACCTTTTTAGATAAAGCAAAGTCAACCCTGCTGTGCATTAATGAGGACAACGTAAACAAGGCCCCAACGTCTATAATCAAACGGTCTTATTGCCTCTCCAACGGTTAGATATTCAGAGGCTGGTATAAAAGGGATGTTCTTCATTTCTGAAGAAGAAAGCTTGAATGGAAGAAAGAGAGAGAACAGAGCATTGTATCTGAAATATCATATTCTTCGTTCTACACATCTTCTACTACTCTCCGATCCAGATTTGTGATAATCTTCAGAGAGTGATTCTGTTGTACTTAAGTGAGGAACATCACCCACTCTTAGAGAGAGTCATTCGAGCTTAAGTGTTTAGCACAATCAGTTCATAGAGTGAACATAATTGTAATCTTACATTTTGTAAGGGGGAGCATTTAGAAGTTTTCTAAATCTCCATAGGTTGCAAGTTAGCCCGTAAAACTTGCGTTTGTAAGGTTGCAAGTGATCCCGTAAAACTTGCGGTAAGGTTTGCAGGTGAACCCGTTGTAAAACCTGTGGGTTGTTAGGTGAACCCGTGCTCGTAAAACCTAAAGTGTAAAGGCTTCTCTTGTGCCTGGTTTAAACAAGAATAGTGGATTGAAAATCTCAGGTGGAGCCTGGGGACTGGATGTAGGTCTGGGTGACCGAACCAGGATAAATTTATGTGTGCATAAACTTACATTTAAACATTCTATTTTTGCATCACATAACATACTGACTTGTGCATACCATTACTCAGTAACTTCATCACCAAGCTCAAGCAGTCTTTCGAAAAGAGTTTAAAGTTTTTATTCCCTCACCCAATTCACCCCCCCCTCTTGGGTGACAGCCACGCATTTCATGATAGTCTCCCCCAAATGCTCAAAGGATATCCCATCCTTCTTAGTCAAGTACGGGAGAATTAATCCCGCAAATGGAGCACCCAGAATAATCTGAGATCCCATGTTTTTGACTAGTATGAAAGGAGTTTGAACTCGGAAACTTTCATTTTCTATGACAACATTAGAGATTTTGTATTTGACATCCAATTTAGTTTGGTTGACACCACTGAATCTCTCCGTTGTTTTCTCAAAGAATTTGGTGGGGATGAGACCTTCATTGAAACAGTTAGACGCTGCTCCTGTATCAAATAAGGCAGGCTGTTCTAATACCAGTTCATCATTAATAATAATCTTGACAAAGATATAAAATTTCGGAACTGATATTCTGGATACTAGACTTATGAAGGCGTCATCAGGTTCCTCATCATTTTGGTGTTCTAATGACTCTTGCCTTTTCTGAAGCTGGATATCCTGAATTTGGGATATTGCAGCCGCCTGTGTTTCTTGCTGCGTCCTCAAGAATGAAACTTCAGCTTTGAGATTATGGACTTCATGCTGAAAGATAGGTCGTAAACCCCAATGATCTACCCCATGCTGTAACATATAATAACAGAAGAAATATCCTCCTAAAGACATGTACCCCATGTGTTTTCTGGTATCAAATGATATATTGGTAATGCATACCAGTATATCTATCAATTATCAAGGATTTAGGCAAGTTCTAGGTTAAAGGCATAACCGGAACTGTTCATAAACAGTACCAGTTCCAGGTCAAAAGCACATCAGCTTGCCTATAAAATGGAGGCCAGAAGAACGAAGAAGACAGAGTTTTCATTTTCATCACTTCTCACTAAGATAGTCTTTGAGAGAGAAAGTCTGCTTGTTTTCATTTTTCTGATTTCCTTTTAGAGTTTTATATTGTAATTTTTATATTTTCAATAAAAGTTCATGTTTTAAGTTTCTGCATATTTACTTTCCTGCATTTTCATCTTCATGCATCATATCCTCTATCTGGTCCAGAGATCAAGGTGGCTGCTACAGTGAACTAATTGACTGGTTCTTCTTTATCGCCTGTTCACACGCCCTTTGATACTTCCAGAACCCCTTTCCTCTACTCATCTTGCATGTTTTAAGAAGCGTTGCTTCTTCTCTGCTTCTCTTTCTCTATCAGTGATCCTCCGCGCTCTTTAGGGGCTCAACTCCCCTACTGGTATCAGAGCCAGAAGGAGAGATAGAGATGTGTTGATTAATTTCGTTTTACTGTTATGGGGTAACTAAAAAAAAAAGTATTTTCTGTTTCTTTTAACGGCGATGTTGCTTAGCTATTATATGTGAGTCCTTCCATGGGATGTTTTAGATCGTAAGTCCGAAAGGTCGGCAGATATGTACCCCATGCTGTAACATATAATAACAGAAGAAATATCGGTCAGGTTAAAAGAAATCTTTCTGTAAAGTTGTCTGTTTTAGAAGTTACTATTTAAATTTTCGTTTTAACCCCTATGCAGGTACCTACCCCATAATAGTAAAATTATTTTAATCTTCATACCCCTACTAATCCGGAAGGTGATGATACTAAAGACAGGGAGTACTTCAATTATTGAAATTTTCTGTCGTTTTTCTGTCTTGTCGTACTGTACCTTTCCCACTCTCACTACTTTACAGCTTTGTCTTTACTGTTTCTGTCCTTTATATTCCTTTTACTTTATTTCTGTCCCCCTCACTTTATGGCTTCCTTTTTTCGCTCCTTTTCTTCTAAATTTGGGAGTTCATCCTCCTCTTCCTCCATAAACAGTGAGGATCCGCCCTCAAACAGAAACCAAGTCTTCAAAGAAGAAATCTCCTTTGAAGATATAAACCAAAACATTGACAATTGGGTTTTACCCACAATCTCCATTGACTCTCTCTATCAACCACATGATAAGACCTGGTTCTCTGCATCTGATCACGTCATCAGAACTGTAGAAGAATCAGTCTCTATTCTTCCAGATAAACAGGACTTCTATCTTCTTTCTCCAAAATCAATAGAAAGGCATAAGAAGAAGTACAGTTTTCTGCACATAGGGAGTGTCCAAATTGCCATCAAACCACTAATCAGAAGAGGCTTAAATGTCTCGGCCTTAGTGTGTTTATTGGACAATAGACATAATAACTTTGCTGATTCACTGTTCGCCGCAGCTGAATTTGGCCTTCATGATGGACCCGTCTTCTTTAATTGCTTTCCTGATAGGTTAGCAAATTTAGGAGATGAACATATTCATGAAGTGTTGAAACTGAAACTCAAATTGCACGGCCTAGATATGAAACCGGGATCCATACCAGCAACTCTTACCTATAGGGTGCACTATAAGGTCTCGAACTCTTCAAAGTCAATGGCCAAACAATTCCCCACGACAGGAGAAACAGTGATATGTTTGACAGACCCTTCACATGTTAACCTGTCGGTCCCCAAAACCATCATGTGGAAAGATGTCTTGTTACCAGATGACTGGACGTTAGAAAGGGTTTCCAGACCCACTCCACCCCCAACAGTAAGTCAGGTGAGTAGAATAACTCACACCACTGACGGAACTGTAAAACTGTCATTTGATCGACCAAGAAGGTCTGTTTCCTCTAGTTATGGGTCTAACTCAGGATATGAAGACTGTAGATCCCAATTAGAGTCCGCTAGGCATTCTTGTTCATCCTCTAGGCCGCCATCTTATGTTTATTCCAGACCTCCGTCTGTTATTTACATGCCGGCGCCTCCCCAAACTGTTAGGAACATTCCCCCACAGGTAGTTCCTTCTTAGGCTAGTGTCTCAATTCATGGAGTGGATAATACCACAAATATTCCGCAGCCGAGTTATGAGAGGACTGAAGACCCAAGTCTACCACAGTCCCCTACCTACTCATCCATGAATGTGGGAGAACCTTTTGAATCTCTTACCATAAATGATGGAGAACCCTATCCAAGCATAAACTTTTTGGAAAAGCAGTTCTCTATTGACAAACATGCCCTTAGAAAAGATTTCTATTCTGAGGAAAATAAACCCAAGAAAATATGGTTCTTAGCCAAATTCAAAGGAAATAATAGACAGTCTGTCGAAGATCAGTTCTATGAATTCCTAGAAGAGGTAGAAGAAAACATTCCATTTTTTGATTGGTTCAGTGCCTATGCACAAAAGCAAGGTATTGAATATGCATTCCCAAAAGGCATAAACATGACCAAACAGGAATGGAAATTGCCTGATGGATCCACAACATCTTCTCTGTTGCCTCCCCCAAAAACTGTCCAGTTGACGCAATTAAAGGATGACCAAAATCAACCTTTAATAGCCTCTCCATTTAAATACAAAAACACTAGTAAACCCATTGACTCCATGGACATTAAAAATCTTTGCGAACAAAATAATTACACCAATAGGCATTTACAAACTTTGGGTAGTTATATTGTTCAAAAAGCAGTGCCATCTCCAACAGCAACAAAACCATCACCTGTATTTGAGGCACCTATCTTTAAACCATTTGAGGTAGGACCAAAACTCAGGACAGAGTTTCTAGGATATAAGACTAATTTACAGAGAAAAATTGAGCAAAAGATGGAACAGCTCAATAATCTCCAGTCTACAGTAATTCCAGAAACTCCTCAAGGAGAAGCCTCTTCAGCATCTCAACAAGTGATGAATATTGAAGAAAATTCTCAATCTTCAGAATCTGAAACCAGATCATCTGATCTTCAGATTAACAATCAGAATTGGAAAACCCCTACCAAGCTTTACTATCCCAGGGCATCACCGCCTGATATATTGCTTGAAGAAAGGGTAACCCAAAACTTCAAATCATTCAGTGCTGACCATATCTATGAATGGAACATAGATGGGCAAAGTGAGACCAACATTTTGCAAATTCTCCAACAAATGACAATGGTTAGTACGGCATATCAAACTGCAAATGATGCTTCTGATGAGGCCATCACTAATCTATTAATTGCAGGGTTTACTGGGCAATTAAAAGGTTGGTGGGACAATTATCTTTCATCTGAAGAAAAAAATGTCATACTAACCTCTGTCAAAACTGAACCAGATGGTACTCCAATCTTATATGAAGGGAGTAGCATTCCTGATTCAGTTAATACATTGATTTTTACAATCATTAAACACTTTGTTGGAGATCCATCTCTCTGGAAAGATAGGTCGGCAGAACTTCTTTCAAATCTCAAGTGCAGAACTTTATCTGATTTCAGATGGTATAGGGATAACTTTCTGCAAAGAGTCCTCACAAGAGATGATGCCAATCAACCTTTTTGGAAAGAAAAATTTCTAGCTGGATTGCCTAAATCCTTAGGCGATAAATTTAGAGAAAAATTGAGAAATCAAAACGATGGCAACATCCCTTATGAGAGATTGACATATGGGCAGTTAGTATCTCATGTACAAAGAACTGCACTAAAGATTTGTCAGGATGACAATATCCAGAAACAGCTTGCAAAAGAGAAAGCCACAAGCAATAGGGAATTGGGCACTTTTTGTGAACAATTTGGCTTTCTAGCCTGCAAGAAGTCTAGGCCATCCAAACCCAAACATAAACAGTTCAGGCAGCATAAACCAGCCTACCATAAACCAAGGAAACCCTTTAGGAAAACCCCTAGGGAACATGATAAACCAAAAGAGGATTTTCCTAAAACTAAGCTGACATGCTTCAGATGTGGAAAGCAAGGCCACATTTCCAAGTATTGTCGGTTTAGTAAGAAATTGAACAAGATCAGAAACATAGATGAATCTGTTCTTGAGCAGATTAATAATCTACTGATTGACACTTCAGAATCTGAGACAGAAACAGAAAACACCTCAGATGATCTTAATAACATTCAGGAAGATGATCTAGCAGGATCTTCCTTCTCCATCAATGTTATTACAAAAGAACAAGATTTACTCTTTGACATCATCACTAAACTGCCCGATGATGAACAAGGAGAATATCTGTTCAAACTCAAGGAGCTGTTCAATTCGAGTAGTTCCAAACCAAAAACACCATTACCCATAAACAAATACGATTTAACAGAAACAATAAACAAGTTCAAACATTCTGTTAAACCAACAACTCTTCAAGATCTTCAGCATGAAGTCCATAATCTCAAAGCTGAAGTTTCATTCATGAGGGCCGCCTTATCTGTCGTTGATGATAATAAGGAGGTTATCCTTGATCTTTGATTGAGGAATTTGCTTTGTTCCGTCTGGCAAAGATACTTAGGATTATCATTGAACCATTGATCAATCGCCGGCTTATCAACTCTTCGTGAGTATGGAACTCGTTGTAACACGGGGTATAGCTTGGAAGTTTCATCGATTTTACTCATTTCATACTTCCAAGAGAAAATCCAGGACATTGAAATTTTCGAGCAATAATGAAGACTCAAGGGAAATGGGTCCTCACCAATGTCAAATTTCTGTTTAAAATACTCGAATGATTCAATTACATGTTTTGGAAATATCTCTGGTGCAGGACCAAAGAAATTCCACCAGTAAGCGAACCATTGAGGAAATTCATACTCAGTTCTAATACGAAAATACATAAACCAAGTATGTGATGATTTTTTGTTTTGATACCAAAACACATGGTCCCATGTGTCAACATAGTCCCAATAGTTATAGGTATCAGGAAAATCTTTTGCTTTTATTGGAAGTCCTCTTGGTTTTAACAGGTTTTTTCCCCACATAGTGGGAGTGAGGACTTTCAATATCTGAAATTTAGAGTAGGCTATTTGTTCTTCATTATTCCGATCTATTATATGTTCAATAATAACAGTCTCATAATGAATGAGTATAGCCTCATAAAATCTCAGTGATTTTGAAAAAGATTTTGGCTGGTAATGCATTCCCGGGGGAAATAGATTAGCAGCCACTTGATTAGGATTTTGGTTAAAAAACTCAGGTTCAATCTGAATAATATTCCTTATACATCTCTGTTTCTTGATGAAAGGAGTAGTATTCCTTTGACCCTGAGTGTTTTGGTGTGGCACAATTGCTTTGGAGGACGCAATTGAAGCCATATGTTTCTGGGGTTTAGCGGCTACTAAGTCAGATTGTTTATCTGTTTTTGTAACAATCTCACCATAAGTAACTGCTGGGATTTGTTTTTTAGCCAGGTCTATGGCAATGGATTCCAAAGTCAATTTTCTGGCTATTTTTTCTTGGGTAGATGATCCAGGAAGAGTTGATTGTGGTTTCTGAGTTGGGGTTTGTGACCCCTCTGTCTGTTTTTGGGATGGGGTGGGCGACCCCGAAGGTTTTGATTCCTTTAGACTTGTAAAATAATTCAGCAATTCTGCAGGAATCGGTGCCAATGGTCTTTTTGTTTTTGGAATTTGGAAGAAGTTCTGTTGAAGAAGCTCATGGAGTTCTACAGTAGACATCTCCCTGGGTGATTCTGGTTTCTGAGCATCTTGAAAGATGTCCATTTTTTGTTTCTGTTTTTCATCTGGGGCCTTTTTCTTTTTAGGCATGATTATAGGCCCTGCAAAAATTCTCTTGTGAGAAAGTCTAGAAGAGAGTTTGAAGAACCTTTAATGAATTTAATGTCAAAGTCAAAAAAGATCAAGGACAATTTCGTTTGATACCCCATGCTGGTACTGGTAGAGATGTGTTGATCCTCCTAAAGACATGTACCCCATACATCATGGGGTACATATCTGCCTTTAACCTTGATACTGGTAGATCATTGGGGTTACAGCATGTTCTAGGTTAAACTACATATGCTGTAACATATAATAACAGAAGAAATATCGGTCAGGTTAAAAGAAATCTTTCTGTAAAGTTGTCTGTTTTAGAAGTTACTATTTAAATTTTCGTTTTAACCCCTATGCAGGTACCTACCCCATAATAGTAAAATTATTTTAATCTTCATACCCCTACTAATCCGGAAGGTGATGATACTAAGGACAGGGAGTACTTCAATTATTGAAATTTTCTGTCGTTTTTCTGTCTTGTCGTACTGTTCCTTTCCCACTCTCACTACTTTACAGCTTTGTCTTTACTGTTTCTGTCCTTTATATTCCTTTTACTTTATTTCTGTCCCCCTCACTTTATGGCTTCCTTTTTTCGCTCCTTTTCTTCTAAATATGGAATTCATCCTCCTCTTCCTCCATAAACAGTGAGGATCCGTCCTCAAACAGAAACCAAGTCTTCAAAGAAGAAATCTCCTTTGAAGATATAAACCAAAACATTGACAATTGGGTTTTACCCACAATCTCCATTGACTCTCTCTATCAACCACAGGATAAGACCTGGTTCTCTGCATCTGATCACGTCATCAGAACTGTAGAAGAATCAGTCTCTATTCTTCCAGATAAACAGGACTTCTATCTTCTTTCTCCAAAATCAATAGAAAGGCATAAGAAGAAGTACAGTTTTCTGCACATAGGGAGTGTCCAAATTGCCATCAAACCACTAATCAGAAGAGGCTTAAATGTCTCGGCCTTAGTGTGTTTATTGGACAATAGACATAATAACTTTGCAGATTCACTGCTCGCCGCAGCTGAATTTGGCCTTCATGATGGACTCGTCTTCTTTAATTGCTTTCCTGATAGGTTAGCAAATTTAGGAGATGAACATATTCATGAAGTGTTGAAACTGAAACTCAAATTGCACGGCCTAGATATGAAACCGGGATCCATACCAGCAACTCTTACCTATAGGGTGCACTATAAGGTCTCGAACTCTTCAAAGTCAATGGCCAAACAATTCCCCACGACAGGAGAAACAGTGATATGTTTGACAGACCCTTCACATGTTAACCTGTCGGTCCCCAAAACCATCATGTGGAAAGATGTCTTGTTACCAGATGACTGGACGTTAGAAAGGGTTTCCAGACCCACTCCACCCCCAACAGTAAGTCAGGTGAGTAGAATAACTCACACCACTGACGGAACTGTAAAACTGTCATTTGATCGACCAAGAAGGTCTGTTTCCTCTAGTTATGGGTCTAACTCAGGATATGAAGACTGTAGATCCCAATTAGAGTCCGCTAGGCATTCTTGTTCATCCTCTAGGCCGCCATCTTATGTTTATTCCAGACCTCTGTCTGTTATTTACATGTCGGCGCCTCCCCAAACTGTTAGGAACATTCCCCCACAGGTAGTTCCTTCTCAGGCTAGTGTCTCAATTCATGGAGTGGATAATACCACAAATATTCCGCAGCCGAGTTATGAGAGGACTGAAGACGCAAGTCTACCACAGTCCCCTACCTACTCATCCATGAATGTGGGAGAACCTTTTGAATCTCTTACCATAAATGATGGAGAACCCTATCCAAGCATAAACTTTTTGGAAAAGCAGTTCTCTATTGACAAACATGCCCTTAGAAAAGATTTCTATTCTGAGGAAAATAAACCCAAGAAAATATGGTTCTTAGCCAAATTCAAAGGAAATAATAGACAGTTTGTCGAAGATCAGTTCTATGAATTCCTAGAAGAGGTAGAAGAAAACATTTCATTTTTTGATTGGTTCAGTGCCTATGCACAAAAGCAAGGTATTGAATATCCATTCCCAAAAGGCATAAACATGACCAAACAGGAATGGAAATTGCCTGATGGATCCACAACATCTTCTCTGTTGCCTCCCCCAAAAACTGTCCAGTTGACGCAATTAAAGGATGACCAAAATCAACCTTTAATAGCCTCTCCATTTAAATACAAAAACACTAATAAACCCATTGACTCCATGGACATTAAAAATCTTTGCGAACAAAATAATTCCACCAATAGGCATTTACAAACTTTGGGTAGTTATATTGTTCAAAAAGCAGTTCCATCTCCAACAGCAACAAAACCATCACCTGTATTTGAGGCACCTATCTTTAAACCAATTGAGGTAGGACCAAAACTCAGGACAGAGTTTCTAGGATATAAGACTAATTTACAGAGAAAAATTGAGCAAAAGATGGAACAGCTCAATAATCTCCAGTCTACAGTAATTCCAGAAACTCCTCAAGGAGAAGCCTCTTCAGCATCTCAACAAGTGATGAATATTGAAGAAAATTCTCAATCTTCAGAATCTGAAACCAGATCATCTGATCTTCAGATTAACAATCAAAATTGGAAAACCCCTACCAAGCTTTACTATCCCAGGGCATCACCGCCTGATATATTGCTTGAAGAAAGGGTAAACCAAAACTTCAAATCATTCAGTGCTGACCATATCTATGAATGGAACATAGATGGGCAAAGTGAGACCAACATTTTGCAAATTCTCCAACAAATGACAATGGTTAGTACGGCATATCAAACTACAAATGATGCTTCTGATGAGGCCATCACTAATCTATTAATTGCAGGGTTTACTGGGCAATTAAAAGGTTGGTGGGACAATTATCTTTCATCTGAAGAAAAAAATGTCATACTAACCTCTGTCAAAACTGAACCAGATGGTACTCCAATCTTATATGAAGGGAGTAGCATTCCTGATTCAGTTAATACATTGATTTTTACAATCATTAAACACTTTGTTGGAGATCCATCTCTCTGGAAAGATAGGTCGGCAGAACTTCTTTCAAATCTCAAGTGCAGAACTTTATCTGATTTCAGATGGTATAGGGATAACTTTCTGCAAAGAGTCCTCACAAGAGATGATGCCAATCAACCTTTTTGGAAAGAAAAATTTCTAGCTGGATTGCCTAAATCCTTAGGCGATAAAGTTAGAGAAAAATTGAGAAATCAAAACGATGGCAACATCCCTTATGAGAGATTGACATATGGGCAGTTAGTATCTCATGTACAAAGAACTGCACTAAAGATTTGCCAGGATGACAAGATCCAGAAACAGCTTGCAAAAGAGAAAGCCACAAGCAATAGGGAATTGGGCACTTTTTGTGAACAATTTGGCTTTCCAGCCTGCAAGAAGTCTAGGCCATCCAAACCCAAACATAAACAGTTCAGGCAGCATAAACCAGCCTACCATAAACCAGCCTACCATAAACCAAGGAAACCCTTTAGGAAAACCCCTAGGGAACATGATAAACCAAAAGAGGATTTTCCTAAAACTAAGCTGACATGCTTCAGATGTGGAAAGCAAGGCCACATTTCCAAGTATTGTCGGTTTAGTAAGAAATTGAACAAGATCAGAAACATAGATGAATCTGTTCTTGAGCAGATTAATAATCTACTGATTGACACTTCAGAATCTGAGACAGAAACAGAAAACACCTCAGATGATCTTAATAACATTCAGGAAGATGATCTAGCAGGATCTTCCTCCTCCATCAATGTTATTACAAAAGAACAAGATTTACTCTTTGACATCATCACTAAACTGCCCGATGATGAACAAGGAGAATATCTGTTCAAACTCAAGGAGCTGTTCAATTCGAGTAGTTCCAAACCAAAAACACCATTACCCATAAACAAATACGATTTAACAGAAACAATAAACAAGTTCAAACATTCTGTTAAACCAACAACTCTTCAAGATCTTCAGCATGAAGTCCATAATCTCAAAGCTGAAGTTTCATTCTTGAGGACGCAGCAAGAAACACAGGCGGCTGCAATATCCCAGATTCAGGATATCCAGCTTCAGAAAAGGCAAGAGTCATTAGAACACCAAAATGATGAGGAACCTGATGACGCCTTCATAAGTCTAGTATCCAGAATATCAGTTCCGAAATTTTATATCTTTGTCAAGATTATTATTAATGATGAACTGGTATTAGAACAGCCTGCCTTATTTGATACAGGAGCAGCGTCTAACTGTTTCAATGAAGGTCTCATCCCCACCAAATTCTTTGAGAAAACAACGGAGAGATTCAGTGGTGTCAACCAAACTAAATTGGATGTCAAATACAAAATCTCTAATGTTGTCATAGAAAATGAAAGTTTCCGAGTTCAAACTCCTTTTATACTAGTCAAAAACATGGGATCTCAGATTATTCTGGGTGCTCCATTTGCGGGATTAATTCTCCCGTACTTGACTAAGAAGGATGGGATATCCTTTGAGCATTTGGGGGAGACTATCACTTTCCCTTTCACACAAAATCCAAAAATCAAAGAATTAAATTTACTTTCTTCAAAGCAAAACCAAATAAACTTTCTGAAGGAAGAAATTTCATTCAAACATATAGAATCACAGATAGAGCAACCACAGGTTAAAAATCGAATCCAAGATTGCTTGACAAAGATCCACCAAACAATATGTTCGGATCTTCCCAATGCCTTCTGGAATCGTAAAAAACATGTAGTTGATCTACCCTATGAATCAACCTTCTCAGAAACGCAAATCCCAACAAAATCTAGGCCTATCCAAATGACTTCCAAATTGCTGGAAACCTGTAAAACTGAAATACAGGAACTTTTGGATAAAAATCTCATACGCAAATCTAGAAGTCCTTGGTCTTGTGCAGCTTTTTATGTCAATAAAAATGCTGAAATTGAACGAGGAACTCCTAGACTTGTCATAAACTATAAACCTCTGAATACGGCTTTAAGATGGATTAGGTATCCCATACCTAACAAATCTGACTTATTAAAACGTTTGTATTCTGCAAAAATCTTTTCAAAGTTTGACATGAAGTCTGGATTCTGGCAGATTCAAATTTCTGAAAAAGATAGGTATAAAACCGCTTTTACTGTTCCTTTTGGGCAGTATTAATGGAATGTTATGCCATTTGGTCTAAAAAATGCTCCATCAGAATTCCAGAGAATCATGAATGCGATCTTTAATGATTATAGCCAATATATTATCGTATACATTGATGATGTATTGGTTTATTCTCAGTCTATAGATCAACATTTTAAACATATAAACTCCTTCATAAAGATTGCAGAAACTAACGGTTTAGTAGTCTCAAAGCCAAAAATCAGTCTGTTCCAAACTAGAGTCAGGTTTCTTGGGCACTGGATCAGCCAAGGATCCATTACCCCAATTGATAGGGCCATCCAGTTTGCGGACAAATTCCCAGACCAGATCCTTGAAAAGAATCAGCTTCAAAGGTTTTTGGGCTGTTTAAACTATGTTGCTGATTTCATACCACAACTCAGCAATTTCATTAAGCCGCTACATCAGCGTCTTAAACAGAATCCTCCTCCATGGACAAATGTTCATACAAACATTGTCCAAAAAATCAAATCTCAGGTTAAGCAACTTCCTTGTCTTAGCCTTCCAAATCCTATTGCTTTCAAGATTGTCCAAACCGATGCTTCTGATCTCGGCTATGGCGGGATCCTTATGCAAAGGATAGATAATCAAGAAAAAATTGTCTCCTTCACTTCTAAACATTGGAATAGCACTCAGCAAAACAATTCCACAATCAAAAAAGAAATTTTGGCAATTGTATTGTGCATTTCCAAATTTCAATCCGATTTACTCAATCAAAAGTTTTTACTTCGCATTGATTGTAAATCAGCAAAAGATGTTTTAGAAAAGGATGTTAAAAATCTTGCATCAAAACAAGTTTTTGCTAGATGGCAAGCTATTTTATGCATTTTTGACTTTGACATTGAATTCATTAAAGGTTCTTCAAACTCTCTTCCAGACTTTCTCACAAGAGAATTTTTGCAGGGCCTATAATCATGCCTAAAAAGAAAAAGGCCCCAGATGAAAAACAGAAACAAAAAATGGACATCTTTCAAGATGCTCAGAAACCAGAATCACCCAGGGAGATGTCTACTGTAGAACTCCATGAGCTTCTTCAACAGAACTTCTTCCAAATTCCAAAAACAGAAAGACCATTGGCACCGATTCCTGCAGAATTGCTGAATTATTTTACAAGTCTAAAGGAATCAAAACCTTCGGGGTCGCCCACCCCATCCCAGAAACAGACAGAGGGGTCACAAACCCCAACTCAGAAACCATAATCAACTCTTCCTGGGTCATCTACCCAAGAAAAAACAGCCAGAAAATTGACTTTGGAATCCATTGCCATAGACCTGGCTAAAAAACAAATCCCAGCAGTTACTTATGGTGAGATTGTTACAAAAACAGATAAACAATCTGACTTAGTAGCCGCTTAACCCCAGAAATAGGTGGCTTCAATTGCGTCCTCCAAAGCAATTGTCCACACCAAAACACTCAGGGTCAAATGAATACTACTCCTTTCATCAAGAAACAGAGATGTATAAGGAATATTATTCAGATTGAACCTGAGTTTTTTTAACCAAAATCCTAATCAAGTGGTTGCTAATCTATTTCCCCCGGGAATGCATTACCAGCCAAAATCTTTTTCAAAATCACTGAGATTTTATGAGGCTATACTCATTCATTCTGAGTCTGTTATTATTGAACATATAATAGATCGAAATAATGAAGAACAAATAGCCTACTCTAAATTTCAGATATTGAAAGTCCTCACTCCCACTATGTGGGGAAAAAACCTTTTAAAACCAAGAGGACTTCCAATAAAAGCAAAAGATTTTCCTGATACCTATAACTATCGGGACTATGTTGACGCATGGGACCATGTGTTTTGGTATCAAAACAAAAAATCATCACATACTTGGTTTATGTATTTTCGTACTAGAACTGAGTATGAATTTCCTCAATGGTTCGCTTACTGGTGGAATTTCTTTGGTCCTGCACCAGAGATATTTCCAAAACATGTAATTGAATCATTCGAGTATTTTAAACAGAAATTTGACATTGGTGAGGACCCATTTCCCTTGAGTCTTCATTATTGCTCGAAAATTTCAATGTCCTGGATTTTCTCTTGGAAGTATGAAATGAGTAAAATCGATGAAACTTCCAAGCTATACCCCGTGTTACAACGAGTTACATACTCAAGATGGTGGGACAAGTTCGACACACGAAGAGTTGATAAGCCGGCGATTGATCAATGGTTCAATGATAATCCTAAGTATCTTTGCCAGACGGAACAAAGCAAATTCCTCAATCAAAGATCAAGGATAACCTCCTTATTATCATCAACGACAGATAAGGCGGCCCTCATGAACCAGCTGACAACCTTCCTTTTGGCTCTTCAGGATAATCCAGGATCATCCTCTCAAGCCCAGCATACCTCCCCAACTGAAGAAACAGTACCAGAGGAGGAGGATTATGTAGTGGATTTAGATGAGGACTAGAATCTTTTCTCTTTACATGTGTGTATTTTGATTTTGATGTATGGTGTATTTTAGAAACAGATGTATGCTATACTCAGTTGTATTCAAAATAGACACGTGGAAAGCAAATACAGGCTCGCAGATGTTAACCAGAACTGCTCAAAACAGTACAAGTTCTAGGTTAAAGGCATAACCAGAACTGTTCATAAACAGTACCAGTTCCAGGTCAAAAGCACATCAGCTCGCCTATAAAATGGAGGCCAGAAGAACGAAGAAGGCAGAGTTTTCATTTTCATCACTTCTCACTAAGATAGTCTTTGAGAGAGAAAGTCTGCCTGTTTTCATTTTTCTGATTTCCTTTTAGAGTTTTATATTGTAATTTTTATATTTTCAATAAAAGTTCATGTTTTAAGTTTCTGCATATTTACTTTCCTGCATTTTCATCTTCATGCATCATATCCTCTATCTGGTCCAGAGATCAAGGTGGCTGCTACAGTGAACTAATTGGCTGGTTCTTCTTTACCGCCTGTTCACACGCCCTTTGATACTTCCAGAACCCCTTTCCCCTACTCATCTTGCATGTTTTAAGAAGCGTTGCTTCTTCTCTGCTTCTCTTTCTCTATCAGTGAACCTCCGCGCTCTTTAGGGGCTCAGCTCCCCTACTGGTATCAGAGCCAGAAGGAGAGGTAGAGATGTGTTGATTAATTTCGTTTTACTGTTATGGGGTAACTAAAAAAAAGTATTTTCTGTTTCTTTTAACGGTGATGTTGCTTAGCTATTATATGTGAGTCCTTCCATGGGATGTTTTAGATCGTAAGTCCGAAAGGTCGGCAGATATGTACCCCATGCTGTAACATATAATAACAGAAGAAATATCGGTCAGGTTAAAAGAAATCTTTCTGTAAAGTTGTCAGTTTTAGAAGTTACTATTTAAATTTTCGTTTTAACCCCTATGCAGGTACCTACCCCATAATAGTAAAATTATTTTAATCTTCATACCCCTACTAATCTGGAAGGTGATGATACTAAGGACAGGGAGTACTTCAATTATTGAAATTTTCTGTCGTTTTTCTGTCTTGTCGTACTGTTCCTTTCCTACTCTCACTACTTTACAGCTTTGTCTTTACTGTTTCTGTCTTTTATATTCCTTTTACTTTATTTCTGTCCCCCTCACTTTATGGCTTCCTTTTTTCGCTCCTTTTCTTCTAAATTTGGGAGTTCATCCTCCTCTTCCTCCATAAACAGTGAGGATCCGTCCTCAAACAGAAACCAAGTCTTCAAAGAAGAAATCTCCTTTGAAGATATAAACCAAAACATTGACAATTGGGTTTTACCCACAATCTCCATTGACTCTCTCTATCAACCACAGGATAAGACCTGGTTCTCTGCATCTGATCACGTCATCAGAACTGTAGAAGAATCAGTCTCTATTTTTCCAGATAAACAGGACTTCTATCTTCTTTCTCCAAAATCAATAGAAAGGCATAAGAAGAAGTACAGTTTTCTGCACATAGGGAGTGTCCAAATTGCCATCAAACCACTAATCAGAAGAGGATTAAATGTCTCGGCCTTAGTGTGTTTATTGGACAATAGACATAATAACTTTGCTGATTCACTGCTCGCCGCAGCTGAATTTGGCCTTCATGATGGACCCGTCTTCTTTAATTGCTTTCCTGATAGGTTAGCAAATTTAGGAGATGAACATATTCATGAAGTGTTGAAACTGAAACTCAAATTGCACGGCCTATATATGAAACTGGGATCCATACCAGCAATTCTTACCTATAGGGTGCACTATAAGGTCTCGAACTCTTCAAAGTCAATGGCCAAACAATTCCCCACGACAGGAGAAACAGTGATATGTTTGACAGACCCTTCACATGTTAACCTGTCGGTCCCCAAAACCATTATGTGGAAAGATGTCTTGTTACCAGATGACTGGACGTTAGAAAGGGTTTCCAGACCCACTCCACCCCCAACAGTAAGTCAGGTGAGTAGAATAACTCACACCACTGACGGAACTGTAAAACTGTCATTTGATCGACCAAGAAGGTCTGTTTCCTCTAGTTATGGGTCTAACTCAGGATATGAAGACTGTAGATCCCAATTAGAGTCCGCTAGGCATTCTTGTTCATCCTCTAGGCCGTCATCTTATGTTTATTCCAGACCTCCGTCTGTTATTTACATGCCGACGCCTCCCCAAACTGTTAGGAACATTCCCCCACAGGTAGTTCCTTCTCAAGCTAGTGTCTCAATTCATGGAGTGGATAATACCACAAATATTCCGAAGCCGAGTTATGAGAGGACTGAAGACGCAAGTCTACCACAGTCCCCTACCTACTCATCCATGAATGTGGGAGAACCTTTTGAATCTCTTACCATAAATGATGGAGAAACCTATCCAAGCATAAACTTTTTGGAAAAGCAGTTCTCTATTGACAAACATGCCCTTAGAAAAGATTTCTATACTGAGGAAAATAAACCCAAGAAAATATGGTTCTTAGCCAAATTCAAAGGAAATATTAGACAGTCTGTCCAAGTTCAGTTCTATGAATTCCTAGAAGAGGTAGAAGAAAACATTCCATTTTTTGATTGGTTCAGTGCCTATGCACAAAAGCAAGGTATTGAATATCCATTCCCAAAAGGCATAAACATGACCAAACAGGAATGGAAATTGCCTGATGGATCCACAACATCTTCTCTGTTGCCTCCCCCAAAAACTGTCCAGTTGACGCAATTAAAGGATGACCAAAATCAACCTTTAATAGCCTCTCCATTTAAATACAAAAACACTAGTAAACCCATTGACTCCATGGACATTAAAAATCTTTACGAACAAAATAATTACACCAATAGGTATTTACAAACTTTGGGTAGTTATATTGTTCAAAAAGCAGTGCCATCTCCAACAGCAACAAAACCATCACCTGTATTTGAGGCACCTATCTTTAAACCATTTGAGGTAGGACCAAAACTCAGGACAGAGTTTCTAGGATATAAGACTAATTTATAGAGAAAAATTGAGCAAAAGATGGAACAGCTCAATAATCTCCAGTCTACAGTAATTCCAGAAACTCCTCAAGGAGAAGCCTCTTCAGCATCTCAACAAGTGATGAATATTGAAGAAAATTCTCAATCTTCAGAATCTGAAACCAGATCATCTGATCTTCAGATTAACAATCAGAATTGGAAAACCCCTACCAAGCTTTACTATCCCAGGGCATCACCGCCTGATATATTGCTTGAAGAAAGGGTAACCCAAAACTTCAAATCATTCAGTGCTGACCATATCTATGAATGGAACATAGATGGGCAAAGTGAGACCAACATTTTGCAAATTCTCCAACAAATGACAATGGTTAGTACGGCATATCAAACTGCAAATGATACTTCTGATGAGGCCATCACTAATCTATTAATTGCAGGGTTTACTGGGCAATTAAAAGGTTGGTGGGACAATTATCTTTCATCTGAAGAAAAAAATGTCATACTGACCTCTGTCAAAACTGAACCAGATGGTACTCCAATCTTATATGAAGGGAGTAGCATTCCTGATTCAGTTAATACATTGATTTTTACAATCATTAAACACTTTGTTGGAGATCCATCTCTCTGGAAAGATAGGTCGGCAGAACTTCTTTCAAATCTCAAGTGCAGAACTTTATCTGATTTCAGATGGTATAGGGATAACTTTCTGCAAAGAGTCCTCACAAGAGATGATGCCAATCAACCTTTTTGGAAAGAAAAATTTCTAGCTGGTATAGATATATATATATATATATATATATATATATATATATATATATATATATATATATAGAGGGTGAGAAAGGATTTTACAAAATCCCCAACTAACGTCACCCTCAATGTTATAGCAAGGTTAAGTGTGATTACCTGTCGCCCTTTAGCAATATACGCGATTTCTCAACCTTTCTTTATTGATGCCACGAGAGCCTACTTGCATCCTCTCCTAAGTAAGAATATAGAGAAAATGATAAATTAATATCATATCTACTTTATTGTACTTCAACGTCTCTCTCGTTCTTATATGACTACCTAATCCCTCTTTTAATTTAATATCTTATAGAATCATTTATGTTATCCACTTCTTTATATCTCAAGAATGTTTTAACAACACATCTCAAATATTTCTCAATCCAATAATGTTAGCAACCAAATGATCAATCCATTTAAATCCACCATGCCACAAAACATACATCCTTCTACTTTGCATTCACCATCCATACAAGATTCGGAGTCCTACACACAATTCACATGTTTATTCCATAATACCAATCACATACAACACCAAAAATAAAGGGAGAGGACTCAATTCAACCATTGCAGGAGAAGTGAACATAATGAAGCATTTTAACAACTATATATTCAAATAAGAACCAAGATTTCCTTTTGCTTCTACATTATCAAATAATTCAGCCTAACTAAGTCAAAATTGATTATATCCTCATAGTTATCACACCCACCTAATCTTTATAAATTGTTCAAGTCTTCACAATGTAATACTTGAAACAGACTTCCGACTTTTCCCTTTTTACTGTTCTTTAATGTCTATGACTAACAATTAAGAAAATCTATATTATTAATCAGGCAGAATTTCTCAGCAACAATAATGAATTCTTCCGCAACCAAAACAACAACTATCAAGCATAAATACATTTAACATGTGACAAGAATGATTATTAAACTGTGCCGATTTCAACCAGATTATTCAGATTTTAAGGCATTCTCATCAAGCTTGAGAAAAACAAGATTCAAGGAAAAATTATAGCTTAACTCACCATTTGACAAGCAAGTTACCAAATAATCATACCCCATATATATTCCTTTATATTTTGAAGTTACAAACCACATCATACTAATCAACTAGGAAGGTATTCCGCGCGATGCGCGTGTGTAATAACTTAATTGTGCATACTTGAATTACAAAAAATAAATAATATAATAGTATATAGTCATGAGATCAATACATATTCATGAGATCAATACATATTGTCATGACAATACATTAGCTTTGGTTCAGTCGAGTCAGGAATTTTCTTGCATGTTGAGCAAAACACAATAGTCCCATCAATCCTTGCTTGGGTACCACATCTGGCACAACCTTCATAGACCCAGCCATGTTTGGTCTCTAGCTTATAAACCAGAACATTAACTTTAAAGCTCTCACCCTGCTCCAACAACTCACTAATATAAGCATATAAATTAAACTTTAATGATACCAACAATTCATCACAACTACGCAAGAAAAGGCCTCACAGTTTTCTTCATTGGAACTTCACATAAGGGAGTTATCACAGGATTTTGGACCATGGCAGGAGAAGCACTGCGCCAAGAAGACTGACAGGAACATTGAGACATGTTCAACACCACTGGCAAAGCCAATGACTTGGCACTAAAACAAAGTACAAAATATCAATGAAAAATGAACACCTGAAAACAAACACTAAGAAAAAAGAAAACATAAATAGCACTAATTTTGTAACTTGGAAAAAACAGGAATGGCACACACATCATCTGCATTTCAGATGCCTCAGGAAGATCCGAATTGAAAAGAACCCGAGTAGCACTAAATGAGCTACACACTTGAGGGGCACCTCATAAGATAACTCGAACAATAAACCATCACTATACAGGTGGCCTAGACAAAACAATGGCAAAATATAATAACTCAAGGTAATAAGAATTTTAGTGAACTTATAGTTTTACCATCCTCTGAAAAATCCAACTCTAGCAAGGTTTAACAGCACAATTATAGGCTTTTCTGTGTCTTTGAGTTTGTCCCTAAATGCATTAGTGCCACACTCATCATACAACACACATCCCACGTCATTCTCACTACAAAAAACCAGCACAACAGTATGAGCTATAGCAAGAAATAAATTTAAAAGGAAAAACAATAAGCAAGTTCATAAATCAGGCATTACTAAAGGTCTGTTATGATCATCTTGAGTTTGGTCTTCGTCTCATTTTGACAACAGCAAGGACATCTGAAGAAAATAATGTCTACATATTGCGGTGAAAATTTTAGCTCAAAGAAACCACACAGTAAGATATAAACAGATGGCAAAACTCAAACCAATTAGATGATCAGGGTACTTGTCGGTGTCACAATTAAGAACATCAGATTGAGTCATGAAGCTACCAGAATCAACCTTTAGTTTCTTCTGTTTACTTTCTTCGGTTCTAGCTAAACCTCTGGCAACATATTCATCTTACCTCTCCTTTAGTTTTTTATAAACTATTTGACCTGAAATGTCACCAACAAAGCAACAGAAAGAATATTCAGTTGATGGCAAAGGCCAATGCATATAAAATCTGAAAAAAACATATGATCATTTATACTCATGCCTTACTCCTCTTTACAAAAATCATTGTCCTTTTCATGGACTTCAGATCCGATGCTGGAGTTATCGTAATCAAGATCTTCTTCTTCATTCCCAGTAGAGTGTTCTAGCACGCTCAATGCATTCTTTTGTAGCTTAACCTCAACCCCATTTTTCAATACCTTAGAAGTTGAAGCCAGATAATAAAATTAAGAGCCTTACAAATGAATGAAGCTAGAGAATAATCATGATGAAACTCTGTACCACAACTCCACAAGCAACAAAAATAATTGCAAACCTAAATAATAAGAGTAACACTAACTTATCAAGAGAGAGGTAAGAAGATTACAAACTTTCAAACTTCAATTAAGGCAACAGAAATAATAAATCTCAATCTTGTCAAGTAAAAAAACTGTGAATAACTTATCCAGTAAAATACTATAATTTTGAAATTTATGGACTCTTAGCCCATCACTAATAATTAATTTATTATTAACCATAAATTACTCAGTCAGCGAAAGTAATAAAGTATTCATTCTTAGCAACAACAACTTCTAATATCTATTAAAAATTTAGTAAAGGTCAAAACACAACAAAGCAAACCAAACACAATAATTCAAAAGTAATAATTCTTTCTTAAAACAAAATTCATCCTTCACTCTCTGATGGGAGATACTTCCAATATCACCTAATGGAGTTCCTAATTTTGAGTAATACAAATAAGATCACCGAAGAATCAACTTTGCACTGAAAAATGAAGAGGAATACCTGGAAAAACATTTCTAGGCTTCTTCTGTAGCTGTTGCCTAATTCCTCCACTATCCTCTTAGTGGCTCCAAGTTCTTCAAGCACATCAAGTGTTTTGAGTTCTTTTGTAACATTTTGTTACTAAATCCCTAATTTACCAATAATAATACTTTCAATCCAATAATTACTTTACTAACTATGATAGAGAAAGACTTTTCCATAATATCAATGACACTATCATAGTTAGAAAAGAAATTTCTAATAATTTATATGCATTATCCATGATAGAAAAGAATTTCTTAATACAATGCTAATACTATCATGGATAATTAATGAATAACCATGTTAGTAAGGATTCGCCTAACATGGTTAGAAAAAGAAACACATATCAGTCAGAAACAGTAACCATATCAGAGCGGGGCCCATCTAACATGGTTATATAAAGAAACCACATTAAATCAATCACATCATCAAAGTGTTATAACCATGTTAGGAAAAAGGATTTCCTTAACACGGTTATTCCAAAACACCTATGTAAATAGTTACATCAAAAACAAATGTCTGACTTAAACATGTCAGAATCACAAGGCATAACCAAATATTGCCTATCACAACCAGTTAATACTTCCATGTCAGGAAAAGGATTGCCTTTCCATTAACAGGCAATTCTCTTATAACAATAAATTCATCTGCACTCCATAAACAGGAAAACAAGATTTTCTTTTCATTACCAGACAATCCTCCTGTAGCAACCAATCCACATACGGTACATACTCAGTTATCACATTACCACAAGATCAATAATCAAACAACCAGCCAACAGAGACAGTTAATACAGAAATCCAACAAATCAGACGTTCAAATAATTACAAACAAATGCGGAAGCGGATGCAACCTAATAAATGGTAATATATATTCCTTATAGATCATCTCCGGCCTACTCACTGTCTTAGTGTGGGCCGGCCAATCCTTTCCCCTTCCTCTCTGCTTCCCTCTGGGCATGATCACCTGTAAAAAAAAATAAAGGGAATGGGGTGAGACAAAACTATGTCTCAGTAATCACTACTTAACTCACTGTGAGACTCAGAAGTGGGGTAGCGGAGTGTCTACAGGGTACCACAGTTTTCAAAACCTGCATAAACCACGTAATACATACACATATATATATACAGAACAGATACATCCATCTCTCAATAGGCAAAATAAACGTGAATGACACTGTGCCCAGTCTCAAATCTGAAAGCATGAAAAAGGGACCACTCTAAAATGTGAAAAATCCCTGGTTCCTTTACAATCCGAGGAACCTGTACAATTAACCTATCGATTTGCGCAAATCGATGGTTACATCGGCCGACGGTACTAATAATCAGTGTCATGCAGCATACAAAAGATTTATATAAATATGTACATATATAAAGTACAGTTTATTTAGAAAGGTACCCTATAGCCCACGTTTAAATATAAAATAACCAGAACACATTTCATTTACATATATAAGTAAAAGAGGATTTTAGAAATCCTCAACTACCGTCACCCTCAGTATCACAGTCAGTTAAGCGTGATTTCCTGTTCAAGCTCAATAACCATAAATCCTAGCATCAATTGTTTTCCGTGTGCTCCACCCGAGTCACCGTCGTCTACAATCACGCAGTGAGCTGCTGATGGTCAAGACACAATATCAGTGACTTTGACCACCCATTCAAACTAATTCTAAAACAATTCTGGAAGTAATAAACTACTTCTAACATCCACAATTTTCTATATTCTTCTAAGCCATCACAATTCCCTTAACCATTTTATTTATAACCCTTAACGTATTAACTTAACCATTTCTCATACTTCTGTCAAAATTTACCAATCATGTAAAACCCATCAAAACCATCTCATCAATATTAATTTAACAACTAAATGTGGTCTTCCCCAACTCCCAAACATTTCACCACATTCTAACATACCTTCACGTAACCAAATTCCCCTTTTCAATACTTAAACTTCCAAACTTCCTTTCAAACACCATTCCAACCAAAACCAATATTCCAACATCCTAAAATAACCTTAACAAGCATTTATAAACCACCAATTTATTCAAACACTTCTTTACCTAACCAATAATCTCTTTTAACCAACACTTTAGCTAACAAAATTTCTTACAAACACCAATCCATCTAAAACTAACATTCCAACATCCCTAAATAACTTCGTCTAGCATTTCTTAACCACCAATTTAGTCCAACACTCCTTTATGAACAAATCCTAATTTCAAAGAGTCATAAAATGTTCCATAAATTCACAAAATAATTCCCAATTTCAATAAACTCAATCACCATCCAAAAATCCTCAATTAACCATTTAAATATTCACAAATTTTTGTTTATAGCACTAAAGATTCAAATATGGCAAAACCCTAACTTCAAAGAATCTCAATCTTCACCAAAAATTTTCAAATGCTCAATCTCCTTTAGAAAATCCAATTACTCCCAAGAATACTCAAATTCCATGCCTCAATTTCAATATTAAAGCATTAGCATTTCAAAAATCACAATATAACCAAAACCTAACTTTAAAGAATTCTAAAGTATTCCCCAAAAATCCTAAGGTAATCTCCCACTTTAAGCAAACATCAAATACTCTCCCCAAACTTCAATTAACTACTTAATAATCCTTATGGTAGCTTGCAAAACTTAAAGTCCCAATTTTTAAACAAAACCCTAACTTTAAAGAGGCACTTTATCTCACAAACAACATCACAAAGAGGTTGGAAAAGCTTACAAAGTTCAAAAATGGGAGGAGAGCACTCCCACCGTCGGCTTCCGTCCAAGTACGTCGGAGATCGGCCCCTTTATGGTGGCTGGACCGAAATGAAACCCATAATGAAAAGAGGAAATGAGAAAACGAAGCTGAAGAGGGAAACATAGCTTGAAGAACCAAAGGAAAATGTCAAGCCTACCTCCCAAACCACCGTTCATCGCCGGAAATCAAAAGCTCGCCGGAAAATTTATGAGGCCGACGAGAAACAGTGGTGAGCAAGGGGAAATCCGATTTTTTTGCGTGATTTTCCAAGCTTGAGGAGGAGAGTGTACAAGGAATGGAGTGGGTGTGGTTGGGGAAGAGGGAAAACAAGTATGTGTGTGCATGTGGGTGGAAGAAAATGAGAGAAATGGTGATATGGAGGGGGGGCGTCGCAAATGAGGGAGGAGAAGGAGGAGTCCAAAATTTTGAAGAGGGAAGGGAGGAGGGGCGTGTTTGGTTGGGTGGAATAAGGAAGGGTTATGATAATTTGTAGCCCAAACATGTCATAGTGTACTCTTTTTAATTTTAAACCACTTAAACCAGCCTCTAATCTCTTTAACCTTCAAAATATTTTAGGTTTCACCATTCCCTCATATTTCAAATTCTTCAATTGCCTAATTAGTTATCTGCACGCTTATTACTTAAAACTTCCAAAATATTCCAAAAATCACCAAAAATTCTTAAAAATTCCAAAATTTCCTAATGATCTTTACCAAAACCTTTTCTAATTTTGTTTTAAATTTTCAGGATGTTACATCTTTCACTGTCAAATCTTTTTCCAACTTAGCCGCTTGCTCCTCCCCTTTCTTTATGTCAAATCCATCAATTACATTCTGTCAACTTTCATCTTCTTCAACATCACAACATGTTATGTATTAATAATAAATTCTATAACAGAACATAAGCTAAAGTACATACAGAGATATCAAGAATGCATACAGAACAATGCCATGTAAGATCAAACCAGAACCAGTCACGCAAGGGAAGCATAACCTTACCATAGAAATTTCAAAGGACTATACATGACTTTATCACACATAGATAATAACTGCATCATATTTAAAGATATTAATTTTGCTACAAGCTTAATACAAAATAAAATACGAAAAATAATCACACAGTAAAACTAACACCCAGCTTTGACAATAACTGGCTTTGAACAATATGTGTTAAAACAGTTCAGCAATTTCTCACTTGCTTAAACAACAGAGTAGGCTGAAGAAATAAAACCAATAAGAACATTACAGCAAGTAAACACGAATTCCATTCTGAAAATGTCTTAGTGTTTAGATGCAATTTAGTACTTCTATTTCAGTAAAATATTAATGACAAGAGAATGCCTTTCAAGCACAATTTTTGCCCTAATAGATGTATAATATATTGACAAAAGCTACAAAAAGTAACAACTAAAGCTGCAAAAAGTTTTTCCCTGAAAATGAGGGATTTCTGACAGTAAAGTAAATATTTCGCAGTTCCTCTAATATCTTTACATAGAGCCTCACATAAATTCCACAATTCCTGCAAGATCATCATATATATAGAGAGTATATGTCAGCAACCCCATAAAACAGGGAACCCAAGGATAAATTCATTACATCATATCCAAATTTAAAACTCAAGTTCTAAGTTCAATTTATAGTGAGTATATTTCCATTACCCAACATGTTCAAAGGATGATATGAGATTAACAAATGGAGTTACAGTCAGAGAGAGTACTCAGGTTTTATAAAATTAAGACATACACATATACAAAAAGGTACTGCCATTGAACTAAATTGAAAACAGGGAGACTAAGTTGTGGTAAAATGAAAAAAAAAATTCAATAGTCAATTTTTTGCCATCCAAAGTCAGCAAACATTACTAAAAAAATAACAATGTTATCTCTTATAATTGAAGAAACGATGCATCATTAAATTGTATTCGAGCTTGTATGATTTTCAGGTTATAATTCTCAACCACAAACCATTCGGAGAATTAGTTTAACAACAATCAAAATATCAAGCCACCACAAATTGGCAATAATCAATTAACCTACCCATGAGAAAAAAATTTCTTATCCAGGTGGTCTTTCCCCTTCGATCAGCTTCCAACCAATTTTGTGCTCTAATAACATCAGTCCAAAAGCATAAGCATCAGTTTTGTCAAGCACCTTCCCATGTTGGAAATATTCAGGAGCCAAGTAACTATAAGAGAAAAAGGCAAAACATAAGCACATAAAGAAATGGATCTAAGTAAATGAGGACAAAAGAAAATAAAGGTAATAACTTTGACTAAATACATAAGGAGGCAGGTCATTTACCCAACTATTCCATAGCATTTTTACTGAGGAAATGAATTGAAGGTGCTGAAATCCAGGTACTTAATAAAAAATCACATAGTAGTATTTCTTTGAAGGTGCTGAAGTCCAGGTACAATGCCACGAAAAGCCACAAACATCTAACAGCAAAAAAACAAAACATTAGATCTTAAAACTGTTGTTGCATACTATGAATGAAGCTCCAAAAAACACCAGAGTCTCTTGACCCCAGAGCCCTTAAACCCTAAACACGAGAAAAAAAAAAGACAACATTAAGCTTACCAAACAGACCACGTCCGGCTACGCCCCATCCTCAAAATAAAACTCAGGCCTTCTGCCTTTCGTCGGATCAAAAACCTGAAATTTTGTACGCCTCATCCTTACAAACCCCTTTATTGAAAAATGTTGTCAAGCTTTACATTCAAATTGCAAGTCACCAGCGATGATGCCGACCACGTCGGTGATAAAGGATCTTCCGAAAAAATGGATCTTGGTGGGTATTGCAAGTGGGTTCTAAAGCACTTATGGGGTTTCAATGGAATTGCATTTGAAGTGTTTGGTGATCAACATATGGTTGATTTGTGTCTACTCTTGTTCAAGGTAGAATAGGGAGGGAGGATCTAGCAAGATTATGAGCTTCGATTAATGGAGGATGGAAGCAAAAAAAAAGTGAGTCAGAGAGGAAAGACAAGACAAATGCAAATAACCCACATGAGGGCACTTTCGGTATTTTACTGTTCAAAAGAGAATATGGGAACAGTGCTTGGTGGATGAGCTTTAATTGATATATTTATTCTCAAATCTCAACAAGTAACCAAACAACACCCTTGTCCATTTTAGATTTCCAACTTCATTTCCTTTAGCACAACCTCAAAAATTCTTCCTTGAACACCATTTATAAACATATTCTAATGCCAAGGGATAATTACAAATCAAAAATCAGATTGTAAAATACCCCATGGAACCACATTAATCATCACAAACTAATAACTCAAACATTCATTCATTATTCTTTATGAACCAACCATCCAGCAAAATCAAACATAAACAAGGAAGAAAACGAACTAAACTAAACAGAACACCCAACTACTACCAAATGAAAGTGAGGATACACAAGAGGGGGGTGAATTGTGCTACCAAATAAATCAGACAATAAAAACACACAAGGTTTTTATACTGGTTCGGTCCAACTCTTGACCTACGTCCAGTTCTCAATCACCCAGATTGAGTTCCACTAACCCCAGGTTTTACAAATGGGTTCACCTGGAACCTTTACAACCGCAAGTTTTAGCACGGGATCACTTGCAACCTTACAACCACAAGTTTTACACCAGGTTCACTTGCAACCTTACAGACTCACTCCCCCTTACAACCTGTAAGGGTTCAACCTTTCAAATAAAAGATTTTCTAAACTTAGTTCTCTCTAAGAACAGATGATGTTACTCACTTAAGTACAATGAATGCTCTCAATAAATGAAGAGACTTACCAACAAAGAGTACAAGATGGATAAAGAATAAAACTCTCAATGTATTAAGTGCTCTCTTGCTTTTCTGGGTAGCTTTGAATGCTTGAAGAATGCTCTCAGTTTCTCTCTCTAGATTTCTGCGTTTTTCTCCAAGTTATCTTCATAAATGAAGATGAGCTTCTTTATATAGTGTCTTCAAGTATTCTCTCTCTTGGTAGGTGACAATGCCGTTTGAATATAGCTGTTATTCCCATGTTACCGTTGCTCATTAATGCTCCATCAATGCTCAGCAGGGTTGACTTTGCTTTATCTCTGAAAAGCAACTCTGACAACTCTGCTCTGCCAAAAAGCACTCTGACACTGCACTGCTGTTCGTTCTGACATTCTGATTGCTACCGGAAGCAATTCCACATCCGGAAGCAACATCACTCAGTGCTGCACTTGAACGTTAGTCTAGCAATATTAACACATAGGCACATGCAGTGGGAGTTCAATTTGTCTAAGGAAGCTCTCTTACTTCCGGAAGCAATTCCACATCCGGAAGTACTCCTACTAGACTTTAGTTATGACTTAGAGTTATATTCACTGACGCTCGGTGTTGCCTAATCCAATAGGCAGCGCTAGTCACTAAGCATCCGGAAGCATTCCTGCATCCGGTTGCGTCCTAACTTAGTCTCAAGGATTTTATACTCCTAATGTTCCTAGACTGAGTTATGACTTAGTGTATAACTTGCTTCCACTGGGGGATAAGTCATTCATCCGCGAGCGCTAGTCCTAGTCCATCCGGAAGTAAATCCACATCCGGTTGTACTCTTACTTGTGGTTCTATATTAACCTAATTTTTCTAAGTGTGTAACTTGTTCTTTCATATTTTAGTCTTCATCAAAACTTAAGATTCTAACACCAAATACTATATGTATCCAACAAATCCTTCATTATACTTCGTTACCCAAATACACATTGAGGGAAAAGAAGAAAGAACAACGACCCTAAATCCAAAGTATACCTAAGCATGCAAGAACATACAACAATCAATTATGCCGGATAATCCTTTCTTCCTTTTTAAGACAAGCAAGGCCAAACCATGGACAAAAACAGAGGAGAAGGGGAAAATAATCTATGAAAATTCCAAACCACTCCAAAATCCATATGTAAGCTTGAAAGTAAGTTTAATCTTCCACGTATACACATTTATTCAGAACTAAATGTCCAATCTAGAAATCTCAAACAAATCCAACATGAAATACCAATATCATTCAACAAACACAATGAAGGACAAAAGTTCACAAAACAAGTCGCTATTAAAATTTATTATTATAAAACCACATGCTAGTATCATTGGACATCATGTTCCCTTTATTGTACTAAGCCGATTTAATACAGAGAAGAGAAAGGAAGGCAAGGGATCAATAAACCCAAACAGAGCAAACCAAACAAAGCTAGATTACAAGTTCACCAAGCATATATGTTAATCAATTTGAAACATCAAGGCACAACAACTCTCAAATTCGTCAGATTCTTAAGTATAAAATTTAGGGTTTTGCACAATAATTGTAAATCTTCATTCAATGCTCAAGTCCTCAAGTTTGTAAAACATCCATTACTCAACAAATCAAACCTGCAGATGTTTTTATAACCTTTTTATGATTATTTAAGTAAGCAATTTTGCAATTAAAATACCTATAAACCCCAAATCCCAACTAAACTCAAAACCTAACTCAGCCACTCTTCCAAACTCACAGAAAAATAAAAGAAACGGGTATGGAAATTGCTTACAAAGTTCCAAAACGAGAGGAAGAGGACTCCCAACCGCCGGCCGCCGTGCCTTTCGCCGGAAATCGGCCACCACCGTGAGTAGGATGAACAAAATCGAAAGGAGAAGGAAGAGTATGAGAAAATAACTTTAAAATGGAAGCATAGCCCAATAAATACTAAAAAGGCCGAAGCTTTTACCCATTTCTCGCCTATGCTTCGCCGGAAAATGCAACACCCGACGGAGATGAAGCAAACAAACGAGGAAGCTTGCTGGAATAGAGAAAACAAAAAGAAAGAGTGGAGGAAGGAACAATGAGGGAGGCCGCCGCTGCTGTTGTCGTCGGTCGCCGAATTTGCAAGGAGAAACAGGGAGGATTCGTTGGGTTTTAGAGGAGAGCAAAACAGACTAAGATAAAGGGGAAAAAAGGGGAGGGGAGGCCGCGCCGCCGTCGTTCATCACCGTCGCGGCCACCGTTTATCGCCTGGAAGAAGAGGAACGAAGAAGAAGGCGGAGGGAGGAGGGAGGGTTTTCGGGTAAGAGGGAGGAGGGAGTCAGAGGGAGCTCGAGAATGAGAAGGAAAGGAGAAGGAGATGAATAAAAAGTTAGGGTTTTGTGGTAAATTACCAAAATGCCCTTCTATCTTTATTTGTTTACTTTCCTATTTTTAGCTCAATTTAAGGTAAGTTATAAACATGGTTCCTTGCATAAATTTACATATTTCCTTTCACCAAAATAATGTTTAGCCTACAAAGTATTTGCCATAAAATTTGTAATTTAAAACTCAATCTCTAACTATTATTCTTTAATTTCTAAAGAAAATGGATATATTATTTCCTTAAAAATACATTTGTCCTCATTTATTTATTTATTTACAATGTCTTTTAATTGAATAATGATATCCAAATGAAGTCATTAATTCCCTATTATCTCTAATTTAAATTTTTGGGATGTTACAGTAATGATCAAGTTATTTGTTAAATATGCTTTAAGAATTAGAATGATTCCAAAAATGGAACAATTACATAAGGGTTGGGTAGTATTGAATATGTTAGGATTCGTGAGAGAACGAAAATATATATACGAGCATAGTTATTAAACTCCTTGTTTCACAATAGGTGAAATCAGAGATAACAATGAGGTGGAATTCCCATGGCAATAATTGTTGATGTAGCAATAACGGATGGAGTTCAGGTAGCGGTTTATTTCATGAACATTAGGTTTATTTTCTGTCATCACTAATATTACTGCTTCAGATATTGATAGGGTTTATTTTCAGCATTTTAAATTTATGTGGAGTACTCCAAGTATAAGGAGGGTCGCTCCCCCTATACCATATTGTTTCGCTGAATTTATTTTTCCTAGAAAATCCTGTCAGGTATGCCTACTACGAAAGGTGAATATATTACTATAAGTAGTGAGGTGGTGCAATAGGCACATGTATTTAATATTCTACTTGTAACAAATATATGGGTTAAGGTGCATTTTTAGTACTCTAGAATATAGCAAAGTGCACTTAACATAATACACAATATTGTGGTCCATTTGTGGTAACCAACAATTATTTTCGTGGCTTATTTAGTAACGACGTTAAATAAGTTAACTTTGACCGTTATGTGTCAAATTTTGACCGTTATATTGTGCGGTAAAGGAGCATTTTCAGTACTCTAGAATATAGAAGGAGCATCAAACATAATATACAATATTTAAACACCATAAACAACTAAGTCACAATATTATTCAAAGTGTCAAATAATTAAACACTACAAAGTTATAAAGATCCATAGACTATCCTAATATCATGCATGTATAAACTAATAAGTCATTAGTATTTTACATATATAAAAAGTGTAAGCAAAAAATCATAAACTAAACAGGTTGGCCTTACTGAGTTAAAATGGGTTGGTCATACTGGCTGGACACAAATTAAAACGGGTTGGTCATACTGGCTTGACTCAAATTAATGACCCTATGATGTAATAGAAAAAGAGTTACTTCTATCTAATTACATAGTTATAAACTCAAAATAATGTTCGTTACATTGTCATTTCAATATACATATATTATATCATTATGTCACATTAGATTTTATCTTACAAAAGTGAGTTTTAGCTAACGAATTACTAGATAAGCAATGAAAATAATTTTTAGTTATCACAAATGGACTAAAATATTGTATATTATGTTTAGTGCTCCTTCTATATTCTAGAGTACTGAAAATGCTCCTTTACCCCACAATTTAACGGTCAATATTTGACACATGACGGTCAAACTTAACTTATTTAACGTCGTTACTAAATAAGCCACGAAAATAATTGTTGGTTACCACAAATGGACCACAATATTGTGTACTATGTTAAGTGCACTTTGCTATATTCTAGAGTACTAAAAATGCACCTTAACCCCAAATATATTGTTAAGGTAGGGGCCTTGTATGAGTGTTTTACTAATAGGTAGTAATCACCAACAGGTAGCGTCACTATCATTATCTGAAGTAGAATTAAATGAATCAGCTTCTAGGTGAAGTATTAGAGTGTATGAAATAAACTGCGGTAAATTTGGTTTCAGGTACAAATTAGATAGGGAATTTTGGAGTGATGAAGGGCAAAGAGGAATGCAAGAATGTCTACTCTTATTTGTATTTTAATTTAATTAATGCATATTTTGAAATGAGTTTGTATAATTTTATTTCGGCATGTAATATATATGAATGTTGTAAGAGATGAATTATGGAGATTTCATGTACTTAATTAATATTTTTTTTAGCACAGTACTTGATAAATATTTTGAAGATAGGTATAGACTATTATGTACTTATATGGAAAATTACATATTTTGGAAGTAGTTTTTTTTAGGGAAATCGAAAGACTTTCAAAGCTAAAGATAAACTTTTTAGTTTAAGAAATAATAGCTAGAAATATGTTTTAAAACTTTTGTTATTTTATAAAATTAATATAGATCATCTTAGGTATCTTAGGTAACTTCAATTTATTTTAAAAAGTTTATTCTTAACTTGTTTTCGAAAGAATTATTCTAAAAATCTAATTTCATGAAAATTTTTTAATTTGGACAGTTTTTCAATTACCTATTACCAATTTCAAAGTTATTAATAATTATTTTATAACAAAAATTATTATTTTCAATTAAATTATATTTAATATTTTAAGAAATTAGTAATAATAAACTAGGTGTGACACAATGCAACTAAAATAGAATATTTTCAGAGGAGGAAAGGATTTACTCGAAAGCTCTGAGCTGGTGCTTAGACCTTTTACAGAATCTGTCTTTTATAGGCAGTGAGGCCAGATGAATGTTGGATGATAATCACGGCAAATTAATTCGTATCAATCTGCGATTAGAAGAATAATGATAATAAACTACAGTGATTTTCGAACATTAGCAAAATCTGAAAGTAAACTCAAGCATACAAATGTAAGATATGAATTTACACGTTAAGGAATTGATGAATATTGCTATCTATTGCCCAATTTATATTTGTTTAATTGAAGAGTATAGTACAATTGAGATTTTCCCCAAAATCTCACCTCATTAATGATGGAGAAAGAAGAGAAGAAAACTTAAGGAATGATGGAAGTTTTTGTGTTCATGTTTTTGACTATGCAACTTTTGATCATTTAATGAATTTGTAATCATGAAGAGATGCTGTTTAAGTTACTGTTATTATGTTTATATGTTATCCGTGTGATCATTATGTATGTCTATGGTCATACATGGCTATATTTAACAAATTATATTACATTAATGTAATGTTCTATTTTTTGGATTCGTTTTTTGTGCAATGTTTGTTTACAATCTATTTCAAATTCGTAAATCAATGAGTTTAGCCATGAAAATTTTATGTAAAATACTACACATACAGAAATTTTTAGAAACCTACAGAAATTTTTGGATGATATAATTTATATTTGTTTAATTGAAGAGTATAGTACAATTGAGATTTTCCCCAAAATCTCACCTCATTAATGATGGAGAAAGAAGAGAAGAAAACTTAAGGAATGATGGAAGTTTTTGTGTTCATGTTTTTGACTATGCAACTTTTGATCATTTAATGAATTTGTAATCATGAAGAGATGCTGGTTAAGTTACTGTTATTATGTTTATATGTTATCCATGTGATCATTATGTATGTCTATGGTCATACATGGCTATATTTAACAAATTATATTACATTAATGTAATGTTCTATTTTTTGGATTCGATTTTTGTGCAATGTTTGTTTACAATCTATTTCAAATTCGTAAATCAATGAGTTTAGCCATGAAAATTTTATGTAAAATACTACACATACAGAAATTTTTAGAAACACAAAAAATTAATCAATTGTAGTTTTGATCCTTAATTAAAAAGCACGCAAAAAGACTGGAATTTTCTAGGCTTGAGAAAAGAGGTAGATCGAAAATATCAATATTTTGTATCATATGGATTAGTGCATGTTAGGATTGACGTTTTTCCAAAATAAAGGACTCTTTAAGATTTAATTTGAGACTTGAATCATATCAAAACCATGGTAGAATTAGTTATTATTTTTCAAAGTTTCTTGATGGACACCAAATTTAAGGGTTAAAATTAAATTCGATTGATGTAGCGCCTAGGGGGCACTCCTTCAAGAAATTTATGGACCTTATGGTTAGCAAAAGTTACCTTTGAGTATCGTTCTCTAAGAGAAGTCTATGCAAAACAAGTGGAACCTAGAAACTAGAAGGAAACTTGTTTAAAACAGAAAAACTTATGTTTGCAATCGAGATTAAATTAGTGAAAATGTTTGGATTTACGCGGGATGACAAAACATTCTCAGGAATAAGGGATTTCTATAAATCATTGATTCTAAAAATTTGAGAAGGAAAGTGGTCAAATCAATGAAATTCCCTGAGGAACCCCTCTAGGCTAGACTTAGATATGTAATTAATGTCAGAATTGCTAACCTTATTTACCTTAACCTAAGTTAATTAATTAAGCACATTACCAAATTAAAATTACTAACTACAAGGAGCTAATTATCCTATGACCCCAAATCGCAACCTAATTAACTTATTAAATTCAATTCAATGAGCCAACTAATAAATTAAACCTAATAAGTTTAAGCCCAATGCTACTCCGATGTTTAATAAACTTACTTTGCTAATTTCTAAGTATAAACAAACAACATCATAATCCACTAAATAAGAACACTTACTTAGCACAAGATTTTAACTAAAAGCATGAATTAAATTGATGAACCCATAAAATTAAAACATGTTCAAGTCAATAAGTGCAATGTTGAGCATGCATACAAGAGAAAATTAACAAATTAACAATTGTTTCCACGCACTCACAAAAGATAAAATGAAGAACACTCATACTTATATAGATCTAGTCTCTAAAAATTGGAAATACATAAGAGGAAGAGGATGTGAAGAACAATATACTCCCCTTTGAAGCTCTCTTTGCTCATCCTACAATCCTTAATCACCAAGAATAGAGGGATTTAGCTACTACAACTTGTGGGAAAGGATGATATGAGGGATTCTGGGAGAGATCACATGGAGAGGATGAGGATGGGTGTAAGGACGTGAGCATGGCTTCTCACCCAGTGGGTGAGGGGGAATGGGTGGTTGTCATTCTGCTTTAAAAAACAACATTAGGAAAAGGAAGATCAAGAAGATTTAACTCTATACCTATTTTGTTAGAATCTTAAGTTTTGATGATAACTATTTGCGATCATATGCAGTGCAATCACTAAATAGACATAGTAATCATAAGACATTGCAATAAGGAAATAGACATAGCAATCATAAGACATTGCAATCAGGAAATAGACATAGCAATCGTAAGACGCTGCAATCAGGATAAGACAAAGCGATCACAAGACATAGTAATTAAACTAAGACATAAGTGATCACTAGATAGTTGCGATCATATGTAACTTAAAATCAATCGATCATGAGATGATAAAGAATATGTTTCTAAGTTAAACTCGTAATTGGAACATCAATCAGAGTAAGTCTAAGAAGATTAGATCACGGACTGATCGAAACTATAATAAATTAGTGATTGGAATATCAAGTGATTGAAACTACTATGCTTTTAACATGTGAACTAAGTGTGCAGCATCTGATCGAAGCAAGTGCAATCACTGCCTGATCGAAGTGTCGACTAGAAAGCATATCAAGTATAAAAGTACACTGTCGCGCTCAGAATGCTTTATCAGAAGACGTTAAACTCAGTCTTCCACCATATATGCTCTCAAGGCAACTTCTCACCTAAAAGAAGCAACATTTGCTGTCAAAGTTTGAAGATGCATTTATTGTTCATCCTCTTCTTCAAGCAACATGAGAAGAACCAAGTACCAAGCATTAAATGAGCTCAACGGATTCAAGTCTTCATCTCCTTGTGTCAAACGGCTATATCATCCATTGAAGACTATAAATAACACAGTGTAATTTATTGCTCTTCATCGAACTATCTGAATTTGTACCTACTCTCTGTCAAATTTCTTAAAGAGCATTTAATCACTGCGATCACAAGCCTAAGTGTTTAACAAAATCTGTTCATTTGTGAACTTAGTGAGTTTTCAATAAATCCTCTTCTGTTTTGAGGTTGTTTTGAAGCTTGGGGCTTTAGAACAGGGTTGTTCTAAAGCCCCAAGCTTCAGAACAGGGTTGTGACCTTACGGGTAGTAATGGAGAGTGTTAGAGAGATTCTTTCACTTGTAAAGGTTATCAGGTGAACCTGTTGAAAATCTGAACTTAGTGGAACCCAACGAGGAGTTGGTGAACTGGACGTAGGCAAGAGTGTTGGCCGAACCAGTATAAAATATCTTGCGTTTTTATTTTTTGGTAGTTTTAACTTTATAACTGGAAGCACAATTCATCCCCCCTCTTATGCATCCTAGCTTTCATATTTGTCATTTGGCTCCACGGATGTGAGTATCACCTTGCTTGGCTAAGGGTATACTCGAGTTTTTATCAGCGATCTCTCCCAGAACTGGTGATGTGTACACTTGAGACCAAGACTCATTAATTACTCTTTGTTGGAGGAGGCTCATATTCAATCTCCTCATCAACAGACCTTCATCCTCAACATGCTCCTTAATGTGAACATGCCCTTCTCTTTTCATTAATTGTGGATTTATAATATTAGATCCACTCGATTTCACATTTAACTCACTAAGAGAACTAGCCCATTGTGCAAAAAAATCTCAAGATTGGATTACTTTGTTCCAAATTCACTAACAAAACTAGCTAATTGCATCATTCTAACACTATCCTTTTCTCTAACTTCTGCATTTTATCATCAAATTAGCCCTTAAAAACTAGGAAACTAGGAAACTCCTGAGGTATCTGATTGTGTGGGCAACATTTGACAAGATTGCCAAATCTCATTAAAAAATCGTACGATGAGAACATAAAAATTCTTCTGTTTGGCATAACCTTCAGATGCCAAATTGCTATGTTGGAGTTGAGTGACCGAGATGAAGAAGCTTTAGAGCTATGTAAGTCATTAACAATTGTTTGTCTTGCTATATGATACCTACTCTTAATAGTATACTCTCCATTATTTGTAGGTGCCCAAATAAGCTTGTCAACAATAGACTTGACTGAAACATGAAATTTCTTATTTACTTGTTCATTGAGACATTTGTGCACTGTTGTAAATTAAAGAGGTTAGGTACCACTCTCTATCATTAAGTAACTCATACACCAAGATATTTTTGTTCACCTCAACCCCTTGCGGCTTTGGAAGAGTAAATTCTTCTATATCTAGGAACCAAGGGTCTTCCCAAACCTGAATATAATGTCTTGTACCCACACACCAACATGTATATTTTCCTATAAGAACTCTATATATGAAAGAATACTATCCCTTACCCATGATGCTCTATGGCCTTTCTTTGCATTCATAAATGTGGTGTTTGGGAAATATAAGCTCTTCAATATTCTAGCCCCTAAATTATCATGATATTAGGATGAGCAAATCAAACCGAAAACAAACCAAACCAAATTAAATTCGTTTTTTTTTTATTCAATCATTTCAGTTTTCAGATCTTATTCGGTTTTTCAAATTCGGTTTTCGGTTCGTTTTTTTAAAAAAAATCGGTTAACCAAATAATCGAAATATTAAAAAAATAATAAAAAATATTACTTTATCATATTTTTCTTTAGAGAAGTTACAATTTAAAGTTTGAATCTATAGTTTTTGTGTTTCTTCTTTTAATTTGAAAATGATATACAATATATCAATATTAATATTGAGTTTTATATGTTGAAAATGAAAAAATAGAATATATTATAAAGTAAAAAATTTTCGGGTTTTCGATAAAAAGTGAAACCAAACCGATTGGGAACAAAAAGCTCTCTGATGCTCAAAATACAACAATCGAGAACACCCCTTACTCTATTGCAAGAATTTCAGTTATAATTTTGTAAGCAAAGTGTAACATCCTCAAAATTTAATTCAGGATTTGAAAATATTTTAGTAAATGACCATTAGAATATTTGAGAATTATTAGAAATTTTTGGAATTTTTGGAGACTTTTGGGATATTTTCGGATGTGGATTTACTTCCGGATGGACTAAGACTAGCGCTCGCGGATGAACGTCTCATCTCCCAGCGACAGCAAGTATATCACCAAGTCATAACTCAGTCTAAGAGCATTAGAGTATAAAATCCTTGAGACTAAGTTAGGAAGCTTCCGGATGTAGATTTGCTTCCGATTGTATTAAGACTAGCGCTGGCTGTGAGAATGGATAACACTGAGCACCAGTGAGCATAACCCAACGTCCAGTGGATTTACTTCCGAATGCCTAGTGACTAGCGCTGGCTGTTGGTATAGATAACACTGAGCGTCAGTGAAGAAAATATGAACAAAAACCAACGTCCACTGAAAGTGCTTCCGGATGTGGAATTGCTTCCAGATGGAAAAGAACTCCCTTAGACTAAGTGAACTCCCACTGCATGTGAGTATGTGCCTTTATTGTTAAGACTAACGTTCAAATGCAGTACACTGAGTAAAGTTGCTTCCGGATGTGGACTTGCTTCCGCAAGCAATCAGAATGTCAGAACGTTCAGAGCAATGCAGTGTCAGAATGCTTTTGACAGAGCAGAGGTGTCAGAACTACTTTTCAGAGATAAAGCATAGTCAACCCTGCTAAGCATTAATGGAGCATTAATTGGGCAAACGGTAACTTGGGATAAACTGCCATATTCAAACGGCTAACCCACCTACCAAGAGTGAGAATACTTGAAAGCTATATAAACAAGCTCACCTTCATTTATGAAGACAACTAATATCTTTGACATCTTGAAGAAAGCTAGAGAGAGAAATCGAGAAATCCTTCAAGCATTCAAAGCTGCCCAGAAAAGAGAAAGAGCATTTAATTCATTGAGTGATCTTTTCATCTACTTATCTTGTACTCTTTGTAGTTAAATCTCTTCTTGTATTAAGAGCATTGATTGTACTTAAGTGTGTAACATTATCCGTTCTTCAAGAGAACTAAGTTAGAAAATCCTTTATTTGTAAAGGTTGAACCCTTGCTGGTTGTAAGGGGGAGCTAGTTAGAAAAGGTTGCAAGTGAGCCTTGTGTAAAACTTGTGGTTGTAAGGTTGCAAGTGATCCCGCTTAAAACTTGTGGTTGTAAAGGTTCCAGGTGCACCCGTTGTAAAACCTGGGGATAGTGGAACTCGGCCTGGGTGGTTGAGAACTGGACGTAGGTCAGGAAGACCGAACCAGTATAAGCTCTTGTGTTGATTTTGTTTGAGTTTTTATTTTGTAGCACAATTCACCCCCCCTCTTGTGCATCCATTACTTTCATTTGGTATCAGAGCAGGTCTTTCTGACTTGATTCCCACGAATCTAGAAAGAAAAGATCCAGTAATGGATACAGACTATTCCTTGCCAGATGTCTCTATTCAACCCAATAAGCCCCCAGGCTTTGATGGGTATAACTATCCATTCTGGAAATTCCGAATGGAGACCTACATACAGTCTAGCGACATCCGACTATGGGATGTGATTGAACATGGAAATCACACACCTCTTAATGATGAGGGCTTTGCAAAGCAGCGATCCAGATACACCAACGAGGACTATGCTCTAGTTCAACTAAACTTCAGGGCCATGCACTACATTCAATGCGCCCTTAGTCCTAAGGAGTTTCATAGGATCAGCCACCACAAAACTGCTAAGGCTATGTGGGAGGCTCTTGAGGCTGCTCACTCTGGAACCAAGGGAGTGAAGGCAAGACGAGTCGAGATGTTGGTAGAAGAATTTCACAAATTTGTCATGACTAGTCCAACTGAGCCCATCAGAGAGCTGGAGCTCAGGTTCACTCATATTATCAATAACCTGGCCTCCCTGGGCAAAGATATTCCTGAAAGAGAACAAGTCAGCAAGATCTTAAAGGTCTTGAAAGGTGATTGGATCACTAAAGTTACAATCTTGCAGGAAGTCCAAGGAGAGTCAACCAGCTCCATCACTGCACTGTTTGGTTCTCTGGCTGAGTATGAACCAACCCTGCTGGCTCAGAGAGCTCCTCAAGCCTCATCCAAAACCAAAAAACTTGCCCTTGTTGCTCCCGGCAAGGAGAAGAATGATGATAATGATGACGATGAGGATGATGAGGAGGAATTGGACGATGAGGAGATGGCCATGATGGTGAGGAAGTTCAGAAAGTTCTTCAAAAAGAAAGGAGGCTTTCAGAAAGGTGATTCGAGTCAGAGGAAGGGGTACAAGAAGGAAAAGGCCCCGGTGTGCTTTGAGTGTAAGAAGCCTGGCCACTTCAAGGCTGAATGTCAAAGCTTGCAGAGATCAAAGGGGAAAGATAAAAGAAAAGCCTTCGTATCCTCTATCTGGGTGAATAGCTCAGACGATGAAGCAAGTGATGAGGAAGAGGTTGCCAACCTTTGCCTGGTGGCCAGAGAAGATGATGAGGAAGCATCTTCAGACTTTGGTCTCACCCACGAGGACAATGAGGTAACTTTCTCTGAACTACAAGAGGCTTACAATGAGGTACATGAAGAATTCTCTCGTTTATGTAAAGCCTATAAAGTGTTGAAAGTTAAAAAGGAATCACTTGAGTCCAAGGTGGACTCTCTGAGTGAAGAGTTAGCGGAAGCCAGAAAGCTTCCGGTAGTGGATGGCAAGGGTTCAGACCCAAGCAGAACCCAATGCCCCAACTCTTGAGAGCTGCCCCAGTTGCAACAAAATCTCAACTGAAAGAGATAAGCTGCAAAATGCCCTGCAGAAGTTCACAAATGGATCTGAAATGCTAAATATCATCTTAATGAATCAAAGGGCATATAGGGACAAGACTGGCTTAGGATACACACCTAGAGGGAAAAAGTGGGTGGAACCAAAAGTGAAGCCCTACTTAAAATTTTTCCATAAAGCCTCTGATCATAGCTCCACACCTTTTAGCTTCTGTAATTATTGTAACAGGAAAGGACACTCCACGTCCACCTGTAATGCCAAGAAGCATGGAGCGAATAGCTCTTATAAATGGGTCCCAAAAGGAACCAAGGCTACAAAGGATCCTCTCCCAAGAAAAGAAACTAAGGGAGGACAGGGATCCCGAGCCTGGAAACAATCCACAAGGAAAACCCATGAGCCTAGAGCCAGTACTGGGCCAGAGATACAGAATGATCATCAGCCCAAGGTCAAAACTAACACTAGACCAAGGGCACTGAAAACTAATGACAGAGGACCCAAGAAAGGTTGGGTAACTAAGCTTACTTGATCCTTTCAGGTGTGTCTCAAAGCATCCAAGAATAGGAGATGATATATTGACAGTGGATGCTCGAGACATATGACTGGAGACAGAGACAAATTCAAATCTCTGGTGATCAAAGACGGAGCCACAGTTACCTTTGGAGGAAATCAAAGTGGAAAGATCACTGGAGTTGGAGAAGTTGGACCAGTGAAAGACGTTTATCTGGTGGACGGTCTCTGTCACAACCTGCTGAGCGTGACCCAGAGCACTGACAAAGGAAATTGGGTAATCTTTGATTCACATGAGTGCATAATAGTAGATAAGCAGGATCTGAACTTAGATAAGGTCAACTTAAAATGCAAACTTAAGGCAAATAGAAATGAAAACCTATATACTCTAGACTTATGTCAACAACTGGAAGAAAAATGTTTAATATCTAGTGATGAGAACAGTTGGCTTTGGCATAAAATGCTAGCACATGTTAATTTTACTCAACTTGACATGCTAATTAAAAAGGAGCTAGCTATAGGTATTCCATCTTTTAAAGTTAAGCATGATTATATCTGTGAATCCTGCCAACGAGGGAAGCAAACAAAGTCCTCGTTCAAAACCAAGAAGAAAGTCTCCACCAGCAGGCCCTTAGAACTAATCCATATGGATTTGGTTGGGCCAGCGAGAGTGAAGAGCTTGGGTGGAAACCTGTATGCTCTAGTGGTGGTGGATGACTATTCTAGGTTCACTTGGACTATGTTTCTTGCCTCTAAGCAAGATGCTTTTGATGCTTTTGTTGTCCTGGCTAAGAAAGTGCAGAATGAGAGAGACCTCAAAATCACAGCCATAAGGACAGACCATGGAGGAGAATTTAAGAACCACAACTTCTCTGAGTTGTGTGAGCAAAATGGTATTGATCATAACTTCTCATCTCCTAGAACTCCACAGCAAAATGGAGTAGTCGAGAGGAAGAACAGGGTTCTGACTGAGATGGCCAGAAGCATGCTCAATGAGAAAGAGGTTTCTTAAGTGTTCTGGGCGGACGCTATGAGCACTGCTTGCTACATCTCTAACAGAGCCTATGTTCGCAAAGGCTTGGACAAGACCCCCTATGAGCTATACAAAGGCAGAAAGCCCAACATCAGCCACCTCAGAATCTTTGGATCAAAATGCTATGTGCAAAACAATGGAAAGGTAAATCTGGGTAAGTTTGATCCAAAAGCTGATATAGGTGTATTCATAGGGTATTCCCTTAGGAGTAAGGCTTACAGAGTGTACAACATGAGGACTATAACTGTAGAAGAATCCATGCATGTTGTATTTGATGAAACTCCTACAAGGGAACAATCCACAGAAGATGATGGGATACTAAGCCTTCCAAAACCATCATCATCTTCTCCACCAAAAGAAACACCAGCAAGCAATCTCAAAGAAGAAGATGAACCCAGTGATGAGCCTATAGTGCAGACAGTGCCTGATGAGGCACAGTTGCCAACAGCTAGGAGACATCACAGGGATCATCCTCTTGATCAAGTGCTTGGTGATGTTTCTTCTGGTGTCAGAACCAGAAGGCAGGTTCAAAATGAAGTTGAGTTTAGAGCCTTCCTATCTCAGATTGAACCAACTTCAGTTGAACAAGCTCTTGAGGACTGCGACTGGATTATTGCCATGCAGGAAGAGCTCAACCAGTTCGAAAGGAGCCAAGTTTGGGAACTAGTCCCAAGGCCGTCTCATCAATCCATAGTTGGGACCAAGTGGGTCTTCAAAAACAAACTGGATGAGATAGGTCAAATAACAAGAAACAAAGCCAGATTGGTAGCCAAAGGATATAACCAAGAAGAAGGCATAGACTATGAAGAAACTTTTGCTCCAGTCGCTAGACTCGAAGCAATAAGAATTCTTCTAGCCTTTGCATCCATGAAAGGCTTTAGATTATATCAAATGGATGTAAAGAGTGCATTTCTTAATGGTTACATCAAAGAAGAGGTTTATGTAGAACAACCTCCTGGCTTTGAGGATCACAAGCATCCTAAACATGTGTATAGGCTAAAGAAAGCGTTGTATGGCTTGAGACAAGCTCCTCGAGCTTGGTATGAGAGACTCAGCAGCTTCTTGCTGGGAAAGGGTTTCTCAAGAGGAAAACTAGATAATACACTGTTTATTCTACACAAAGATAGAAACATGCTAATTGTCCAAATTTATGTTGATGATATTATTTTGGGGCAACTAACGAAAAACTTTGTGAAGAATTTTCTAAGACTATGCAGGGTGCGTTTGAAATGTCAATGATGGGAGAACTAACGTTCTTCCTAGGCCTGCAAATTAAAACAAAGAAGAATGACATCTTCATCTCCCAAACTAAGTAATGCAGAGAGCTACTCAAGAAGTTTGGGATGGATGAGTGCAAGGAGTATGACACTCCCATGAGTACCACTGGCGCACTTGATGCTGACGCAAAGGGTAAATCTGTCAGCCTGCCCATGTACAGGGGAATGATAGGTTCCCTGCTATACTTAACGGCAAGCAGGCCTGACATCCAATTTAGTGTAGGCATGTGTGCTAGGTTTCAAGCCAACCCCAAGGAATCACATCTAACATGTGTTAAACGTATTCTAAGATACCTTGAGGGAACACAAGAGCTTGGTCTTTGGTATCCCAGAGGTAACCAAGAGTTCTTGTGGGCTTACTCTGACTCTGACCATGCAGGATATAAAACTGATAGAAAGAGCACCAGTGGTCAATGCGCCTTCCTTGGTGGTTGTCTGATCTCTTGGGCCAGCAAGAAGCAAACCTGTGTGTCCCTATCATCCACAGAGGCAGAATACATTGCTGCCGCAAGCTGTTGTGCCCAAGTGCTGTGGCTGAAGAACCAACTAAGAGATCTTGGCTTGGAATTCCCAGAGGCTCCCATTCTTTGTGACAACACAAGCACCATCAGCCTCGCCAAGAATCCGGTTCAGCACACGAGGACAAAGCACATTGATGTCAGACATCACTTCATCAGAGACCATGTTCAAAAGAAAGATGTCAAAGTGCAATTTGTACCCACACAGCATCAGCTTGCTGATATTTTCAACAAGCCTCTGGGGGTTGATCAATTTACATTCATACGAGGTGATTTGGGAATGGTAAACTCAAATGAAGTTTAAATAACCATGTGATTAGTTGATTAAAACATGCAACGATACTAACTTAGGCATCGGAGTGTCAATCCTTGTTTTTGCAGGTCCCCCACAATGTTAAATCTTAAGTGAGTCCAACCGGAAGCAAAACCACTTCCGGATACTCTTTTGCTGGCGCTGGATGACAACTCAATGTGACCTAGAGCGCCACTCCAACCGGAAGCAAAACCACTTCCGGATACTCATTTGCTGGCACTGAATGTTGAACTAAAGCAAGAAGGAGCGTCAGTGCCTGAACCAAGGGACACGTCACTTCAGAAACGTTTCATCTTCCTCCATGAGAAGTTGTGCCTTCTCTTAAAAGGTGAAGCGACACATGTCAAAAGGTGCGCCGTTCCAATTAAATGTTTACGTTACCCAATGAATAAACGCATGCTTTCATCTGAAGAGTCATTGCCCATTTTACCCTCTGTAACTTTGCATATAAATAGGAAATCACTTTCACTTTCACTTTTTACTTACTCAAATTTTCACCCACAAATTCTCTGCATATTCTCTTCATCTTCTTCATCGTGTTCTTCATCTTCTTCATCTTCTTCTTCGCATTTCATTTCATTTGAACCCTAAACCCTTACAAAAATGGCCGGCTCACATGAATCGAACCCCAACACAAAGAAAGCCACTTCAACCAAGAAATCTAAGTCCAAAACTGGGAAATCTGGGCATTCGCACTCTGGGAAATCTGGGAAATCCCATGAACACCATGAAGAACAACATGAACGCCAAGAACATTCTGGACAGACACAAGGGCAGAATGAGCAAGTCCAGGAACAGCCTGGACATTCTGGGCGAGTGGAAGAACAGCCTGGGCAGACTGAGCAACAATAAGAACAGGCCAAGAGAAAATACAAGAAGAAGGTCCAATTTAGCGAGGAGTCTTCTTCCAAAAGACAGAGGGTAGAGGAGGATGATCCTCTGGTTTATAGGGATGGACCTTTGGAGAATGTTTCCTCCAAGTTTGAGACCATCAAGCCCTACTTCAACAGTGGGACCAAATGAAAGTAATGGATGCACAAGAGGGGGGTGAATTGTGCTACAAAATAAAAACTCAAACAAAATCAACACAAGAGCTTATACTGGTTCGGTCTTCCTGACCTACGTCCAGTTCTCAACCACCCAGGCCGAGTTCCACTATCCCCAGGTTTTACAACGGGTGCACCTGGAACCTTTACAACCACAAGTTTTAAGCGGGATCACTTGCAACCTTACAACCACAAGTTTTACACAAGGCTCACTTGCAACCTTTTCTAACTAGCTCCCCCTTACAACCAGCAAGGGTTCAACCTTTACGAATAAAGGATTTTCTAACTTAGTTCTCTTGAAGAACGGATAATGTTACACACTTAAGTACAATCAATGCTCTTAATACAAGAAGAGATTTAACTACAAAGAGTACAAGATAAGTAGATGAAAAGATCACTCAATGAGTTAAATGCTCTTTCTCTTTTCTGGGCAGCTTTGAATGCTTGAAGGATTTCTCGATTTCTCTCTCTAGCTTTCTTCAAGATGTCAAAGATATTAGTTGTCTTCATAAATGAAGGTGAGCTTGTTTATATAGCTTTCAAGTATTCTCACTCTTGGTAGGTGGGTTAGCCGTTTGAATATGGCCGTTTATCCCAAGTTACCGTTTGCCCAATTAATGCTCCATTAATGCTTAGCAGGGTTGACTATGCTTTATCTCTGAAAAGTAGTTCTGACACCTCTGCTCTGTCAAAAGCATTCTGACACTGCATTGCTCTGAACGTTCTGACATTCTGATTGCTTGCGGAAGCAAGTCCACATCCGGAAGCAACTTTACTCAGTGTACTGCATTTGAACGTTAGTCTTAACAATAAAGGCACATACTCACATGCAGTGGGAGTTCACTTAGTCTAAGGGAGTTCTTTTCCATCTGGAAGCAATTCTACATCCGGAAGCACTTTCAGTGGACGTTGGTTTTTGTTCATATTTTCTTCACTGACGCTCAGTGTTATCTATACCAACAGCCAGCGCTAGTCACTAGGCATTCGGAAGTAAATCCACTGAACGTTGGGTTATGCTCACTGGTGCTCAGTGTTATCCATTCTCACAGCCAGCGCTAGTCTTAATACAATCGGAAGCAAATCTACATCCGGAAGCTTCCTAACTTAGTCTCAAGGATTTTATACTCTAATGCTCTTAGACTAAGTTATGACTTGGTGATATACTTGTTGTCGCTGGGAGATGAGACGTTCATCCGCGAGCGCTAGTCTTAGTCCATCCGGAAGTAAATCCACATCCGGAAGCACTCTAGTTTTGGGTTCTATATTAACCTAATATTCTCCAAGTGTTTGGCTTGTTCTTTCATAGTTTAGTCTTCATCAAAACTTAAGATTCTAACATTCTCCCCCTTTTTGATGATGACAAACTAAGTCTATCGATTAAGTTCATATGAAAGAATTAAAAGCAATAATTAAATAAGGCATAAATAACTTAGACAATTATCATTGATAAAGAAAGATTACAGGTTAGTATTTCACAAACAGATAAAATATACAAGTAGTCTACACTAAGCAAAAATGAAATATCCATGAAAATCAAAGAAAATTTCTAAGGTAAAAGGGTTGAAGTGGGGTTAGAGTGGGGTCTACAGGTTATGTCTCTTTTTCCTCTCCCTCTCTCTCTGCCTATCCTCATTCTCTTTCTGGAGCTTGGCCAAGTGCTCTTCCTTCTCCTTCTGGTTGATCTGGGCAATAATTCTCTGAAGCTCTTCCTTCTCCCTCTCCCTTCTGAGTCTTTCAGACTCAACGGACTCCTCGAAGACTCTCTTCATGTTTTCGACTTCCTCATAGCCTGGGAACCCTGTTGAATCTGAAAAGGGAGTGACCTCGCCATTGGGGTAGTGTACAGCCCTGATCTTTACATTCCATACAGGGAAGTTGGGGTCCTCCTCAACTTCCTGGGCTTTCCTCTTCCCCTTGCCTTTCCCCATTCCTTTGCCCTTGCTCATAGGCTGAGTAGATTTGGCTCTTGCTCTCTCAGCATCCAGGCAAGCCATCTGACCAAAAGAAATTATGTCTGTGTACCCATATCTTTCGAATTCTTCAGGAGTCATGTCCTCTATCTCCAACTTGACTTCCTTCAGAATTGGAATGGCTTGTACAGATGGGATCTCTTGCTCAGCTTGGACAGATGGAGTCTCTTCCTCACTCTCAGCAGACTCAGTGGAGGTAGCACCCTTGTTGGCATGCTTTCTAGCAACTGCCTTCTTTCTTGATTCACTGAATTTAACTGCTGGCTCAGATGGAGGAGGAGGAGCAGATGTTTGCTCAGAAGCAGGAGTTTCAGATGTTTGCCCAACGGATGAAGGAATTCGCTTTGCAATCACAATGGGAGGATGGTTGATCTTCTTCAGCCCATACTTCATCATGATTTCCTGAACTATACTCCGGGTAGGCACAGAGGGTGGAGGCTCAGCAGAAGAAGCTTCTGGCACTGGTTCAGGCTGCCCTGTTTCAGGCTCAGGCACAGGAGAGGATGGTTGTGGAATTTCTTCACTCTGCTCAAATACAACCATGTCCCACTTGGACCTTTGCTCATCCGACCTCTGCTGTTGCATAAACCGGATGGCTTCCCCTCTGATCAGGCTCTCAGCACCACCCAATCTCTGAGATTCCATGGCACGGCGGAGGGCAGCCGTGATGTCTTCATCTAGCCAGAGGGATGGCTGAGTGAGGACATCCCTTGCTTCCATGGAGCAGCGAAGGGTGATGGCAGCATCTCTCCCCCTTTTGTCCTCATCAAGGAGGGTGAGGGCCAGGGAGGACTGAGTGAATGGAGGGGAGGGTGAGGAGTCGGGCGAGGATGTGGGTGTGTTGTTTTCTGGGGAACTAGGAGGGTTGGGAAAGAGAATTGTGTTTCGTTCGAAGAAGTCGGGTGGGTGAATAGGCCATCAAAAGGGTGGGTAGCTGAGTAGGCGAGGGATTGTTTATCTTTCCATGGAATAGGAGATTGTGGTCTGAGGTAGTAGGTATGAAGGGGGTTATTAGGAGAGGTAAATGCTATAGGCTGGGTGATGATAGATTGGGTGTTTGAATGAGAATTGGTGGGTTCTGTGGGACTTGGGGGTGGTGAAAGGTGAGGGGAATTTTGTGGGGATGGGGAGTTATTGGGGTTAAGGGGTGATTCTTGTGTGGAGGTTTGAGGTGATGGTTGATGGTCATTGTTGGGTGAGTCTTGGGGTTGTTGTTCATAGTTGGGTGAAGTCTGGGGTTGTTGGTCGTTGTTTGGTGATGTGTGTGGTTGTTGGTCATTTTGTGGAGGTGGCTGTGGCTGTTGAGTGTTGAGAGGAGGAGGAGGGGGAAGTAAGGGTTGGTTAGGAGGAGGAGGAGGAGGAGGTGGGTTTGGAGGAGGGGGTGGTGGTAAGTTACCTTGTTGGGGTTGAGGGATCTAAAGGTGTTGGAGGATAAGGTCTAGCTTGGTGTCTAGCCTTCCTAAATGAGCCTCGACCTGACCCACGCGATCCTCATGCCTCTGGATTCGCTCCCCTTGCTGCTGGAACCCAGCATCACAGTCATTTCTGAGAGGAGCCACCAGGGAGTCAGAAAGTCTAAGGAGAATCTCCTCTTTCATCTCTTGGGCAAAGGCCTTCACAGTGGCTGGCACCCTCGCAACTCGGCTTGGCCCGGGATGAGAGTCAACCTCTTGATCTCCTGCGCCAGAAGCAAAAGGGGCTGAGGTTTGAGAGGCACTGCCTGCCTGAGATCCTGATTTAGTGGCCTTGGCCTTCTTGAGGTACTGGATCTTCATCTTGCTGATGTTAATTGCACTCACTGGAGCACACTTAACATTCTCTTCCTCCACATCATATGTAGCCTTGATCAGATTCTTCTCAAGGAGGAAGGCAATGATGGTGGGGTAGGGAAGATATCCAGCCTTGTTGTTGACCATCTATCTGTGAAGTTCAAGGCTGATCAACTGCCCGGGGTTGATTGGCTGCTGGGAGAGAAGTCTGGGGAACCACGGGTTGTCCAGCAGAGTGAACTCGTTGAAGTTACCCCCCTTGTGTGTCATCATGCGGGAGTAGATATAGTACAAGAGTCTGTGGGAGTCAGACATCCCGGACACCTTCTTCCCTTTGGTGTCATAAATCTTCTCGAGTTCCTCCTTGCTGAGCTTGAGTGACTCAGGGTATAGCCACTCATTCATCCCTTCCTCAGTGATCCCCATGAGTCTGTTGATGTCCTTCCATGTGAACTTGAAGGTTCTCCTCCTGACTGTGGCAGTGAAGGTGAGTCTGCGGATCTGTTCCTTCCCATCCACTTTCTTATGCTTGACCTTCCCAGTGAGAGACTCACAAAATACCCTCAGGACGTTGATGTTGTAGTCCTGGTTGATCCCCAGCCAGGGCACGTATTTTTCCAGGAATGGCCGTAAGTGGGGAAACCCTAGTTCATCAAAGGATTGGCCGGCCCACACGAGTAGGCCGGAGGTGATCTATAAAGAATATATATTGCCATTTATTAGGTTGCATCCGCTTCCGCATTTGTTTGTATTGTTTTGAATAATTGATTTGTTTGATAACTGAATTAAATGTTTCTGTTGGGTTTTGGTTGGGTTATGGATACTGTTATAGTTAAGGTGTAACTTTGACAGATGTAATAGTCGTAGCTATGCTACGTACTCTGTTAGTTGATGGTGGTTATAATGCAGAATGGTGCGTAGGATTATTGGTATATGTGGATTGTCTGTTAATGGAAAGACAATTTTTGTTCCTTTTTAGGGACTGCATGTGGATAATTTGTACAGGGTAAATTGCCTGATAATGGAAAGGCAATCCCTTTTGCTTGATATGGACTTGTTCAATGGTTGTACTTTGTGTTATTTGTTTTGTTGTATTATTTGAACAGACGTTTTAGAATAACCTTGTTAAGGAAATTCTGTTTCTAACAGGGTTATATGGTATATGTTAGTGATGTGTGACTGATTGAATGTTGTTCATTTATATAACCATATTAGATGGGCCCCGCTCTAATATGGTTATCATTTCTGAATGATATTTAGTTTCTTTTACTAACCATGTTAGGTTATTCTTTTCTAACATGATTAGCAGATAATTATCCATGATAGCATTTGTATTGTATTAGGAAATTCTTTTCTATCATGGATAATGAATATAAATTATTAGAAATTTCTTTTCTAACTATGATAGTGATATTGATATTATGGAAATACCTCTTTCTATCATAGTTAGTAAAGTAAATTATGGAATTGAAAGTGTTATTCTTGGTTAATTAGAGACTTAGACTTAGTATGTTACACAAAGTTACAAAGACTAAGGGTCCGTTTGGTTGTAGGAAAGAAAGTGGAGAAATGGAAAGTGAAAGGGTGAAAATGGAAAGTAGAGGTAAATTAGGTAATGATGAGAAAGTAAAGTTTGTGGGGGCAAAGAAAAAGGCTATATGTGCAAAACTAGCCACCGTAAATTTCAAAAAGAACAACTCAAGCACCTCTAAATTGAATGGGACAAAACTGTATATTGTAAATCAAAATGGGACAAATTTAAACCCGCCGTTAAGTAGGGGCAAACGGATGTTAGTTTGAGTGTGGGTCCCACTTTATTAAATGACGTGCGAACACAGTCAGCGAGGAAATGAAATGCGAAATTTACAGTTAAGTCCCAAAGAAGAAATTTTACTACCACAAAGTCCCAAGGAATAAGGGTGAACAATCGGTTTTCGGTTTGGTTATTTGGTAAAAACCGAAAAAACAGAAAACCGAATTGTGTATATTATGGAAACCGAATTCTTTTGGTAACCGAACTGAATTAACCAAAATAATTCGGTTCGGTTTCGGTTTTAACTGAAATAACCGAAATTTGTTTATTTCATAATAAATTTGATCTTTTTTTCATTTTCAATATATAAAACTCAACATTTTATATTGATATATTGCATATAATTTTTAATTTAAAAAAAGAAATACAAATACTATAGAGTTAAACTCTAAATTGTAACTTATCTAAGGAAAAACATGATAAAATAATTATTCTTTTTTATCATTACACTACTACAAATTAAGGCTATACCAGCGCAGCTTTACATGCGCTCATATATGCAGAGCAAAAAACGCATGTACAAAGGGACTCTACATGCGCTTTGAGCGCATGTAGATGTCTCCTTCTCTATATGCGCTTAAAGCGCATGTAGAAGGCAACGTCTACATGCGCTTTAAGCGCATGTAGATGTACATGCGCTTAAAGCGCATGTAGAGGTATTACCCTCTACATGCGCTTCAAGCGCATGTAGAGACTCTATTGAAGTGCAACACATTAAAACATGCATAAGTGATCCTCCTTAGAGCTCATAAGGTGTTCCTGCACGTAAACTTAGTGTTTCAAATCTCCATTACAACTTTTTGTTGTTATGATAAGGCTTAAACACCCTCTACATGCGCTTTAAGCGCATGTAGAGGCTGTTTATTTGAGAAAGAGCTTTTACATGGGCTTAAAGCGCATGTAGAGGCTCTTCTGAAGGGCAAAACATTAAAACTTGCATAAGGGATACTCCTCAGAGCTCATAAGGTGTTCCTGCACGTTAACTTAGTGTTTCAAAGCTCCATTACAACTTTTTAGAGTAATGGTGTTGCTTAGACACCCTCTACATGCGCTTAAAGCGCATGTAGAGGCTCTACAGGCTTAAACAGCCTCTACTTGCGCTTAAAGCGCATGTAGAGGCTCAACTGAAGGGCAAAACAATAAAACTTGCATAAGTGATCCTCCTCAATGCTCATAAGGTGTTCCTGCACGTTAACTTAGTGTTTCAAAGCTCCATTACCACTTTTTAGAGTAATGATGTAGTTTAAACACCCTCTACATGCGCTTAAAGCGCATGTAGAGGTTGTTTATTTGAGAAAAAGCCTTTACATGCGCTTAAAGCGCATGTAAAGGCTCTACTGAAGGGCAAAACAATAAAACTTGCATAAGGGGTCCTCCTCAGAGCTCATAAGGTGTTCCTGCACGTTAACTTAGTGTTTCAAAGCTCCAACCACTTTTGGGTGCTATCAAAATTTTGATAGCACCCTTTACATGCGCTTAAAGCGCATGTAGAGGCTCTTCTGAAGGGCAAAACAAACAAACTTGCATAAGGGATCCTCCTCAGAGCTCATAAGGTGTTCCTGCACGTTAACTTAGTGTTTCAAAGCTCCATTACAACTTTTTAGAGTAATGGTGTTGCTTAGACACCCTCTACATGCGCTTAAAGCGCATGTAGAGGCTCTACAGGCTTAAAGAGCCTCTACATGCGCTTAAAGCGCATGTAGAGGCTCAACTGAAGGGCAAAACATTAAAACTTGCATAAGTGATCCTCCTCAGTGCTCATAAGGTGTTCCTGCACGTTAACTTGGTGTTTCAAAGCTCCATTACAACTTTTTAGAGTAATGATGTAGTTTAAACACCCTCTACATGCGCTTAAAGCGCATGTAAAGGATGTTTATTTCAGAAAAAGCCTTTACATGCGCTTAAAGCGCATGTAGAGCCTCTCCTGAAGGGCAAAACAATAAAACTTGCATAAGGGATCCTCCTCAGAGCTCATAAGGTGTTCCTGCACGTTAACTTAGTGTTTCAAAGCTCCAACCACTTTTGGGTGCTATCAAAATTTTGATAGCACCCTTTACATGCGCTTAAAGCGCATGTAGAGGCTCTACTGAAGGGCAAAACATTAAAACTTGCATAAGGGATCCTCCTCAGAGCTCATAAGGTGTTCCTGCACGTTAACTTAGTGTTCCAAAGCTCCAACCATTTTTGGGTGCTATCAAAATTTTGATAGCACCCTTTACATGCGCTTAAAGCGCATGTAGAGCCTCTACATGCGCTTTAAACGCATGTAGGCTCTACATGCGCTTAAAGCGCATGTAGAGCCTCTACATGCGCTTTAAGCGCATGTAGAGCCTTATAGGTCTAATAATCAAATAAAAGTTTATTCATTTGAATTTATTTAATGATGAAAAACTTAATATCACTCATTATTTGATTAATTTAAAATAAAAGTTGATCTGATGAAAAACTTAATGATTAATAAAATAAAAGATTATTCAATTTAAACACTATGATTAATTTAAAATAATTTTCAACAGAAACAATATCACAAATGTGAGATGTTATTATGATTTTGATGTGAACTATATATATATATATACACACATATATAGAACAAAAATTTAGTCTAAGTTCTTTGATGTGTAATTGTTTTATTAAAAATTAATTTTAGCCCCTGTACATGCGCGTAAAGCGCATGTATTGAATAGAAATTATAAATTTCCTGCGCCTTTGTCTTATGAGTTCCCTCCCTCCCTATATCTGATCACTCTATAGCGCGCTCACAGAGCATTTCTTATGAGCATTCTTCATTCTCATTCTCATTCTCTTTTATAAAATGAAAACCTAATGTCATCTCTCATCTCTCATTTCTCTTTCTCTTTCTCATTCTCATTCTCATTCTCATTCACAAACACGTCCATAAACACGTCCCCATAAACACCCACCGAACCTCCAAGCTCCAAGCTCCACCGAACCTCCCTCCCTCCATAAACCTCCCTCCATAAACCTCCCTCCCTCCATAAACTTCTCCATAAACACCATGCGCTTTAAGATCACTTCGCCATAAACTTCTCCGTCATCTTCCTCGAAACTTCTCCAAAGCCAGCACCTCCACCGAACCTCGAAACTCGAACCTCCCTCCCTCCATAAACCTCCACCGAACCTCCAAGATCACTTCGCCGTCATCTTCCTCTCTTCTTTCATCTCTTCTTCATCATCACTCGAAGTCGAACGGCGGCGAGACGAACGGCGGTTTGTTGGTTGCGAGAATGGGTAAAAGCTTCAACCTTTTTAGTGTTTCTCGGGCTATGCTTTCATTCTAAAGCATTTCTCATTGTTCCCTTTCTTTTTCTGGTTTCTTTTTCTTTTTCCGGCGGTGGTGTGCGATTTCCGGCGGGCGACGTGGCGGCCGGCGACTGGCGACGTGTGCGATTTCCCTTTTTCTCCGTGGATATGTTTGATCAGACCCAGATGGATAAGCTCACCCTTATCCTTGACCCCACTGATGAGTTCGTGCTGAATCCCGATACATGCAACAATTACGAGGTAGTTCAATTCTTCCCATTCATTCTTCTTTCTTTGTATGGCTTTAGTTAGTTGGATATTTAATTGATTTTAAACAGATTTACTTCCTTCTGATGGCTAAATATATGACATGTTTGACTTAATTATAAGAATAAGGAAGCAAAGAACGCCATATTTTGTGTGTTATTATCTTATAAGTTAATTAATTCAAATAAACAGATAAAATTTAGACATTTCTTAAGTAACTTATTTAACCTTTTAATATTTTCCAAAAAAGTCAGCCAGCTACCTGATATTGAACTACTTTATATAATTGTACTACTAGAATCATGTACAATGAATGACTGAGCAGTGAGAGGAATTAATTGAGCAGGGTGCTCCATTGCGAGAATGACTGTTTAGGTCCTTTTCCATAAAACAACCAAAAAACATCGATCATCATCTTCAACTTCTCCTCGTTACTCTCATTTTGACCTTCAAAGCCACGTTAATACACAACTTTATCCTCTTCAATCATACGAGGTAACATGATCTTAATGTGGTAGTAGTTTTTGTTAACTGATTATGTTAGAATCTAATGATATATGCTTATTAAAATGTTGATTGCATTGTTAAAGTTTGAAACTTTGAAGTGAAATTTTGGTGGGGTGTATGTGTTTTGTGTTTTTAGTGAATGGTTGGTTGTATGGAGAAGAAAAGGAAGATATTTGGAAATGAATTATGTTAGAATCTGATGATTTATGCTTAAAATGTTGATTGCATTGTTAAAGTTTGAAACTTTGAAGTGAATTTTTGGTGGGGTGTATGTGTTTTGTGTTTTTAGTGAATGGTTGGTTGTATGGAGAAGAAAAGGAAGATACTTGGAAATGAATTATGTTAGAATCTGATGATTTATGCTTGAAATGATGATTGTATTGTTAATGTTTGAAACTTTGAAGTGAATTTTTGGTGGGGTTTATGTGATGTTCTTTTGAAGCCTAGCATACTCAATCTTAGATTAAGTTTCTAACTTTAAAGATTAGTGTTTGGCTTGATTACTTGGTGTCTTGTTAAATAAAGATGTATGCATCCTAGTCATATACAGTGCTGATAGGGCTAGAAAAAGAATGAACAGAGATTCAAAACCAAGGTGCTAAATGTTTTCCATGCATAGCAGCTGCATAGAGTGTAATTTACCATCTCACTGCTACTCTCCTTCAGTAGGTCATGGACCGAAAATGGATGCGTTGTGACCGAACTTCAAGTGAATATATAGATGGAGTAAAGGAGTTTGTTGAATTTGCAGCTGCTCATGCATGCGATGTTAACAACATTCTGTGCCCTTGTATCCGCTGTTTGAACGGAAAGCGTGTCGATCCCATGGACCTGTTGAATCATTTAATATGTAATGGGATTGATCAATCTTATACAAGATGGACAAAGCACGGTGAGACCGATGAGGTTGAATGTCGTGATCGTGAACATGATGTTAGTAGTGCTTCGAATGATGTCATTGATCAGAGTGACGAGGATTGTCTTGAAGAAATGGTGAGGGTTGTGGGTGAGGAGAACCCATTTGAAGAGTTGAAGAGTGATGCAGAGACACCGTTGTATGTCGGATGTAAATACTCAAGATTGCATGCAGTGGTTAAATTGTACAACTTAAAGGCTCGTTATGGTTGGAGTGATGCAAGTTTCACCGCACTGCTTACCTTTCTGCGGGATGTTTTGCCAAAGGATAATGCACTCCCTTCAAAAACATACGATGCAAAGCAAATTCTCCTCGCTATCGGTTTGAAATATGAGAAGATACATGCATGTCCAAACGATTGCATCTTATACCGGAATGAGTATGCGTCGTTGGATAAGTGTCCGAAGTGCAAAGTCTCTCGATATGGGGAGAATGGCAAAAGTCCTGCCAAGGTCTTGTGGTACTTTCCGATAATTCCAAGACTGAAGCGCATGTATAGTAATAAGGACACAGCGAAACGTTTGACATGGCACGAGGATGAGAGGATCAAAGACAACAAGCTTAGACACCCTGCGGATAGCCCCCAATGGAAGAAAATTGATTACATGTACCCAGAGTTTAGTGAAGATCCAAGAAACCTGCGATTTGCACTGGCAAGTGATGGAATCAATCCGCATGGGGTTCAACGTACTACTTACAGCACATGGCCTGTCATTCTGATGAATTACAACCTCCCCCCAAATTTGATTATGAAACGCAAGTTTATGATGCTTTCGATGCTTATTGGTGGGCCCACTCAGCCCGGCAATGATATAGATGTGTACTTGGCTCCATTAATAGAAGACTTGAATCATTTGTGGCACACAGGTGAAAATGTGTTTGATGCTTACAGTGAAGAAAACTTTACATTGAGAGCCCTGTTGTTTGGAACAATAAATGATTTCCCAGCTTATGGTAATTTGTCTGGATATAAGGTCAAAGGGTATGGTGCATGCCCTATATGTGAAGCTGGAACCCATTCAATTCGGCTGGCTCGGTGTAAGAAAAATGTTTACATGGGGCATCGAAGGTTCTTACCGAGAAACCATCCTTGGAGAAGGTGGAAAAAAGCTTTCAATGGTAACTCAGAAGAAAGTACTTCACCTCTGATTTTAACAGGGGATGAATTGTTTGAGAAGGTAGAAGTGTTGGAGAACAATTTTGGCAAGCCTAACGCTACAAATGTGGCAGAGAGTGGTTGGAAGAAGAGGTCCATATTCTTCGAACTCCCGTATTGGAAGTCATTATATGTTCGGCATTTTCTTGATGTGATGCATGTGGAGAAAAATATATTTGATAACCTAATTGGCACGATCTTGAATGTTAGGGGAATGACTAAGGATAGTGTTAAATCGAGATTAGACATGCAAGAGATGGGGATCAGGAAAGAGTTAACACCTGTTCAAAAGTTAAACTTCACATATTTACCTCCAGCGGCCTACACCCTTTCTAGAAAGGAGAAAAAAGTGTTCTTTGAGTTTCTCAATGGAATCAAAGTGCTAGAAGGTTATTCCTCAAATGTTAAGAATCTTGTGTCCATGAAAGAGTTGAAGTTGAAAAACCTCAAAACACATGATTGTCACGTCATACTGCAAAATTTCTTACCAGTTGGCATACGAAACATTTTGCCGAAGAAATTGCGGGGCACGATCACTAAGTTGTGTTTGTTTTTTAAGGCCATTTGTAGTAAAGTCGTTGATGTCGAAATGTTGCGTGATTTGCAAAAGCAGATTGTGCTCATCTTGTGTGAACTCGAAATGTACTTCCCCCCTTCGTTTTTCGATGTTATGGTTCATCTTGCAATACATTTGGTCAGGGACGTTCAACTGTGTGGCCCAGTATATTTGAGATGGATGTACCCGGTTGAGCGTTTCATGAAAGTGTTGAAGGGGTATGTCAAAAATAGATATCGACCGGAGGGTTGTGTCGCTGAGAGGTACATCGTGGACGAATCAATTGATTTGTGTGCTGATTACTTATCTAGTGTTGAACCTGTTGGTATGTCAAAGTCTCGTCATGATGGTCGATCAAAGGGAAAAGGGATTGGTGCAAGCATATTAGTTAACATTTCAAATGTTGACAGAGAGTTAGCTCATTTACATGTTCTCCACAATAGTAGCGAGGTAGAACCTTTTGTTGAAGAGCACAAAAATCTTCTTCGACTCGCACACGGTGATAGAAATGAAAGTCTGATCACAAGAGAGCACAACAAACATTTCATTGATTGGTTTGATGGACGGATTCGCCGTCAGTTAGAGCTAGACGATGGGTCAGTGTGTGAGAAATTGTACTGGTTGTCACGGAGACCGTCTTTAAAAGCATTTTCTTATACGAGCTATGCAATCAATGGTTACACATTCTACACTAAAGCCCATGATGATAAGAGCCGAATGCAGAATAGTGGAGTCACAGTGGTTGGTGAGGGATGGCATGTATCCAGTGCAAAAGATACAAATCCAATATATGCGGAGATGGCATATTTTGGGGTGATTGAAAGCATCTTGGAGTTGGATTACTCTGGTTTAAGATTCCCTGTCTTCAAATGTCAATGGGTGAACAACTCTGGTGGACGGCGGATCGATGAGTTTGGATTTGTGTCGGTTGACCTTTCCAAAACTGGATATAAGGACGACCCCTACATTTTACCATCTCTTGTTACACAGGTGTTTTACATTGCAGATCCTTCGAAGAAGAATTGGTCGATAGTCATGCAATCGAACAGAAATCATGTTGATCCTGTTGATGATGAAAGTACTGAAATAGATATGAATTATTTGATTGAGAGCGAACCTTCATTCTTCACATCAATCTTACAAGAATTTGATGAGCCAGAAAATGGTCTTAACGATGAACCTTTTTATTTAAGACGTGATCATAGAGAAGGCATTTTCATTAACACACCCAAAAAGCGAAAGCGAGTAGCTGTTATTCGTTATCAGCAGAGAAAAAGAATACGGGCCACAAAAAAATGATTTCTCATGTATGCAATTTTTTGTTTTATTATCATTTTATCATTGTATTCATATTATTGAATTTTTTCTGGTTTTTCTTTCTTACAGGATAATGGAGGGACAAGATCATGACCGGGAAGAGGTGGCACACCCCAATGAGGGACAAGATGAGCATGTTGCAGACTACAATAATGAGAGGGAGAAAGCAAAGAAATTGGTGAAACGTGGTAGGACGGTGATGAAAGAAGTTATTTCACAAAGACATAAGGGGATTAAGTTCAAAGTAAGATGGAATGAGGACAATCAACCAATTGGAAGAGAAAGTAAGTTATTGATCGCCTATATTGGAGTGGTTGTTCGGAACACCGTCCCAATCACATTAAAAGATTGGAGATATTTGTCCCCTGACATACCAAAAGCTATTTGGAGAGAAATTTTGGTAAGCATCTTTTCTTGCAATTACGTTTAATACAATCTTTTTTTGGATGAGTTATTATGATTACAAGTTTATACTTCATTTGTTACAGACTGCCTTTGACTTATCGGACTGTGAGGATGCCAAAAGTTATGTGTTGAAGAAAGCAGCGTCAATGGCCCGATGGTGGCGATCCCATCTAGGCATATACTTTTTGCGCAATGTTGAAGGTGATATTGTTCCCAAGCGTCCAGTAGAATTCTATGATGTGATTACGCAGCAGCAATGGGATGAGTTTGTTGAGATACGATGCTCAGAGGAGTTTCGCGCCGTTAGCGAAAAGAATAGTCAGTCAGCAGGAAGCAATCCATACCCGTATATGCGTGGTAGAAATAAGTATGCTGATTTAGAGCATGAAATGGTACGTTAACATCTTCATTAATGATATAAATGAATGTTCCTATAATTAATTCATGTTAACCTATTTTTCGGTTACAGTTGACTGCTGACCCTAATCGCAAAGTAGATCGCTGCGACTTGTGGTTGGAAGGTCATACAAAGAAGGACGGGACTATACACCATGATTCCGTCAAAGCGGCTCGTGATCGAGCAGTAAGTCATTTTCTTTGGTATATTCTCAGTTTCTTATATTGCTTGTTACATAACCAACAATTATCATTTCCTTCCTACAGATTGAACTAAAGCAAGGTGCATCAGGAGAAATCCCGTCCCATGGCCAAGATGACTTGCTTGGCCGAACACTTGGCCGCCCAGAAAGTACAGGTCGTGTCAGGGGCAAGGGGTTTGGTGTTTTGCCCTCACAGTTTTTTAAGGAGAAGCTGAAAAGCCACCAAACGTCCGCAATTGAGAAGCAGTACAAGGTCTTGTGGGAATTGTATGCAGACTTGCAAGAACAAGTTAATGAGATTCGATCAGGGCGAGGTCAGGGATCAGGCCATCAATCTCATGCTCCATCGGCTCATGAAAGCCCGGTCATGGAGAACCATAGTTGTACAATGGAAAGTGTCCCCATTCCAGAGGTAATCGTTATGCTTTTCACTTTTAAATATTAATGTTCTTATGAATTGTTACTTCATAATTGATGGTGTTTCATTCATTTGTAGGGTGAGTCTTATTGTCAACTATATTCTGATCTGTCCTTAAATACCCTGGTTGCTCTGGCTTATGTCTTCAATGATGGGAGCAAAACATTGCACAATTCGCCTCTCCCTGCAGGCACGGTGAGGGTGTCCATCCACATCTCTCTTAGAAATAATTCACCGTTGCCGTATCCCATTGATGGAATGAACGTGGTCGTTGACGCAATAGGCTCTTTTGTGGCATGGCCCAAAAAGTGGATGGTTCCTCAATCAGAGGTGATTACTTAGTTAGTTATACTTAATATATAATAGATAAAGAGATTTAATTAGTATGTCTAATTGCTTATTTACTATGTTTTACAGCCCGAAAAAGGACAAAGGAAGGAATTGGGGAAAACAGACCGCCATGATGTCCAGCCACGTTCTACTATTCCGACTAAACCTCGGAAAAAGAGTTTGAAGGTAACTATTTACTAATGGATTCACATTAGCTAGCACTCATTTTGTAGAAAGAATTATTGACATATTTCTTGAACAGCCAACTCCTACTCCTCGTGACACCCAACCGCATCAGTCGACTCTTACTCGTGTCACCCAACCACATCCCTCTGAATCATTCCGTGTTAAACTAAAGAACTTGACAAAACAACTACCTGATTTTCAACAAATTGAAGTTAAATTGACAAGGACAATTTATTACAAGAGTGTCAGTGAGCACCTAGGTAGTGAAGTAATTATGGATGTGGTTAATCAGGAATGGATTGGTGCGTCAGCGATCAACATATGGATCAAGTATGTAATGTTGAATTTATTTTTATGTTATTGTGGTTTCTTACATTGTCATTTAGTATTTAAATTACAATAATTGTATGTGTTGATATGTTTTTTTGTATAGGTATTTGCATGATGAAATAATTGTGCCAGGGGAAAATGTCAATTTCGCATTCATAGATCCAAATACAACCTCAATGCTGACTGAAACAACTACCTATTGGGATGAAGGTGACGTGAAAGCGCGTCTGGGGAGCTCTTCTTCAGATAAAACATTGTTTCTAGCCCCAGTGAATGTAGGGTAAGTTCTTACTCGTCATTAATAATTTTTTTTATTTTCCCAAATTTTACATGTATATAACTGTACTGTTAATCACATTTTAGGAATCATTGGGTTCTCCTTGCATTCAATCCCGTTGCACCAAAGCCTGTGGTGTACTATCTGGATCCTATTAGGTCGGGTAAACCTGAAAATAGACCTTCGTATATGATGTTTATCAATGGGTAATGATTTAACCTTACTAAATTATGTTAACTCATTTATAAATGTCACTCTTACTAATTTTGTTTGTCTCGACTTTAGTGTGATCACTTCTTGTAGGTCTAGTAAAAAAATGAAATACTCCAAAGCATATGACTGGCTCAAAATTCAGGTTAATTATACATGCTAAAACAATGATTTGAATTATGGACTGTAATCATATAAAAGTCTTTTGACAGATTTGTGGTATTTTGTTGTAGTGCCCATTCCAACCGAATGATAATGATTGCGGTATTATGTCATGAAATTTATGAAAGATATTGTCACTCATGATCAACTGGTGGTCCCAGAAAAGGTAAGTTCTGAAATTTTCCATTAATTTAAAACTCTTTTAATTTGTTCACATATTTGCTTGTATGTGTGGATTACTTTTAGCTAACTTAAATTTAATTGCTACTTACATGTTTCTGTCCATCCAGTATTATGAAGACTGTCGTTTCGACAGCCTCTCCAAGGCGCAAGTTGGAGAAGTTATTGAAGAATGGAGCAAATTTGTATACCCCATTGTTGAACCTGTTGTTCTTAATCAGCCACCTGTTACTTATTAGGTTTTACTAAGGTATCTATCTTCATATATTACTTGAATAAAAATTGGTGGATTTGTCTTATGAAATTTTGTTATGTAACATGCTTGTTTATTCTATGTAATGCTATTTTGTCATGTAGGTTGATGATATCCTTTTTGGTGTTTTACTAGATTGAGATCATCTTCATTTTGTGGCGTTGAGGTACATATGATCTTTGTTGCATGTAGTCTTACTTAGGAGGAATTGGTAGTTTTATATTATGACTACTTGAAGGAATTGGTAGTCTTACTTATATATATTATTAGGTTTTGAATGTAATGGATTCTGGTATATTTTGGTTAAATGATTCTGTTGAATGTAAATGATTCTGGTATATATTATTTGTATACACCATTGGTGCAGGAGGAAAGTACGTGTATGTGGCAAATGTAAAAAAAAGAATATAATATATAAAAAAAAATATAGCTCTACATGCGCTTAAAGCGCATGTAGAGGTAGAGGATACACCTCTACATGCGCTTTAAGCGCATGTACATGTACATGCGCTTAAAGCGCATGTATAGGTGTATGCTCTACATGCGCTTTAAGCGCATGTAGAGGTGTATGCTCTACATGCGCTTTAAGCGCATGTAGATGTACATGCGCTTAAAGCGCATGTAGAGGTGTATCCTCTACATGCGCTTTAAGCGCATGTAGAGCCCCCTCTACATGCGCTTTAAGCGCATGTAGATGTACATGCGCTTAAAGCGCATGTAGAGGTATTATCCTCTACATGCGCTTTAAGCGCATGTAGAGCGCCCCCTCTACATGCGCTTTTTAAAGCGCATGTAGAGCCTTTACCAGCACCCCCCTCTACATGCGTTTTATAAGCGTATGTAGAGGCCAAAATAAGCGCATGTAGAGGGGGTAATCTGTGGTAGTGATTTTTTATTAATTCGGTTATTCGGTTAACCAAATTATTTTTTCAAACAACCGAACCGAAAACAAATACTGAAATAACCAAAGTATAAAACCGAAAACCGAATTAACCGAACCGAAATAACCGAATTCGGTTCGGTTCGGTTCGGTTCGTTTCGGTTCGGTTGTCGGTTTGATTTGCTCACCCCTACCAAGGAATTACATAATCACTTCCTTTGACCCGTCTTCATTTTTCTTCCTTCTCGAGTGACTTTCTCCGGCGACGGTGATCCACGCTGGTAGTGAAGACGCACGGCAAGGTCGGGTCGGCCATAGGTGAGTTCCTTTCTTTTTTTTCCCTTTCTATTCCGACCGATTCAAGTGAGTTGGGAGGGGATTTGGTGTTTTAAGCTTCCTCTCACACACACTCCATCATTCTTTTCTGGTCTTCGTCACCTCCCAGCAGTGACGGTCAAAGATCGGAGGCGGACGACGGATTAGTGGTAAGCTTCGTCCACCACAAAACCCAAAGATGGGTTTGGAGTTTAGAGAGTGAGGTCCAAATGGTTAAGAAAAGGGAGGCTTGTGGGGAGCTCTGAGGTCGCCGGAAATGGTGGCTGCGCCGGCGTCTGGCCACGTTTTACCTCTGCCATGCCCTCTCAACTCACGTCGCACGTTACTCCTCCCTCTCCAGTTCATCTCTCTTCTCGCTGAATATTAGGTAGATGGTAAGGTTGGTGGGTGTGCGAGCTTGAAATCAATGAGTTGGTAAGGTTGGTGACTTGGTGATGTAGGAAGTGTGGGAGGAGGGAAGACTATGGTGGCCGACAATGGTGACAACAAGAAGGAAGAAAGAGAAATTATTGGTGGGGTAGAAGGAGGGTGAGAGAATAGTATGTGGAAGAAGGGAGGTGTGGGGACCACACTGTTTAGTTTTAGTGAGGAGTAAGAGTGTCTTTTTAGATACTTTGGGATCTCCTAATAATTTTGTGACTCTTTGGGACCTTGTAGTAGTAAAATCACTTCCTTGGGACTTAATTGTAAATTTCGCATTTCATTTTCCTGCTGACTGTGTTGCCACGTCATTTAATAAAGTGGGACTCACACTCAAACTAACATTTGTTTGCCCCTACTTAACGGCGGGGTTAAATTTGTCCCATTTTGATTTACAATGTACAGTTTTGCCCCATTCAATTTAGAGGTGCCTGAGTTGTTCTTTTTAATTTACGGTGGCTAGTTTTGCACCTTTGCCCCAAAGAAAAATGTGAGGTGGAGAGAGAAAGCTTGTGGGTCCCGACATATATGTAAATTACACAAAAACCACTACTTTCCACACTTAATAATTATTTATCACTTTCCATTGGCAACCAAACAAGCCCTAATTGGATGATAATTAGAGATTGTTTCATGATGATCGATTTTGGATATCAAAATAAGATTTATATTGTTCAAGCATCTTCAGAAACTATGCACCATACCAAAAGAGAGAAACGTACACCTCATCCCATGAAGATTGATCAAAAGTGGCCATTAAACCTATCACACTACTACAAATTGTCCCTCTACCAGCGCACCTTTACATGCGCTTAGAAGAAACGCATGTATAGAGGGTCCTTTACATGCGCTTTAAGCGCATGTACAGGTAAGAATCTATACATGCGCTTAAAGCGCATGTAGAGGCCTTATCTCTACATGCGCTTTAAGCGCATGTATAGAAATGTGCATCAATTAAAATTCACTAAAACAATGACTAGAAAAGGATTTAAGTATTTAGAGATAAAATATAAATGAACTTAGGTGAAGAGCTCAAAATTATATGGAAACACCCTTTACATGCGCTTAAAGCGCATGTAAAGGCACAAACAACCTTTACATGCGCTTTAAGCGCATGTAAAGGCACTATGAAGTGCAAAACATGGAGTTAAGCATAAGAGGTCCTCCTCATACCTCATAAGGTGTTCCTGCTTGTGGAATTAGTGTTTCAAAGCTCCATTACCACTTTTGGCTGCTATGAAAATGTTCAAACACCCTTTACATGCGCTTTAAGCGCATGTAAAGGCACTACTGAAGTGCAAAACATGGAGTCATGCATAAGAGGTCCTCCTCAGACCTCATAAGGTGTTCCTGCTTGTGGACTTAGTGTTTCAAGGCTCCATTACCACTTTTGGGTGCTATGGAATTGGTGAAACACCCTTTACATGCGCTTAAAGCGCATGTAGAGGTAGAAACACCCTTTACATGCGCTTTAAGCGCATGTAAAGGCTATTTCTACCTCTACATGCGCTTTAAGCGCATGTAAAGGGTGTTTCTACCCCTCTACATGCGCTTAAAGCGCATGTAAAGGCTTGTTCTTCAATAGAATTTACTATAACATTGTCAAGCACAAGATTTGAGCATTTTGAGATGAAGTATTGAAACAATTTAGTTGAAAAGCACCAAATCATATGAATATCCATATAATTAAATGGACATTGGTCTTTACATGCGCTTTAAACGCATGTAGAGGGATAAAATATTAAAATAACAAAGGAAAGTTAATATGTAATGTAACATCCTGAAAAATTTAATTTAAGATTAGAGAGTGTTTTGGGAAATAATAAACGGAGAAATTTGAAATTTTGGAATTTTTACGAATGTTTGGTGATTTTTGGGATATTTTGGAAATTTTGAGTAATGAATGTGCAAATAATTAACTAAGCAATTCAAGAATTTGAAATATGAGGGAATGGTGAAACCCAAAATATTTTGAAGGTTAAGGAGATTGGAGGCTAGTTTAAGTGGATTTAATTTAAAATAGTACACTATGGCAAGTTTGGGCTACAAATTATCATATGCCACCCTTATTTCACCAAACCAAACAAAGCCCTCTCCTCCCTTATAACACCAAAACACGGCCTCCACCCCTCCCTCACTCTCAAACCCTTCGTCCTCCTCCTCCCTCCCTCTCTCAAGCTCCGATCTTTTCCCCTCCGGCGACGGCGAGCTTCCGGCCGCCACACAACAGCGTCCACCGCCGGAAGCTAACCCTCGGATCCCCCTTCTTTTTCATTGTTCTCCTCCATCCTCCCTTGTTCTGCTCGTCTTCAACGTTCTCCATGCTTTCTCCTCCGGGTTCTTCGTTTTTCCGGCGAGCAGCGGAGGCCGAGAGTAAGTGATGGGTAAGTCTCAGCCTTTTCTTGTATTCCTCAAGCCGGGATGCTTTATCATATTGATTTCTCATTTTCATTTCCTTTCGTTTCCTTCTTTGCATCGGCCTCCCTTTGTTCCGTTATGCTTAATCGGCGCTCGACGAAGAATCACGGCCGAGCCGACCGCCATCTAACCTGCAAGTTTCTGGGCTTCAATGTTTCTGGGCTTCGTTTTTATTTCCTAATCTTCTTCTTCTCCAGGTGGTTCTCCTTCTTCACGTTGTGGAGCACAAAGCCCTAATCAGATTTTCGTCTTCAATTCGAAAATTCACCTCTCATTTCGTCATTCTACAAAAACACACATATACTTCTGTTTCTCCATATGACTGCTCCCAAGAAAAATTACAAAGAGAAAGCTCTCCTTCGCAAGTAAGTCATATTCAATTTTGCGTTCAACCTTATTTTTCTCATGGCACACTTTCAATGTTAAGGCATTAGGTTGTTATGTTAGCTACCATGATATGATTGAGCTCAAACTTTGTACTTTTGTTTTTGTTATTGGAAAGATATCATTTTTATTGCCTCTTTATTAACAATTAATTACTCTGCTTATGATATCATTAACCATGTCATTTGAGTTCTGATGCTGCAGGAACTTATTCCAACTTAGTTTATTTTGAAGCAATTGGTTTCCTGAACTGAATATGAAAAAATTGTAACTTTGAATGAACTCATGATTATAGATTGTATGATTGTGGTTTGTTTAGTAAGGGGGTAAAACAAGGGGCGGATATATTTGTTTTAGATGGGTATGTTGGGTATTTGAATGGTGTGTGATCTTTATATGTGATTTTGATGTTGGAAATACCATAGGGATGAGAAGCCTGAAGAGCCGGAAACGCCAAAATATAGAGACCGGGCCAAAGAGCGAAGAGAAGATCTAAATCCTGACTATGAAACAACTGATTTGGGACTTCATGCTGTTGCTCCTCCTGGTACTGTAGATATACGGTAAGGCTTGTTTCATTATCTGTTGTATATGTGATAATATGTATTAATGCCTTTCTAGTTTGGCTCCCCTTTCTCCCCTCAGAATAGACCCTGAAATGTAGAATATCTTGTGGTTGCTTACACTTTGCCATTGCATGGCTTCTATGATAATGTGACCACTTGTTGTAGGTCAGCTGATGCCCACAAGTTGTCAATTGAGAAGAGCAAGTACCTTGGAGGTGTGTATTTTAATTTTGTCTTGGAAAAACCCCCCTCCAGAGATAAGGTTTAGATTCATCAGAAAAGAAGCTGATATAAAGTTATTTCCCTCACGTTTTTACTAATCAGCGTTGCTAGCTTTTGAACCATAAAAGGTGCATAAGATTTGTTGATTTCTAAAATATAGATTTGGGTAGATGTCTGATTCAGGGGAATACTCAGGTCTTTTGACTTGTTAATGACATTTCTAGCCTGCTATGGATAAGTCAATATTAATGTGAACAGTTTCTACCGTAGCCTGGCCATTGATAGCCTTCCTTATGTATGCAATTAACAGGGGAAAATTTGGATTTTGCTTTATTGATGTTTGTCAGGTGATGTGGAGCACACTCATTTGGTCAAAGGTCTAGATTATGCTTAGTGAAGCTGTAATGGAGCCTTGTTTGTTGCTTTGTTGGATTTATTGATCTCTTGCCTTTCTTTCTCTTCTCTGTTTTTAAATCAGCATAGTACAATAAAGGAAACGGGATGTCCAATGATATTAGCATGTGGTTGTATAATAATAAAGCTTAATAGTGACTTGTTTTGTGAATTTTTGTTCTTCATTATGTTGGCCGAATCATATTGGTATTTCATGTTTTATTCCTTGGAGATTTCTGTATTGGACACCTGAAGTTTCGAATGAATGTGCATTTGGATGAAATAAAATGAAGGATCTGTTGGATACATAGTATTTTGTTAGGATTTTGGGGTTCCAAAACTTTAATGAAGTTGCAGAATTTTATTAGAATTTTGCTGAGAAGTTTTGATTGGTAAATCTCTAAATCATTCGTCTAAAACATAATGTTCCATCAGTTTTCTCATACCGGAGTTCACTTTCACTATCTGATGATCATTAAATTTACACTCCTATGTTATTTACTGGAATTTTTTATTGCTCTTATATCTATTCTCATAATACATGAGCTTACACGTAACTGGTATAAATGAAATTGTTTGATTGTAGGTTGTAAATCTACAAAGCCGTGGTTATGAGAAAATTCTTTTGATATAATGCTAGTTGGTTCTATGAACTACAGCTAGTATTGGTGGTTATAATGGGAAATAATGTAAATTTATAATAATTTTTTTTAAAAAAAAACATTCTATACATGCGCTTAAAGCGTATGTAAAGGGGCCACCTGTACATGCGCTTAAAGCGCATGTAGAGGTATGTACCTCTACATGCGCTTTAAGCGCATGTAGAGGCACATCTACATGCGCTTAAAGCGCATGTAGAGGTACATACCTATACATGCGCTTTAAGCGCATGTATAGCCCCCCAGCTCTTTACTTTTCTGGGCAGCTTTGAATGCTTGAAGGTGTTCTTAGTTTCTCGCTCTAACTTCTCTCAAGAATATTCAAAGATAATTGATTGCTTCATAAATGAAGTTGAGCTCCCTTATATAGTCTTCAAACATTTTGAACTCTTGGTAGGTGGGCTAGCCGTTTGAATATGGCCGTTTTTCCCATGTTACCGTTTGCCCAATAAATGCTTCATCAATGCATAGCAGGGTTGACTTGCTTTATCTCTGAAAAGTAGTCCTGACACCTCTGCTCTGACAAAAGCATTCTGACACTGCATCTCTGAACGTTCTGACATTCTGATTGCTTGCGGAAGCAAAATCACATCCGGAAGCAACCTTACTTAGTGTGCTGCATTTGAACGTTAGTTTAGCAATATAAGCACATAGTCACATGCAGTGGGTGTTCCCTTAGTCTAACGTGTATCCGGAAGCACTTCTACATCTGGAAGTAAATTCACTTGATGAAGGATTTAGTTCACTATAACTCACTCTCGCTCAGTGTCTTTCAATCCAACAGTCAGCGCTAGTCACTAAGCTATCGGAAGCACTTTCACTTGACGTGGTAAACTCACTGACGCTTAGGGTTATATCTGTTCTATCAGTCTGCGCCAGTCTAAGTCTAACAGGAAGCAATTTCACTTGACGTGGTAAACTCACTGACGCTTAGGGTTATATCTATTCTATCAGTCTGCGCCAGTCTAAGTCTAACAGGAAGCAATTTCACTTGACGTGGTAAACTCACTGACGCTTAGGGTTATATCTATTCTATCAGTCTGCGCCAGTCTAAGTCTAACAGGAAGCAATTTCACTTACGGTTGAATCATAGCTTAGTCTTAAGGTTTTGTATATCTAGCGTTCATGGACTAAGTTAAGTCCCTAGTGAGTTACTCGCTGCCGCTGGGGGATGAAACATTCATCCGCGTGCGCAAGTCCTAGTCTATCCGGAAGTAAATCCACATCCGGTTGCACTCTTACTTGGGATCCTATGTTAACCTATTGCTTTCTAAGTACTTGGCCTATTCTTTCATATTTTAGTCCTCATCAAAACTTAAGATTCTAACATTCTCCCCCTTTTTGATGATGACAAACTTAGTTTTTATCGATTAAATTTATATGAAAGGATTATCAGAAGAATAAAAGCAATAGATAAGAACAAGTAACTTAGGCAAATATTATTGATAAGCAGAAGTTACACGTCAGAGTATACAATCAAATAACATATACAAGTAAAGAACATATACAAATAAATTACACTAAGCAAGTATGAAAGTATGCATGAAAACAAAACAAAAAGAAAAATTTCTAAGTTAAAAAAAAAATGTTTGGATTGGGGGTTCAGGGTTTGTGTGGGGGTTCAGGGTTTGTGTTTCTTTTTCCTCTCCCTCTCTTTTTGTCTCTCTTCATTCTCCTTTTGCAGTTTGGCTAACTCGGCCTCATGCACATTCTGGTTTATCTGGGCAATGATCTGCTGAAGCTCTTCTTCATCTCTTTCCCTTCTGAGCCTCTCTGATTCAATAGACTCCTCGAATGCCCTTTTCATGTTCTCCACTTCTTCATACCCAGGGAAACCTGTAGCATCGTCGAAGTAGGTGACCTCTCCATTGGGATAGTGAACAGCCCGGATTTTTACGTTCCATACAGGGAAGTTGGGATCCTCCTCAACTTCCTGGGCTTTCGTTTTCCCTTTCCCTTTACTCTTCCCTTTGCTCTTGCTAATTGGAGGAGTGGGCATGGCACTTGCTCTGTCAGCATCGAGGCAGGCCATCTGACCAAAGGATAACTTGTCTGTGAATCCAAACTTCTCAAATTCCTCAGGAGTCATGTCTTCAATTTCCAACTTGACTTCCTTCAGAATTGGAACTGCTTGAACCACTGGAGTTTCTTGCTCAACCTGGGCAGATGAAGTTCCTTGCTCAGGTAGGTCAGATGGAGTCTCTTCCTCAGTCTCATCAGATTCAGTGGTGGCAATAATTCTCCTGGCACGCTTTCTAGCAACGGCCTTCTTTCTAGACTCACTGAAGATAACTGCTGGCTCAGATGAGGGAGGAGGGGCAGATGAACGCTCAGGCGAAGGGATCTCAGACTCTTGCCCAGAGGATGCAGATGAACGCTGGCTATCTAAAGATAAGCTCTTCCTTAACTTCCTCCGCAAAGGCTCTGATAGAGGCTGGCACTCTTGCAGCACGGCTTGGCCCAGCATGGGAGTCCACTTCTTGATCCCCTGCACCAGATGTAGAGGGGACTGAAGTCTGAGAGGCACTCTCGGCCTGTGATCCTGAGCGAGTGGGCTTAGCAGGCTTGATATACTTGATGTCCATCTTCGCGATGTTGGTGGCTCCCACAGGTTTGCACTTGACATTTTCTTCCTCCACAGCAGATGTGGCCTTGATCAGATGCTTCTCTAGGAGGAAAGCAATGATAGTGGGATAGGGAAGATAGCCAGACTTGTCATTAGTTATCCAGCGCTGAAGCTCAAGGCAGATCAACTGGCCGGGGTTGATTGGCTGGTGGGAGAGGAGTCTGGGGAACCAAGGGTTGTCCAGCAGTGTGAACTCGTTGAAGTTGCCTCCCTTATGTTTCATCATTCGGGAGTAGATGTAGTACAAGAGCCTGTAAGAGTCAGACATCTTAGATACCTTTTTCCCTGAGGTTCCATACAACTTCTCGAGAGTCTCCTTGCTGAGCTTTAGTGACTCAGAGTATAGCCACTCATTCATGCTCTCGTCTGTGATCCCCATTATCTCATTCAGGGTCTTCCACGTGAACCTGAAGGTTCTCCCCCTTATAGTGGCAGTGAAGGAGAGTTTGTGAATTTGCTCTTTCCCATCAACCTTCTTGAACCTAGCCTTGCCAGTGAGGGATTGACAGAAGACACGCAGGACGTTGACGTTGTAGTCCTGGTTGATCCCCAGCAAGGGCAAGTACCTCTCGAGGTAAGGACGCAGATGTGGGAATCCTAGTTCATCAATCTTGTTCAGATCGATGAATAGGCCATGGTTGAAGATTGGAATGGATGTCTCAAACTTGGCGGCCACAGTTTCCAATGCCCCATCTCTATACACTGTAGGGTCATCTTCTTCAACCCTCTGCCTCTTGGAAGAAGGCTCTTCAGCAAATTGCACCTTCTTCTTCTTTCCTTTTCTCAGGGCTTCCCTCTCTTGCTCAGAAACCACTAACTGTTCTGCCACTCTACCAGAAGTTTCAGGCTAACCCTGAATATTTTCATCCTGCCCCGGTGTTTGCCCAGAAACTTCACGGTGTTCATGATGTTCTTCATGATGTTCATCATTTTGCCCAGATTTCCGAGAATGTTCATGACGAGATTTCCCAGATTTTGACTTGTGTTTCTTGGATGAAGAATGTTTCTTGGTAACTGGGTTGGATTCATGAGATCCGGCCATTTTTGTATGAATTTGTGGTAAAAAGAGATGATATGCGAAGAGGTGTGTGAAGGAAAATGAAGAACACGATGAAGAAGATGAAGAAAATTTCAGAGAAAATGGTGAAAGTGAAAATGATGCAAGTAAAAAGTGAAAGTGAAAAATGACACCCTATTTATAGGAAAAGTTACTGAGGGTAAAATGGTCATGTCTCTTCAGATTTTCACACATTGGGTAACGTAAACAATTTAAGTTGGAACGACACACCTGATGACAAGTGTCGCTTCATATTATCAGAAAAGACATAACGTCTCATTGGGGAACTTGAAACGTTTTCTGAAGTGACGTGTCCCTTGTACTGGTGCTGGCTCTCACTTGGTTTTATCATTCAGTGTCAGCACGAGAGCATCTGGAAGTAGTTTTGCTTCCGGTTGTACTTACTTAAGATTTAACATTGTGAGCTTGCAAAAACACATATTGGCACTCCGATGCCTAAGTTAGTATTTTTGTAAGTTTTAAAACAACCAAGTATAATAAATAGAAGTTACACATCATTTGGGTTTACCATTCCCAAATCACCTCTTATGAAAGTAAATTGGTCAACCCCCATAGGCTTGGTGAAGATGTCAGCAAGCTGTTGTTGTGTGGGGACAAACTGCACCTTGACATCCTTCTTTTGAACATGATCTCTGATGAAGTGATGTCTGACATCAATGTGCTTTGTCCTTGTGTGCTGAACTGGATTCTTGGCGAGGCTGATAGTGCTTGTGTTGTCACAGAGGATAGGTGCCTCAGGGAACTCCAAGCCAAGATCTCTGAGTTGGTTCTTCAGCCACAACACTTGAGCACAACAACTTGCTGCAGCAATGTATTCTGCCTCAGTGGATGACAAGGACACACAGGTTTGCTTTTTGCTGGCCCAAGACACCAGACAACCACCAAGGAAGGCGCATTGTCCACTGGTGCTCTTCCTATCTGTTTTATAACCTGCATGGTCAGAGTCAGAATAAGCCCACAAGAACTCTTGGTTTCCTCTGGGGTACCAAAGACCAAGTTCTTGTGTTCCCTCAAGGTATCTCAGGATACGTTTAACACATGTTAAGTGTGACTCCTTGGGGTTGGCTTGAAACCTAGCACACATGCCTACACTAAATTGAATGTCAGGCCTGCTGGCTATTAAGTATAAGAGGGAACCTATCATTCCCCTATACATGGGCAGGCTGACAGATTTACCCTTTGCGTCAGCATCGAGTGCGGCAGTGGTGCTCATAGGAGTGTCATACTCCTTGCATTCATCCATCCCAAACTTTTTGAGTAGCTCTTTGCAATACTTAGCTTGGGAGATGAAGATTCCATTTTTATTCTGTTTGATTTGCAGGCCTAGGAAGAACGTAAGTTCTCCCATCATTGACATTTCAAATTCACCCTGCATAGTCTTAGAGAAATCTTCACAAAGCTTTTCATTAGTTGCTCCAAAAATAATATCATCAACATAAATTTGGACAATTAGCATATCTCTATCTTTGTGAAGGACAAACAGTGTATTATCTAATTTGCCCCTTGAGAAACCCTTGCCCAGCAAAAAGCTGCTGAGTCTCTCATACCAAGCTCGAGGAACTTGTTTCAGGCCATATAAAGCTTTCTTTAGTCTATACACATGTTTGGGGTGCTTATGGTCCTCAAAGCCAGGAGGTTGTTCTACATAAACCTCTTCTTTAATATAACCATTAAGAAATGCGCTCTTTACATCCATTTGATATAACCTAAAGCTTTTCATGGATGCAAAGACTAGAAGAATCCTTATTGCTTCAAGTCTAGCGACTGGAGCAAAAGTTTCTTCATAGTCAATGCCTTCTTCTTGGTTGTATCCTTTGGCTACTAGTCTGGCTTTGTTTCTTGTGATTTGACCTGTCTCATCTAGCTTGTTTTTGAAGACCCACTTGGTCCCTACTATGGATTGATGAGACGGCCTTGGGACTAGTTCCCAAACTTGACTTCTCTCAAATTGATTTAGCTCTTCCTGCATGGCAATAATCCAGTCGCAGTCCTCAAGAGCTTGTTCAACTGAAGTTGGTTCGATTTGAGATAGGAATGCTCCAAACTCAACTTCATTTTGAACTTGTCTTCTAGTTCTGACACCAGAAGAAACATCACCAAGCACTTGATCAAGAGGATGATCCCTGTGATGTCTCCTAGCTATTGGCAACTGTGCCTCCTCAGGCACGGGTTGCACTCCAGGTTCATCACTGGGTTCATCTTCTTCTTTGGGATTGCTTGTTGGTGTTTCTTTTGGTGGTGAGGAAGATGATGGTAGTTTTGGAAGATTAAGTATTCCATCATCCTCTGTGGATTATCCCCATGTAGGAGTTTCATCAAATACAACATGCATGGATTCTTCTACAGTTTTAGTTTTCATGTTGTATATTCTATATGCTTTACTCCTAAGGGAATATCCTATGAATATACCTACATCAGCCTTTGGATTAAACTTACCCAAATTTACCTTTCCATTGTTATGCACATAGCATTTTGATCCAAATATTCTGAGGTGGCTGATGTTGGGCTTCCTCCCTTTGTATAGCTCGTATGGAGTCTTGTCAAAGCCCTTGCGAACATAGGCTCTGTTGGAGATATAGCAAGCAGTGCTCATAGCGTCCGCCCAGAACACTTGAGAAACCTCTTTCTCATTGAGCATGCTTCTAGCCATCTCTGTCAGAACCCTGTTCTTTCTCTCGACAACTCCGTTCTGTTGAGGAGTCCTAGGAGCTGAGAAGTTGTGTTCTATGCCATTTTGTTCACATAGCTCAGAGAAGCTATGGTTCTCAAATTCTCCTCCATGGTCTGTCCTTATGGCTGTGATTTTGAGCTCTCTCTCATTCTGCACTTTCTTAGCCAGGACAACAAAAGCATCAAAAGCATCTTGCTTAGAGGCAAGAAACATAGTCCACGTGAACCTTGAATAGTCATCCACCACCACTAGAGCATATAGGTTTCCACCCAAGCTCTTCACTCTCGCTGGCCCAACCAAATCCATATGGATTAGTTCCAAGGGCCTGCTGGTGGAGACTCTCTTCTTGGTTTTAAACGAGGACTTTGTTTGCTTCCCTCGTTGGCAGGATTCACAAATAAAATCATGCTTAACTTTAAAGGAAGGAATACCTATAGCTAGCTCATTTTTAATTAGCATATCAAGTTGAGTAAAATTAACATGAGCTAACCTCTTATGCCAAAGCCAACTATTTTCGTCACTAGATATTAAACATTTTTCTTCTAGCTGTTGACATAAGTCCAGGGTATATAGGTTTCCGTTTCTATTTGCCTTAAGTTGGCCTTATCTAAGTTCAGATCCTGCTTATCTACTATTATGCACTCATGTGAATCAAAGATTACCCAATTTCCTTTGTCAGTGCTCTGGCTCATGCTCAGCAGGTTGTGACAGAGACCGTCCACCAGATAAACGACTTTCACTGGTCCAACTTCTCCACTTTGATTTCCTCCAAAGGTAACTGTGGCTCCGTCTTTGATCACCAGAGATTTGAACTTGTCTCTGTCTCCAGTCATATGTCTCGAGCATCCGCTATCGATGTACCATTTTCTGTTCTTGGATGCCTTGAGACACACCTGAAATAATCAAACAACCTTAGGTACCCAACCTCTCTTGGGTCCTCTGTCATTAGTTTTTAGTGCCCTTGGTCTAGTGTTGGCCTTAACCTTGGGCTTATGATCATTTGGAGCCTCTGGCCTAGTGCTGGCTCTTGGCTCTTGGGTTTTCCCTGTGGAATGGTTCCAGGCTCGGGATCCTTGTCCTCTCTTGGTTTCCTTTGCAGGTGGAGGATCCTTTGTAGCCTTGGTTCCTTTAGGGACCCATTTGTAAGAACTCCTTGCTCCATGCTTCTTGGCATTACAGGTGGACATGGAGTGTCCTTTCCTGTTGCAGTAGTTACAGAAGCTGAAGGGTGAGGAGCTATGACTAGTGGCTTTATGGAAGAACTTTAAGTAAGGCTTTACTTTTGGTTCTACCCACTTTTTCCCTCTAGGGGTATATCCTAAGCCAGTTCTATCCCTATATGCCCTTTGATTCATTAAGATTATATTTAACATTTCTGAACCATTGGTAAACTTCTGTAGGGCATTTTGCAGCTTGTCTTTCTCAGCTGAGATTTTGCTGCAATTAGGGCAGCTCTCAAGTGTTGGGGCGTTGGGTTCTACTTGGGGAGAACCCTGGCCATCCACTACCGGAAGCCTTCTAGCTTCCGCTAGCTCTTCACTTAGTGAGTCCACCTTGGACTCAAGTGATTCCTTTTTAGTTTTCAACACTTTATAGGCTTTACATAGTCTAGAGAATTCTTCATGAACCTCATTGTAAGCCTCTTGTAGTTCAGAAAGAGTTACCTCATGATCTTCGTTGGTGAGGTCAAGATCTGAAGATGCTTCCTCATCATCTTCTCTAGACCAGGCAGAGGTTGGCAACTTCTTCTTCATCACTTGCTTCCTCATCTGAGCTATTCACCCAAATGGAGGAGACGAAGGCCTTTCTTTTGTCTTTGCCTTTTGACCTCTGCAGGCTGGGACACTCAGCCTTGAAGTGACCAGGCTTCTTGCATTCAAAGCACACAGGGACCTTTTCCTTCTTGTATCCCTTCCTCTGGCTGGAGTCACCTCTCTGATAGCCTCCTTTCTTTCTGAAGAACTTTCTGAATTTCCTCACCATCATAGCCATCTCCTCATCGTCCATTTCCTCCTCATCATCCTCATCATCATCATTGATCTCCTTGCTGGGAGCAACAAGAGCAAGGTTCTTGTTCTTGGATGAGGCTTGAGGAGCTCTCATAGCCAGCAAGGTAGGTTCGTATTCAGCAAGAGAGCCAAATAATGCGGTGATGGAGCTGGTTGATTCTCCTTGCACTTCTTGCAAGATAGTTACTTTGGTGATCCAGTCACCCTTCAAGATCTTTAGGATCTTGCTTACTTGCTCTCTTTCAAGAATATCCTTACCCAGCGAGGCCAAATTGTTGATGAGATGGGTGAACCTGAGCTCCAGCTCTCTGATAGGCTCAGTGGGACTTAGCATGGCGAACTTGTGAAATTCTTCCACCAGCATCTCAACACGTCTTGCTTTTACTCCCCTGGTTCCAGAGTGAGCAGCCTCAAGAGCCTCCCACATATCTTTAGCATTTTTGTGGTGGCTGATCCTGTGAAACTCTTTGGGGCTGAGAGCACACTGGATGTAGTGCATGGCCCGATGGTTCAGTTGGACTAGAGCATAGTCCTCAGGAGTGTATCTGGCTCTCACCTTAGCAAATCCATCCTCATCTAAGGGAGTTTGATCCCCACGTTCTATTACGTCCCAGAGTCTAATGTCACTTGACTTGATATAAGTCTCCATTCTAAACTTCCAGAATGGATAGTTGTACCCATCGAAGCCTGGGGGCTTGTTGGGTTGAACAGAGACATCTGGTAGAGAATAGTCTGTATCCATTACTGGATCTTTGCTTTCTGATTCGTTGGAATCGAGTGAGAAAGACCCGCTCTGATACCAAATGAAAGTAATGGATGCACAAGAGGGGGGGTGAATTGTGCTTCAAAAATAAATGCTCGAGTAAATCAACACAAGAGTTATACTGGTTCGGTCTACCTGACCTACGTCCAGTCCTCAACCACCCAGGCCGAGTTCCACTATATCTCAGGTTTTAAATCGGGTTCACCTGAAACCTTACAACCGCAAGTTTTGCACGGGATCACTTGCAACCTTACAATTACAAGTTTTACACAGACTCACTTGTAACCTTTCTAACTAGCTCCCCCTCACACCAAGCAAGGGGTTAACCTTTACACTTAAAGGATTTTTCTGACTAAGTTCTCTCAAAGAACGGATGGTGTTACACACTTAAGTACAATCAATGCTCTTATAACAAGAAGAGACTTAACAACAAAGAGTACAGAATATGTAGATGAAAAGGATCACTCGATGTGTTAAATGCTCTTTACTTTTCTGGGCAGCTTTGAATGCTTGAAGGTGTTCTTAGTTTCTCGCTCTAACTTCTCTCAAGAATATTCAAAGATAATTGATTGCTTCATAAATGAAGTTGAGCTCCCTTATATAGTCTTCAAACATTTTGAACTCTTGGTAGGTGGGCTAGCCGTTTGAATATGACCGTTTTTCCCATGTTACCGTTTGCCCAATAAATGCTTCATCAATGCATAGCAGGGTTGACTTGCTTTATCTCTGAAAAGTAGTCCTGACACCTCTGCTCTGACAAAAGCATTCTGACACTGCATCTCTGAACGTTCTGACATTCTGATTGCTTGCGGAAGCAAAATCACATCCGGAAGCAACCTTACTTAGTGTGCTGCATTTGAACGTTAGTTTAGCAATATAAGCACATAGTCACATGCTGGTGTTCCCTTAGTCTAAGGTGTATCCGGAAGCACTTCTACATCCGGAAGTAAATTCACTTGATGAAGGATTTAGTTCACTATAACTCACTCTCGCTCAGTGTCTTTCAATCCAACAGTCAGCGCTAGTCACTAAGATATCGGAAGCACTTTCACTTGACGTGGTAAACTCACTGACGCTTAGGGTTATATCTGTTCTATCAGTCTGCGCCAGTCTAAGTCTAACAGGAAGCAATTTCACTTGACTTGGTAAACTCACTGACGCTTAGGGTTATATCTATTCTATCAGTCTGCGCCAGTCTAAGTCTAACAGGAAGCAATTTCACTTGACGTGGTATCTATTCTATCAGTCTGCGCCAGTCTAAGTCTAACAGGAAGCAATTTCACTTCCGGTTGAATCATAGCTTAGTCTTAAGGTTTTGTATATCTAGCGTTCATGGACTAAGTTAAGTCCCTAGTGAGTTACTCGCTGCCGCTGGGGGATGAAACATTCATCCGCGTGCGCAAGTCCTAGTTTATCCGGAAGTAAATCCACATCCGGTTGCACTCTTACTTGGGATCCTATGTTAACCTATTGCTTTCTAAGTACTTGGCCTATTCTTTCATATTTTAGTCCTCATCAAAACTTAAGATTCTAACAAACCCAATAATGCTTATCTATAATAACAAGCAAGAAGAAAGAGAGAGAGAGAGAGAGAGTGAGGATAAAGATATATAGTTGAGATAAATTGATAATATCATGTGCAAATAACTAACTTAACTAACTTCTTTAATCTACTCAAATTAGAGAAAATGATCTTATACTCCCTCCGGTCCTAAATATAAGATCTAGTTGATTTTTTTGTAAAATCCTAAAAAAGAAAAATAAGCTAATTATAAATTGATTTATCTATTTTTTTCACTTAGACTAGTTTATTTCACATATAAACTAATGGATCATCTAAAAATACATCAAGTATATCATAATTTAATAACCTATTTCGTAATCTTAATCTCTCCAAAACAAAAGTCAACTAGGTTATTTAAGACCGGAGGTACCGAGCTAGTTTGGAATTTTTTTGGGAAAATTAAATATAAGTCCCTGGTAAGGGACATAATACTGATAAATTCCTAAAAATTGAAAATATTAAGGTAGAGTCCCTTGGGACCTCACTTTAATTATTTCTGAAACGTGGGCCCCACCATTTATATTAAAATATTCTCCCCCTCCCCCTTCTCTCTCCTCCCCGGCCCCTCCTCCTCCCCATCTTCTTCTTCGGCAGGCAGCCCCCACCCCCGCCACCCCCGCCGCCGAACACCACCACACATATCTCCGACCACCGCCACCACCTCCTTCCCCGTCTTCTCCTCCAGCCGTCGCGTCTCGCCGGAGCTCCCACCCTCCTCCCTCATCGACTCCCTCCCCACCTTCACCTTCACCTTCTCCTTCCCCACCCATCGACCTCATCCACCTCACCGACCATTCCCTCCACCGGCCGATTCCTCACCTCCGTCCAAACCCCACGTCCCTCCTCCTCTTCTTCGACGCCTCCCAGCTCCATGACGGAGGAGAAGGTGAAGGTGAAGGTGGGGAGGGAGTCGATGAGGGAGGAGGGTGGGAGCTCCGGCGAGACGCGACGGCTGGAGGAGAAGACGGGGAGGGAGGTGGTAGCGGTGGTCGGAGATGTGTGTGGTGGTGTTCGGCGGCGGAGGTGGGGGGCTGTCTACCGAAGAAGAAGATGGGGAGGGGGAGGGGGAGGAGACAGAAGGGGGAGGGGGAGAATATTTTAATATAAATGGTGGGGCCCATGTTTCAGAAATAATTAAAGTGAGGTCCCAAGGGACTCTATCTTAATATTTTCAATTTTTGGGACTTTTTCAGTATTTTGTCCCTTACCAGGGACTTATATTTAAATTTCCCAATTTTTTTAACTGTAATAGGAGTAAAGTTATATTGATAAAAAAAAAACTGTAATAAGTCTGTAATCATCGTCTTCAACTGAACATTTCTCCGAAAGAACCTTTCTTGAGTTTCTTCTATAATTCCTTTCGTCGTATCAAAGATACTCCAAACTCAACATTCCATCTTCTTCTCTCCCCCTCAACATCCCAACCACCCTTCTTTCAATTCAATTTCCAAACTTCATTCCATGATTTCCATCCTCTTCGAATGATTACTTTTTCAAAATTCTAGGGTTTCTGATTTCACTGTACAACACCATGACTGACACCAACGGAATCAACACCATCAACAACAACAACAACAACCACGACAACAACAACAACAACAACAACCACGATAACAACAACATTAACATCATCACTAGTAACAGCAATAACCGCCACCAACAACGAGAAGATCTGAGCCGTTACTTTCTGGAGTTATCTCGCAATGGTTCATCACAAGGAGCGTGTGATATGGATGAGGACGAGGAGGGGCCCACGGAGCTGAACACTATTAACAGCTCTGGAGGGTTTCTTGTGGTGTCCCCTGATAAGCTTTCTGTGAAGTACACTAGTGTTGATCTTCATGGCCATGATGTTGGTGTTGTTCAGGCTAATAAGCCTGCTCCAAGGAAAAGGCTTGTGTATTATTTTGAGATTTATGTGAAGGATGCTGGAAGTAAAGGGCATGTTTCTATTGGGTTTACTAGTAAGGGCTTCAAGATGAGGAGACAACCAGGGTAAGTTTTGCTTGTGATGTTTGGTTTGGTTATTTGGTGGTGTTAGAAAATGAGCTTGAGGTAGAAAGGTTAATGTGTTGTGTTGCTAGAAGGAGGGATAGGGTGATTTGGTTTTAGGTACTATCTATCTGGTACTAAATATAAGAACTAATTGACTTTTTTGGAGAATCCTAAGAAAGCAAAATGAACCACTTAAGCGTAACATATTTTGTATATTAATAGATCATATGTTAGTTTATAAGTCAAATAAAGTAGTTTAGAGGAAAAATTTAGGAAAATCAATTTTAATTATCTTATTTAGCTTTCTTAGGATTTTCCCAAAAAGTCAACTATGTCTTCTATTTAGGACCGGGGGAGTAGTTTGGAACATGATTTGAGACCTAATAATAGTAAATTGTGTGGCTTTTGGCTCGTTAAGTGGTGTTGGAAGATGCAAGTATTGGTATTTCGCGAGAGAATAGGACTGAAGAAATCGGTCTAGTAGAGATGGTGATTGTAAAGTGGAAAATTGCATTTCTTACCATTTCCCTTGGGACAGTTTGACCTATGTTAATTTTAATAGATGTTTGATCAGGCCTCATGAATTAATAAAGTGTTTTGGAATATGAATCTCATTGTGTTTGTTTTTGAGTAGGTATGTGTGCTAGAGAAATAGTTGATGTATTCTATGAAACTGAAGGGTGAAGCACGGGTGTGATATTTTTCATTGGTATAACTTAAAGGCTGAAGCACAATGTTGAAGTTCCCTTCATTATTTGGTGGTCCTGTTATCCTATTATGCCTTCCAAATTGTTTGACTTATGATACCATAGTTAATCTTATCATGTGTTCTACTATCAACATTTGAGTTTTTCTTGTCAGCAAAATCAGATCAGTTTTCAGTGAATGCATGTAGACAGTCTAGCTAATTCTTCATCTCTTGTGGCATATTTACATGAAATTCTTGAATCACTTTCTTAAAGGCTTTGCCTATTGGTTTATTCTGCATCTTTTTAGTGTAATGATTCTCCAATATTATGCACACAGCTGATTCTACAGCTTTCATTACATAGATATGGAATTGCCGTATGGTTAATTGTTAATTGTATTTGTATTTGTGTAGAAATGTTATAATGCTACTTTTGTTGGCCAGCATGACAATTCATCGATTAGAGCTTAACATAACACTGGGTAATTTGGCTGAAAATTATATAGAATATAGAGGCAACAAATTTTAATTCATTTAATTGGTGGTTCTAATTGATGAAAAATTAAAATAGTTGAGCATGTTAGATGATTTTCATTTACTGATGAAATGATTCAGTAATGATTCTAATAATGAATTAATTCTGAAAAGACAATACAGCCAAGTTCATGATAGATGGATGCTTGTTATTTAGTGAAGGTTGTCTTCATTTCACTATTCTCTGATCTTTTTCTTATTTGTTTGGGAGCGTGATCTAAAACCATTCCATGTTGCTAATTTGCCCGTGAAAAAGGAAACTGGTGTTGTAAACTTGTATGGACAAATAGATTAAAGTCGTTAAATCCTGGATTTTGTTCATATATTTACATATAGATGCGATTTTTATTTAATCCTTTCACATTTTTTATGGTAGGTGGGAGCCCAATAGTTATGGGTATCATGGGGATGATGGATTACTTTATCGTGGACCAGGGAAGAGTGAAACATTTGGCCCAACATTTACATCAGGTGATATAGTTGGTGGTGGAATTAACTATGCGACACAAGAATTTTTTTTCACGTAAGATGTGCTCTGTGCCTCTTAGTCCAATGGTTTTATTTTCTGGGAATGAATTATTTGTTATATGTGCTTTTTGATTTTTGTTGTCGATGCCTCAATGATATTGGTTCAGATCTCTAATGGGTATTACTGCCTGATAATACCAATGCAATATTGAGAATTGTTATTGATATAAAAAGCTGCAATTGTTTATATTTGTCTAATAAGTTGTAAAATTATTCAATGAAGTGTATGTTAAACATATGATCTATTTAGCTTGTTTACAATATTGTTCGCTTACTGTAACATAAAAATGGTTGATTTCTTATCATTAATTTATTACTGTTGTGAACTTGTGATGACAGTAAAAATGGGCAAGTGGTAGGAACAGTTTTCAAGGATTTGAATGGACCACTTTTTCCAACCCTTGCTGTCCATAGCCAAAACGAAGAGTATGTTATATTCCTTGCTCTTGATATCATGCATTTCGTTGTATTTATCAATTTTATCAATGTGAATATGTTTTAATCAGTTTTTCCTAGTGGAATAGATATCTGTAATAGTGGATAATTGTGCTACGATATTCCATCTATTGAGACTTGAGAGTGTTCAATTCATTACAATTGATATGCTTAATTGAAGATGTTAACTCCAAGATATGCATTAAGCCCTAGTTTCAATTCCTCTTTTGTTTGTTCTGGTCTTATTTTTGCTGAATTTGGGAACCTTTACAATAAGAAATTCCGTGATAGGTGAAAGGTGATGTAACCATGCAACAATTTTATTTGACATGTTCTGTAGTGGAGATAAAGAGTAATTGTCCCCCTTCCTACATTTTCTGGTGCTATTTTCATTTAGTTTTTGTTTTCTTTTCTTTTGAGACATTGATTTATCTTTTTTGTTTGCATCTTTTGTCCCTTTGATTACTGTTACCTCTGCTTTTCTGATGAAGAACACTCTTCTGTCATAGTTTTGCATGTTTAAAAATTAGTTGGTGAAATTATAGGATGAAAATAGTACTCGTCTTCGATTATTTCTTAATGAATAAGCAGTACATTTATAGATTAAATTAGGGTTTTATCAAATTCCTAGTTAGAGGAGAATCTAATCAAATCTGTTTGGAATTTGAATCAGATTCTGTTATCCTAATATTCTAAAATCATGGAAAGTAAAAATTACAAATAAAAATTACACAGAAAGTAATTAGGATTAAGTACCCCTAATTTAAATTTCAAAATAACATAACACACTAACTAGTAAAGACAACTCTCAAAAGTTGGGATGTTTAATTTTAAGAGTTTGTAATGTCTTTATCTGGCAGGGTGAATGTGAACTTTGGGCAGAAACCGTTTGCTTTTGATGTGAAGGTAACAAATTTTTTATGTTCCATCTTTCCTCATTCATTTTTGTTGTGTTTAACTGTATATAGCTACCTTGCAATTAGTTTTTTCAGCCTTTATTTAGTTTATCATGCCTATGACATCTGCACACTTTACTCTCCTGTAATTTTCTTGCAGATTGTTTCACTTTTGGAACATAAGAAAGTGGATATTTGATGTTTCAATAACTGGAGATGTCAATTTTCTGAATAGATAAAATTGTCTTTCTTTCATCCCATATTTTTTGCATGTTATGAAATTTTAATGTTCTGGAAATCGATCAGAGCAGAAGTCTCTGCCAGAAATTTTCTAGCTTGATACTTTTAACATACTTTGATTTTTCTTGTTCAGCATCCATAATCCATAATTGCTAATAATTTGGTTTTAGTGTCAAGATTATAGACAGATGAAACTTATATTCAAATCGTGCATTCATATTGCCCCTGCACAAATTTTTAGATGCACTAGTTGATGAAAATGTACAAAGGTCCTTTAAGAGAGAATTTGCCTTGTCACTAGTTATTTAGGGCTCATTTGGTCGTGGGAAAGTTGCCCAAAGAATTAGAAATGGAAAGTGAAGTGGGTCACATTCTGTAAAAAGTTATCTTATGTTACACATTTCTAACAGGGGACAATTACACCACTACTCTCGCCTAAATCGATTTTGATGGCTCAAAATTGATTTACCTATTTTTTCCCCTTAAACTAGTTTATTTTACCTATAAACTAATGGATAATCTAAAAATATATTAAATATTTCATCATTTAATAACATATTTCGCAACCTTAATCTCTCCAAAAAAAAATCAATTAGGTCCTATATTTAGGACCGGAGGTAGTAATATTTAACAATAAGTTTGTTTATTTTTCTTAACTTTATTGGTGTGCTTGCTTGTATGTCTAAATATTTCTTATTCGAAAAGGAATTTGAAGTTCAAGAAAGGATGAAGCAACAAGTGAAGATCGAGGAAATATCTCTCTCATCCAATGTTAGTTATGGGTGAGATATTATTGCACTTCAGTATCATTTTTTGGATTATGTTTCAGTCACCATTATGTTTTATTCATATAGGGATTATGGTTAAGGGCAAATTGTTCTCTCCTTTATTAAGAGATGACTTAATTTCACGGTGCATCCTTATACAATGAAAATCTGCATTTCCCTACCATTAATGAATGGAAAATAAAAAAACCTACACCTAATTTCATTTTATACACTCCTGAACTGTAAAAAATGGTTGTTTCATAAATTTGATGGTTTCCTTGTCAGAATGGATTTAGTTGTTGTTTGTATTTCGGTTTTAAAGGGAAGGACATTATAGCATTGCCATTTCATAATTAAGGTAAACATCATGCAACTTGGTGGTCTCTTAGGTGAGGGAGAGTGTTATTCACTTCAAAACACTATTAGTTTTTGGTAGAATAAATATATCATCTTTTCATTTATTTTTGCTTTATATGAACTTTTTTGTTGGGTTTTGTAGTGAAAATACCAATTTTCTTGTTGATAATCACATGATCTAGCTCTCTTTGATTGATTTTTTTCCCATAACTTTTTATTTTAAAAGGAAATAACTGGCATTTACTTGCTAGTGTGTGTGTGTGTGTGTGTGTGTGTGTGTGTACATGATCAATTTGAACTGCAATCTTGCCATATCAGATATTAGGGTTTAGGATTTAGGGGAAGTGAGAAGACTTATTATAGCTTGAGGAGTTAGTTAAGACTTTACTTCTATTTAGAATTATGAAAACAGGACATATGTCATAGCTAGGAGATAAGTCGAAGCTTATGAAACCAAAATTTTCGCATTGGTGGTTATAGAAGCTTAATGATGTGTGTTATGTCTCAGGTTGCATTATAGCCTGTCCCACTCCTAGCCTTATTTTTAACGAGAAATTAGTAAATTAGTAAATATAGAAAAATGAAGATATGTATTATAGAAATTAATGGCCTTGTAACATATGTAATGTTTAATCTTGGATAAAGGAAGCTTCATTTAAATGATGCAAACAACGTGGCACTTTGTTTTTAAATTGTGGAAACAAATTTGACTGAATAGTCTGATAAATATTCACATATTTATAATACAAATGCTTCCTAAAAGATGATTAACTTATCGTACAAGTTTCATTACTGATATTTTGGGTTGTAATACTATCTTGTGAATAATGAATTCGCCCACATTTCCTAATATCTGAGATATTCGTTGTCCTCAGAATTGTTCGTTCCTACCTTCTACACTATGGTTATGAAGATACACTCAATTCAGTTGATGAGGCTAGTAGGAGTCCTTTTCCTCCTGAATGTATAGCTCAAGAAAATGGAGTTGATGGACAAGATATAACATACGAATTAAGTCACCGAAAGACTCTGAGACAGGTATGCTGGTATTGTGCACATCTTTTGTATGTTTAGTTGGTTTGAAATTTTAGTCTGAACTTCCATTGATGCACTTTTGCAATGAAGAGAAATAGCATGGCCCCTGGATGCATTCTTTTTTTCCAGTCTTATTTTTTAACTTGTACTGAAATTTCCAAGTTTTGTGTATATGTCTGTTTACCCACATTCTAACTAGGATACATGGGATCATTGTGGATGATAATCCTTGCTTAGAGTCTGTTATCTTAATTTTTGAATTACTGTCAAAATTTTAAGGGAGTTACAGTTTCATTTTATGTCATAAATTATTAATGAAGAATGTGAAAAGTTAAATCGTGTTGATATTTGTGGTTATTTTAAAATTGTAAATGAGGGGCTAAACCATTCTTCATGACAGATTAGAAATGAAGAAGTATATGAAATTGCCCTTATTTAATTCTCCCTCAAGCCTCTTCCTCCAGACTTAATTTCTCTTTCTATTCTGGAAGACTGTAACCTCATTTTTCATCATCTCTCTTTTTTCAGATTTCTCTTTTGCTCTCTGCTACTCTCCTACGTTAGTTATGCATTTGTTAATTGTTAATAAAGCTGTGATGTGTTTTCAATTGGGTTTAGAAATTTTAGATAAATCATTCATTTCTTTCAAGAAGCTCCTGATTATGAATGCACGTTCTTTCAGCATCCGCCTTAATTTTGTTATTACTTTTTCATCTTAGCTTCACTGATTTACAATTATTACTGATCTGATTTTTTGTTGTTTAATGAAGTTAATTAGAAGTGGGGATATTGATGCTGCCTTTAGCAAGTTGCGTGAGTGGTATCCTCAGATTGTCGAGGTGGGTTGTCTTGGACCATTCAGATTACTTCCAAAAAAATCTTTTTATATTCTGCATACACTCTATTCCTTCAAATTTAGTAAGTAATTTTGTTTTTGTGCAGGATAATACATCAGCCACATGCTTTCTCCTTTATTGTCAAAAATTTATTGAATTAGTTCGGGTATATTCCTTTCCATAATTAGTTTGCTATGCATTGAACTCTGTACCTCAGAATTTTATATTAGTTTACTCAGTTTTCAATTGGAAGTATTTGAGCCCTCTGCATTTTTTCTCATGGCTTTTCTTTTGAAGACAAAAGTCTGAATAGGTGATATTCTTAATTTCTTAATGACCTTAGGTTGGAGCACTTGAGGATGCTGTCAAGTATGGAAGAATAGAATTGGCAAGGTTTTTTGGGTTGCCTACTTTTGAGGATTTAGTTCAGGTGAATATTTTCACTAGAAATGGAAACTGGTAGATCCTATATTACATAGAAATCTGAAGGCATTGTTGATGAGCTAATAAAAAAATTGATAGTTTCAGTGGGTTTGATTTGTCAAATTCATAATTGAAAATTATTGGCTATCATCCATATAAGTTCTATGCTTTTACATCTCCAAGGGTTTTGATTAACTCCCTTGTTAATGCTTGTAGAATGATAATTTTATTTAACAAAATTGGAACTCGTGTTTGCCCTTGTTTTGTCCAATATCGTGTCTCATTAATAGTTTGTTACATTTGCACTATTAAGATACTCCCTCTGATCTACGATCATTTTGACTTTTTTGGAAAAATTAAGGATGTAAAATTAATCAAAAACTGTCTATATAGCTAGCTATCTTTTTCCTCAAAATCAATTTATTCTCCTTGTGAACTGACATATAATCTAATAACATGTGGTCTTATGCAATAATTTAGACTCAATGGTCTAATTTGTTTCCTTAACTTCCAAAAGAAAAGTCAAAGTGTTTCATCTTATATTTAGGACTAGAGAGAGTTTTCGAAGTTGTCAGTTGTTGTTTCACCTTTAGATACACTTTTTCCATTTGCCAACATCATAGGTTGCTTGTATTTATGGGCAATTTATTAGTTTTCCATTGGACTTTCCTTTTGTTTAGGATTGTGTTGCATTGCTGGCATACGAAAAACCACAGGAATCCTCTGTAGGTTATCTTCTTCAGGATTCACAGCGGGAACTTGTTGCTGATACGATAAACGCAATGATCTTGTCCACAAATCCCAATGTGAAAGACCCGAAGGAGTGCTTGCGATCGTATCTTGAGAGGTTGCTCCGACAGCTCACAGCATGTTGCTTGGAGAGACGGTCTTTGAGCGGTGAACAAGGAGAAGCTTTTCAACTGCAGAGAGTACTTAGCAGTGGTAAAAGTTGCTAGTGCCAAGGTCATCATCCCATTGTTGCCCTTCTCACTCATGACACAATTATGGACTGTCACAGTGACCATTGTTCCAAAGACAATGGCAATCATCAAATTCAAATTGACCAGAGGCTTTTACCATGATATCCTTACCCACCCCATCTGAAAAAACGACCATATTGTTGCATATACTCCAGAGGGGGTGCTTTGTGCATGCAAGCTTGTAATTATTATCCTCAAAATTTGAGAGAAATCATAAGTTGAACAAGCAGTGATTTAGTTGTATGTAGGAAGTTCAATGGAATTTTCATCATTTTATGCAAGTGCCTGGGTTGCAGATGACTTTGTTGGAAACATCTCTAAATTTGGTTTCTCGTTTCCATATTGAATCCATTTGTATTTAAGTCAGTAATCAATTAATTATGGAAGGAATGATTGCACGTCTCATGTTTAACATCCTTAGTATTTAGATTAGATGAATGATCTGTAATATTCATTTTTTATGAAATTATGACTTCAAAAATTGATTATTGTTTGCCCCCTTCTACGTTAATGTAAGACAAAGCAGTGTTGGTATATATAGGTAAAAGGCAAGTACCTTATGTGTCTTAGGAATAAAATTATATTTTTTAACTTAGTAGATCAAATGGTATGGAGTCCTTACAATAGAAAAAGAGGTAGCTCGAAAAGAACTCTTAATGAAATTATTTAAGGGTAAATGTACAAAAATGGGTTCAAACTATTACGCCAAGAGCACGTAGGGGGTAACAAGTATTCTCAGGCTCAATTCTGGGACTGAAGAATAAATATGGGTGCAATAGAGGTAATGTCATTTAGTTTGACCGATGTTGACCGTTAAAACCTGATGTGGCGGGAAAAATAATTTTTTTGCTGACGTGACGTGCTTATGTGGTAATTTTTTGCTGACGCTGCGTGCTTATGTGGCACTTTTTTGCTGACGTGGCGTGCTTATGTGGCGTGTCGCGTCAGCAAACAAAATTATTTCCCCGCCACGTCAACTTTTAATGGTTAACGTCGACCAAACTAAACGGTGTTACCTATATTGCACCAATATTTATTCTTCAGTCGCAAAATTGAACCCGGCAATACTTGTTACCACTACGTGCAACTAGAGTAATAGTTTGAACTCATTTTTACACTTTTACCCACTATTTAATGAGATCTCTTACAAAGACTCTCTGAGCTTTAACATGCAACGAACTATATCTCTTATCTTAGTCATTCATCAAAACAAAGACAAGAATTATTGTGAAAAATTTCATTCCTCTGCCTCCAAACCAACCAATAAGTCAAACAAAACAAAGACTTACAATTCTCTATCCCATTCTGTGAGATAACTTAATATTGCCAATTAGTCATTGTCTTTCATCACTTGACCAGAAAACAATATCAGATTTTTTATTTTAAATGTAGGATTACATCTTCAAAAATTATATTAATTAAATACCAAAGGGTATTTTTGTATTTTCCATTAGCTAATTAGTCAAAATGCGTCATTTTTATTGTTCATTGGTTATAATGAAATCATTTATTGTTTATTTGCCAAATTGACACTTTCAAAATAGTTCAATTGCCAGAATGATCTTTAACCCATTTATAAATTCAAGAGAAACTAAATCGATTGAACTCTTATATTTAGGAGTAAAACACATTATTTCACTTGATTTACTAAATATCTTATAGGTGATGTTGAGTCACCCCCATAAAAATGAGAGCCTATGTTCAAATTCCAGTCTGGAAACACTCTCATTTGGGAAATGACACAACCTTATTTATGTTAGTAGTATTCATATCTCTCAAGTTTGAATTAATCAGTTTCTAATAAGTGCTGGATTACCAGTTGTTAGAATCTTAAGTTTTGATGAAGATTAAAATATGAAAGAATGAGCTAAACACTTAGAGAAAATTAGGCTAATATAGAACCCCAAGTAAGAGTACAACCGGATGAGGATTTACTTCCGGATGGACTAGGACTAGCGCTCGCGGATGGACATCTCATCCCCCAGCGGCAGCAAATATTTCACTAAGTCATAACTCAGTCTAAGAACATTAGTTGTATAAAATCCTTGAGACTATGTTAGGATGCAACCGGTTGTGTATTTGCTTCCGATTGCTTAGTGACTAGCGCTGGCTGTTGGTTTGGACAACACTGAGCGTCAGTGAGTATAATATGATCATAACCCAACGTCCAGTGAATTTGCTTCCGATTGCTTAGTGACTAGCGCTGGCTGTTGGTTTGGACAACACTGAGCGTCAGTAAGTATAATATGATCATAACCCAACGTCCAGTGAAAGTGCTTCCGGATGTGGAATTGCTTCCTGATGTAAGAGAGCTCCCCTAGACTAAGTGAACTCCCACTGCATGTGAGTATGTGAATATTGTTAAGACTAACGTTCAAAATGCAGTACACTGAGTGATGTTGCTTCCGGATGTGGACTTGCTTCCGCAAGCAATCATAATGTCAGAACGTTCAGAGTAGTGCAGTGTCAGAGTGCTTTTTGGCAGAGCAGAGTTGTCAGAACTACTTTTCAGAGATAAAGCAAAGTCAACCCTGCTAAGCATTAATGAAGCAACTAATGGGCAAACGGTAACATGGGATAAACGGCCATATTCAAACGGCTAACCCACCTACCAAGAGTGAGAATACTTGAAGACTATATAAGCAAGTTCATCTTCATTTATGAAGATAACTTTGACATCTTGAAGAAAGCTAGAGTGAGAAACCGAGAATATCCTTCAAGCATTCAAAGCTGCCCATTAACACATTGAGAGTTCTTTTCATCTACTTATCTTGTACTCTTTGTAATTAAGTCTCTTCACTTATTAAGAGCATTAATTGTACTTAAGTGTGTAACATTATTTGTTCTTAAAGAGAACTAAGTTTAGAAAATCCTTTATTTGTAAAGGTTGAACCCTTGCTGGTTGTAAGGGGGAGTAATTAGAAAGGTTGCAAGTGAACCTGTGCAAAACTTGTGGTTGTAAGGTTGCAAGTGATCCCGGTCTAAAACTTGCAGTTGTAAAGGTTCCAGGTGAACCCGTTTGTAAAACCTGGGGATAGTGGAACTCAACCTGGGTGGTTGAGAACTGGACGTAGGTTAGGTAGACCGAACTAGTATAAATCTTGTGTTTCATTGTTTTAAGTTTTAATTTGGTAGCACAATTCACCCCCCTTTTGTGCATCCACATCTTTCACCAGTTAATGTTTAGAAAAACAAAAATTCTCTATCTATATTTAGAAGACTTACTCTTTAATCTACCTTGGTCACCGTAACATTTCAAATTACTTTCTTTTTACATGCCCTTATGGTTCGTTTTCCATGCATAGGGCAAAGGGGTAATTGTACCTTGACCCAACATGTTCCATGTCCAGCACGAGAAGAAAGTCTCCCTTTCGATGCGTTTAATTTTCCTCGGCCTATTTTCAAACTTTCAACAATGATTGTATTCAATTTTGATACATATTTGTCTAGAAACACATCAAAACAGAATTTTGCAATAAAGTTGCTTATTATATAAAGCTAAATATTGACTAACATTGTCATGCCTTGCAAACGAAAGAAAAAAGAATAAAAGAAGAGTAATGACTCTAATTTGCCCTTCAAGTAACTACCATGGATCACTAGGCACCCTAAATTAACAGCAGACCCTAATTTGCCCTTTAAGTAACCAAAGTGGTCCAATTTTACCCTCACTTGACGGTCAATGACTTTTGAACATTAAAAAACTTCGCAAAATTTCATATTCACCTGGTATGTTTTTCTTATTTATATTTTTGTCCCTATAGTTTTTAAATTTTCGTTTTAGTCCCTATAGTTTAAAACAAGCTGTTTTAGTCCCTCAAGTTTGATTCCGATAACACAGTTAGTCCCTATAAGTTAATAAGGACTTGAATATGGGTTAATGTTGTTAAATATGCTGACATGTCACTAACGTTGTTAATTATGATGACATGAATAGATGATTAGGAAATTGATGTGGTCAAATGAGATATAAATTTTGGATTTTAAAAATAGTTAGAAAATTGACAAAATTAAACAAACTCTCACCCCCACCCCATATCAATATTTTAAATATTTTAACTTTTTAAAATCCAAAATTTATATTTTATTTGTCTATTTCAATCTCTTAGTCATCTTGTCATGTCATCATAATTAACAACGTTAATAACATGTTAAACAGTTGCACCTAAATTAACAACTTGTTGTCCTTTGCGGGCAGAGAAATAATGCTTTGATCATTACTTCTCTGCCCGCAAAGGACAACACGTTCTTTCTCCACCCTTGCACCTTATGACTAATTTGCTCTTTAACATAGGTCATCGCTTGGTACTTGGATTTGCTCCAAACACTAGGTATTCCCAGATATTTACCCTAATCATCTTCCACTGGTATATCGAGAATCTCACTGACTTTGTTTCTGATATCGGGGGAGTATTCTTCGAGAATATCAGTCCTGACTTGTTGATGTTAGCTTGTTGTCCCGAGGCTGAATAGTAGAGATTAATCAGATATGCAATTCAGTGGTAGTTCTCCTCCTTAGCATTCATAAAGAGCACGACATCATCTGCAAAGAAAGTGTGTGACAAAACAGAGCACCAATTGTGCTTATGGTACATCCTGATAAACAAATTTTCAACTTCGTGGAGGTGACACACTTCATAACCAATTCCACCCAAACCTTATTGAAGCTCATCTTAAGCATCACAACATTCAAAAAGTCCCACTCAATACGGTCGTAAGCCTTGCTCATATCCATTTTGAGAGCAAACTCATACTTGCAACTTGTTTGCTTCCTCCTCAAATAATGGAACGCCTCATGAGAAATGATAATATTATAATGGATGAGTATCCCTGGGACAAAGGCACTTTGAGACAACGAGATGCAATGATCAAGCAATGACTTCAGCCTGTTTGCCAACAGCTTAGATATAATCTTATATGAGAAATTACAAAGGTCGATAGGTCTAAACTAGGTGATAGATTCCGCTTTCTCAGTTTTAGGATCAGAACAAGGTTGGTGTTATTCAGTAAGCCTACTTCCCCACTTCCATTAAAAAATTCTCTGACCAGATTACGGACAGTTTGGCCAACCGTGTCCCATGTGCTATGATAAAAATGACCATTAAAACCATCCGGGCCTAGTGCTTTGGAGCCACCGAATTGGAATGCAGCCTCCTTGATTTCCTTATCTGAAATTGGTGTCATGAGTCTGTAATTGCCTGCCTCAGAATTACCTGGCTCAACATATTGCAAAAATTCGAAAAATCGCAAGTGTCAGAAGCCTGAAATAGGTCAGAGAAATGGTCAAGAACAGAATCAGCAATTTCAGATACCTCTTCCATCCATCTGCCATCAACCTTCTTGAGTTTCAAGATGGAAATCCTTCTCTGTCTTTGGACTGTGGCAATATGGAAGAAGCGGGAATTCCACTCACCTCTTTGTAATCACGATATTTGAGAACGTTGCCACCAATAAGCCTCCTCACGGTCCCAGGCAGATTCTAGCTTCAAATGGATCTCCTCCATCAAAATCACTTTCTCCTCAGTCATGTCCCCTTCATAGCACAGGGCTAGTTGCCTCCTTAGCTCCTAAATGAGCTTCCTACTATTGGGAAAGACTCTTCCACTCCAACACATCAAAGGCTTTCTTGCATTTCTCCAAACGCTCAGCAAAATCTTTCACACAATCCTCTCTTCTTGCCGCATGAGTTACCCCAATTATCCTTGACCACTTCTTGGGATTCCTCATGATTAACTCAGAAATTTTCAAATTTGAAAACAAAGGGGGTTTTGGTGCAGGAGTAATTCAAATCACAGAAAAGCATATGGGTCCAATCCAACAAGTTCAAGGAGGAATACTTCAGCTTTTGTGAAAGTTTCCTTGAATGCAACATTTGCAAGTGCTCGGTCAATTCGCTCCTTAATATGGGCTCCATGAATCCTCTTATTACACCATGTGAAATCGGCCCCCTTGTATCCTAGGTCCATCAAGCAATAGTCTGAAATCTGCTTTTGAAATTTCAGGATGGAACGAGCCTCCCGAGGTCGACCTCCCCATTTTTCATTTTTGCCCATCAAATCGTTAAAGTCTCCCATACAAAGCCACCATCCTTCAATACCCCTGGAGATACAAAGGATTTTGTCCCACATACCCCTTTGCAATTGCTCATTTGGTGGGATGTACACGAACGTCACATATTCAGTCACTTGCAGGGAGGAGAAACTTACTACAACATGAATGATAAATTGGGAGGAGTACAAGATATTCAACACCAGCTCCGATTTCCACCACAACGCCACTCCTCCACTTAAGCCCCCCGGATCCACTATCCACTCTTCAACGAACCCACATCTCCTTCAGAACTTGGAAACAACTTTATTTTTCTGTTTGGTTTCCAAAAGGAAAACCAAATGGGGCTTCTTCGCTCTACAAACCTCCTTGAGGTTCTTCACTGTCAGGGCTACCCCCAATCCCTAACAGTTCCAAGAAATTAACCTCATGGAGGTAGTTGTCGGCCTGCCCGCGCCTTCTGAAATAGGGGTGTCACCATTGGATGGCTCATTGATTTGCGAATAGGTCAATCTTCACTGGAGAAGATTTTTGGTCTTTGTAACATTCCTCCTTACAGGCTGAGAGCCGCGAGCATGCGTGGGTCTGGCTTGCACAACTAGCTGAGCAGGAGAGGTCTTCACCTTTTTAATCTCCTGTGGGACTTCCAATTAAGTCTTACCCTCACAAGTGACTCAACAATGTTAGAGAGAGGGGAAGCCGGAAAGGGAGACACAAGTGCCCTACTCTCCATAGAGTCATCCGACGGGAGTTTCAAAGTATAGGCACAATGTAACACCCCAAAAATTTGATTAGGAATAATAATTAATTAATTAGAGAATTGGCGGTGCCATAAATTAATTATAAACAAATTGTTGAGAATAAAAGTATTTTTAAGGAATTTAATGTTTGGTTTCTTTTGAAATTTAAAGAAAAATTAATTTGGGATTTAATGTTGGATTATAAATTTTATGAAAAGATATTTTGAAGTCCAAAAAAAAAATTATGAATGAAGAAAATATTTATCATGATATAAGATTTAAATTTCGAAACTTAATATATTTTTTTGGGACTAAACTGAAATAAGAAAAAGATGTAGAAACATAGATTTGATTTGAAAGAAGAACTTTTAGAGGGCAGGAACACAATTCTTGTTAGTCCTTGTGTTGTGTATATATAGTATTATCTCTCTTCCCTTCCAACCCTAGCCGTCAACCCTCTCTATCTCATTCTCATCTCTTAGTTCCTCTGCCTCCCCTCCTTCATTCGAAAATTCTCTTCTTCATACAAAAAAAACAATGCTTCCTCCGCCCTTAACACACATCCATTCCGATTGCAGCGGCGTTCTCCAATGATCCACAATGGAGAACGGTGTTGAAAGAAACAAGCAAGCATCGAAATAGACTTAGGTAAATCTCCTCTTTCTATTCTTATCCTTTCGATTCAGTTTGGACAAGTTTTGAGGGTAATCCAAATTGGATTTTTTTTTAGTTATGGGTTAGAGTTTTTAGGAGTATCAAACTTATATAAAAAGTCAAGTTTGATGTTGATTTAAAGGATTCCTAAAAGAGTTTGGGCTTTGTTTGATGTTTTGGTTGGATTTATTTAATTTCTCTATCTGACACTGTTCAACGGCGGGCATACATGATTTATTGGCGGTACTGTATAGTTATTTTGAACATAAAACTTCTCTATCATGTTTTGGTTGTTGCTAATGCAATGAATATAAGTTTCTGACATTAAGTTTAACACTATAAATTGCAATTATATATATGTTGATTCTTGATTGTTGTCTTAATTTGTAGTTGGAGGAATTGTTGCTTTGTTTCGGGTCTCTATGCTTGATGAACTCAAACTTTAAAATTCCCTACTTGAGAGCAAAAGAATTATGAATGTGAATTATTAATATATTTGTTAGGTGGAATCTAAAGCTTACATGCCAACGTGTCAATTTGTTGCAAATAACTAAGGATTTCTGAAGTAAGGGAAATTGTGACAAAAGTGTAAAATCAATTAGAGTTTCTTGGCCGGTTAAATGGTAGGAAAAGATACTACCAATTCTTTTTGCTTGGCTATGCTTTAAAGAGTTTTCTTTTATTCCTTTTCAGTTTGGCTAGTATAGTAATAAGGGAAGGGAATATTTGTCCTTATTAGAATTAAATTAGAACATAATCACGAGATGATTGAATTGGTATGATGATGATTGAAAATTTATTTTTCTTCTATAAGTGGATGTCTCGTTTTCTCTACTCTATGTGTCTAATTGTTTTGTTTAGCTAGTTACTATTATTGGAATTTATTGTTTTGGGTTATTGAGATGATTTGGTTTTGTTTCATTGTGAATCTGTTGGGTTGTACCTTGGTTGCTTTTCAGATTTTGTTGACTGATTTTTACCATTAGCTTTAAGTAGGTGATGTCAAAACTTGTTGATCATTTTATACTTCAAGAATTGTGGGTGGAATATTACTTTAGAAATTAATGACAGGTTAAACATAAGATTAAAGATGAAGGACATTAAGTGAATATAGGATAATCATTGGGGAAGGAGTAGAAATATCATAGGAACATGAGAGACGCTATGTATTTATATATGAGCAAAGTTGTTGATTTATACGTTATGTAATTATAACAGAGATAATGGTGCTGATACTTGGAAGATCGTGAAAGGAAAGAATAAGTTCATTGTATTATTGAAGAAGTATTGACTGGAGCTAGGTAGCGGGTTATTTCAGTCAATGAAAAAATAGCATGATATAACTAATTATAAATTTTAAAATTGCTTCAGATTTTGATAGGGTTTATTTCAGCATTTATATTTATGTGGAGTACTCCAGGCATGAGGAGGGTCGCTCCCCTCATGTCATATTGTTGAATTTATTTTTCTTAGAAAATCCTGTCAGGTGTGCCTACTATGAAAGGCGAATTTATTGCTATAAATAGTAGGTGGTACAATAGGCACATGCACTATGTATTTAGCCTGTAACAAACATATTGATAAGATAGGGGTTCTAAGTGTTTTACTAAAAGGTAGTATCACACCAACAGGAGCGCACTATCATTATCTTAGCAGTTTTAAACGATATATGAATAAAATAAATTGCTATTAGGATTCTTTGAATCTCACCCGTATTTCAAAATGTTTTAAAAAGATATATGAATGAAATAAATTGCTATTCGGATTCTTTGAATCTTACCCCGTTTTTCAAAATGTTTTCAGAGATGCAAAGAGAAGGTTAAGTTGAGTAACAGGGAAGCTTGCTAGGCCCATGAATGCTAGAAATAAATAGATTGTTGTAATTTCATTTTGTTATATTATTATGTAATAAGCGAAAAACTTGTGATATACATAAGTAGGAAGCTATCACCTGAGATAGCCAATTTGTATTAAGTGTAATTGTAGTAATATGTGTATTTATTTAAATAATCAAAATGAGATTCTAGATAGATCGACTAATTAAGGAACCTGATAGAATTAAGTAATAGATTTAAATTTAGTCATTTAATGAATTTATATCTACATGAATTTTCATCACTATATAATTTATTTATTGAAATTCATTTTACAAAAGATGGATTTTAAATAGTTTTAAATGAGAAAAATTATTTATTTATCTTTCAAAATAAAAAGTTTTAATTTATTTGTATTTTTGTGTTTTGAATGATATAATTGTGGTATAAATTGATTAAATCACTTTTATATATATAAAAAAAATCTAGGTGTTACACACAATGTCCCCCCTTCGTGGTGGGCTGTAGACTTACATCCTTCATCCTGCAATTAAAGGGCTTAATGCTCTTTTGTGGGTTTTTCCTTTAGGAAAGTCTCATAGAGGAGCTAATGGGCAGGAGCTGATAGGTTTTCTTAGGTGAGCCCGTTTTCTTGATTAGGGTAGACTTTGCAGAAGACCCAATCTCAAAAACATTCTCACCCTTCTGACTTGATTCACCTGCCTCAACCATTAGGAGCACACTAGCTTACACGTCACACACCTGCTTTCCATTATTCCCTTCTGAATGCGTGCTCCAACCTTGATGCATACTCCCACTATTTTGATATTTCCGGAAGCCCACAATAGTAGTGTCATGTGTCTTCCTCTCACGTGCATTCCCGTGGTAGGCTCACTCTACTCTCCCCAGGCTAAATCTACCAATTCAAGCGATTCTGGCATGGGTTTAGGGGGGAAGGCCTTCAGCCAGCTCCCGAAAGTATTCTCCTCCTCACCCTTCAATTCATCATTCCTAGTGCAAGATCTTCTTTCATGTCCAATTATCCCATAGCAATAACAAAAACTATACGAATGTATTCATATCGCACCTCTATCCATATGTCAGTGGATTCTACGGACCACTAGCTCATGGCGCACTGGATTCTCAACCATCATAACTAGCAGTGGAAATAGCCCAGGGTGGCCTATTATGGCCTATGGCCTAGCCTTCTAAATGCCTAGGCGGCCTAGCCTTCTAAATGCCTAGGCTATTTGGTATTCTAATTAGTCAAACCCAGTATTAGGCTTTTTTTGGGGCTATTTGTTTAATAGGCCAGACCATGGTTAAAAAAAGGGCTATAAAGTCTACCCCGGCCTATTAAATAAAAATCTATGGCTAATATTCATTGGGCTTGTATTATTAAACCCAATTCTATAAAAAATTATTGATCAAATCCAAGCAGTCACCACACGTCAACACCAATTCAAACCTAGCTGCCCTTCACTCTCTCATTCCCTCTTAATTTGTGGCATATTACAATGTTATCGTTCGTGGCCTAATAATCTGTAGCCTATTAGGTCTATCACCTTATGGCCTATTGGCCTAAATAAATTATCAGACCTCTTAATAGGCTTATAATCAGGCCAGACTTCTTAATAAGCCAGACTTAGGCCTAAAAATGAAGCATATGATAGGCCACAGGCCAGACTCAGGCTTGTTCACTACATCACAGGCGAGACCTAATTAAGTTAGTGGTCTAGGCTAGCCTAAACTATTTCCACCCTTAATCATAACCTTCCTCGCCGCATTGCCAAGCCGTGTGGCATTCTCTTTGCACATAAGAGAGAGGGTAAGGCCATGGAACTGTACCCAGAAGGGACATTCCTGGAAGGCCACCTCTCGAAGTAATGAGTCATCATCCTAGGGCTGGAGGTTGAAAAGATGGGTTTGAATTGCCCATGGTCTACCCCTGAGGTCCTTGAAGTAGTCCGCCCTACTTGAAAATTGGAACGCAAAGGTGTTATGCCCCATATCCAATACCTCTATTTCTCCCTTGAGATCCCAGCCTTTCCTAATCATCATGATCACAATGCCTTTGTTTAGCTCGTTGGTCAATTCTAACATGCCAATCAATGTGCCCCTAAACATTTCGCCTGATGTCTTTCCAACGTAATAGTGTTGTGGGGGGAGGGTTGGCCGCTCTGCTCATGTAGTAAGTTAGCGCTGCTAATCTGTATAGGTGATGACATGGTTAAGGTGGTATTTAGAGATGGTTTGGGGTTGGATATGGTTAGGGGAGAGAGTAATGGGTACGGGGCAAAATGAGAGGGGTTATGGTATATGTAACATTATGTTACTAATTCCCTAATTAACCAATATTATCTATTTCAATTCATTAATCTCTTTTTATATATTATCCATGATAGAAAAGAATTTCCTAATATAATACGATTACTATCATGGATAATTAATAGCTAACCATGTTAGAAAAGATTCACCTAACATGGTTAGAAAAAGAAGCAACCTGATATTAATTATCTAACTATGATAGAAAAAGGCTTGTCATAGTAATACAACCCTATCATAGTTAGAAAAGTATTTTCCTTATAATATAATTAATAATCAATATCCCTAAGTCTATTTCCCAGTTTCATAAGAAAATATGCGGAAACGAATGCAGGCCTATATAAACTGGCAATATACAATTATGAATAATGTAAGCAACCTCTAAAGCCTAATTCCCTTTCCTGAAGCTTGCACCTGTGCATGAACACCTGCAAAAATGTCAGTAATCGTGGGATGAGACAATTTGTCCCAGTAATCACAGCTTAACTCACTATAACAGTGAGATGTGCGGTAGCGAGGGCGTCTAAAGGGTACCACAGTTTTAAAAACAATAGTAATATATATATATATATATTCAGATCTTCTTTCATTCCTTACTCAAGTCCAACAATCACCTTCAAACCAAATCAATTCAACATCTCCATACTCCAATCAACTAATACTATCACAACAACTCTCACACTCACCTAGAGATGCAGTGTGCCACCACGGTGCATTCAAGCATCTATTCTTCACTATATGATTTGACACTGTGTCTCTCTCTATAATGAGGGGACAATTTCCCTCTCTGGCAATCTCCAAAGAGGGAACCCCAATTCTGTTTCCATTACAGAACGGGAACGGTTGGACTCTTCAATGCCAAACAACCGTAGGGGCGGTTGGGCTCTTCAATGCCAAAACAACCGTAGGTCACTTCTCTCAATAAGTCGACCTATGATCCCCGATCCAATCAATCTGAAAGGGATCCTCAGTACAAATAACTGTCGATTGGCCTATCGACAGTTATCATCGCGCGATGGTACATATATATCAGTGTCATGCAAACTTCACAATATCCATCAATTTCAATATCTCATCACAATAATCAAAATCAATATCAATCTCATATATTCTCACATCACCTTTCAATCTATTATCCACAACATCTTCCCTCATCATAACTCCCAAATTTTCTCTACACAACCTATGATACATCCAATCCACTATACCTCTCAATATCCCTGTCAAAATGTCAAGACCCCAATATCTATGCACTCATATACACAATCCAACAATATCACCAGCCAGGATACTACATATATAATGTGTCAAGATCTTTTATATGAAAATAATCATGTTTGAAAGGCACCTGATAGCCTGTTTTGTATAAAAATACTCTTTTAAAGATAATATATATATAGAGGGTGAGAAAGGATTTTACAAAATCCTATCTAACATCACCCTCAATGTTATAGTAAGGTTAAGTGTGATTACCTGTCGCCCTTTAGCACTTTAATACTCTTCCTTATGCTTCCTTACTCAATTCACCTATTATTACATAAAAGTAATAATAAGGTAAACAATCATGCTTATATGTGTATAATGAATAACACGTCTCTCTCCTTATGATACTACCCAATCCCCATTCTTGTTTATTTCTAAACTCTTTGATTAAGCCCTTTAACTTTAATCTTTTATGATTCTCAAGATTTGACTAATCAATACCTTAAAGCAAGATCAAATATCCTTAATAAACTTCAAACAATCCCTACAACACTCCAATTATATTCACATAGTTATTTCAACCAAACATAGTCAAAATATTGGAACAATGACATAGCTAGTTTCATTCAATAATTACAAACTTCATTTAACAAGTAACTCATCATTTGTACCTCACTAACCACTAATTATTTGAGTAAAGTTGATGTTTATTAACATGAGATACCAATCAGAATTTTGTAAAGATTCATATAGCTTAGACAAATTTCACTTGAATATGCTCTAACGACCGACTCTAACACTTCAAAACCATCAAACTCAAATAGATTCTCATACAAGCATACAATCATTATCAATATTTCACTTATAAAGCATAAACACAACCTTCAACACCTTCTTTTAAAAACAATGAAATTGGCTTGTGAAAGAGGAAGAATGGCAAACTTTAGAATCATGAACTTATCTTAATGTTACTGCCATATCCAACAACGTCGCCAAATCACTACACAAGTATTAAAACATACACTACCACATATCATACATCATTCCAAACATAATTCTACCACCAAATCAAACAAACAAAACAAGCTTGTCTCCATTTCAATTTTTCTCTTCTTTAAGAACCTTCCATTTCAATCCAAAGAAATCAGACCAATCAAGCATAATTCAACATCCCTTACTTCAAATAAATTTTACTGTTTCATTCTGTTAAAAATAGAAATGCTAATGGCTCAAGGAAAGATTCACTTGCAAGCATCACCTTGCTAGCAATATCAACAATGCCCATTTTTATCCTAATTTAAATCTTGGATAGCTCATACATCAAGTACAACACAAATTTCAGAATTTCACAAAGAACACAATTAAATTTTTAGACACAAGCATAATAGCAACCTTCCTCTTCTAGATCACTTTCCAAACCATCATCACATACTTCATCCCATTCAATTTAAACTTAAAACATTGATCAGCCATGAAGAAATCAGAACCATGTAATTTCCTCATATTATTCCCGCACATACTTACCACCTACACTATTTGCATCAAACTTTTGAACGCTTCTAACCATAATCAAATCCATTATAATTCAAGCTTTCAACACATTATACTCAATTTTTAACCTCTCATGTAGCACATATAATCCACAATTAAGCATCTCTCAATTACTCCATCTAGTTCAACAAAAATCCCTACATTTCCTTTGTATTTTGAAATTACAAACCATATTGTTCAGAATTAAGATCCAACAACATAAGAAATGCTAAATCCAAACAGTCCAAGAATCAAGGCAATCAAACAACACATCAAAGGACATCTTTTAACTACTAAATTCTCAAACATTCATTAAACCAAAACAGCATATTAAGTTACAAATCAAAGCCCCACCAAAACAGAATATCCTACATACAATTACTAGCTATTATCATAAGAAGTTCATTCAAAACATTAGGTTCTTCAGAATTTAACAAGCAAGCCTGACATTTACCAACAACACATCAGATTAAAATAGCCAAATTCTTGGGCTTTAGAGCTATGTCATCAAAAACTTAGATAACTATTCAAATATTCCTAAAACATCAAAAATCAAATCTTAAACATCTTTTTGTTAATTATTCAATCCAACTCCTAAACCCTAACTCAGCCACTCCCCCAACTCGCATACAAATGAGGAAAAAGGATAAAGAAATTACTTATGAAGTTCCAAAATGAGCAAACCAGAGACCACCACCGCCGACCGTCATGTAGCTCGCCGGAAATTGGTCGGCCGAGCTGAACAGAGAAAGGGAATGAGGAAATGAGGGGAAGAAGGAAGTTGGAAAGAAACATTAGCTTGAAAAAACCAAGAAAAACGTCAACTCACCTCCTTAAACCGTCGGTCGCCGCCAACACGAACAACCACCGTCGGAAAAAGGCTTCACTCGCCGGAGAAAAAGAGGAACCGAGAACAAAGAGAAGAGTGAGGATAAACCGCAAGTAAGGGAGCTCTATAAGACTCGCCAGCCGCCGCTGACTTGTCTGTGGGCCTCGTCGGATTCAGAGGAAAGAATGAGAGGGACGGACGAAGTGGGAGAAGAAGAAGAGAAATCGAAGGGGAGGGGGAGGAGATGTGTCGGCCGAAAAAAATGAGAAAGGAAGGAGAAGAGAAGTGTATGTAATTAGGGTTTGAGGGAGAAAATTACAATTTACTACCCTAATGTTTATTCTTAATTATATTTTTAGCCCAAAAGTTTGTATATATTACTATATCTCCTTCTTTTCATTATAACATAATCTGAATCCTAATTTTACTTTTCATGAAAGTTTCTATTGTTAGAATCTTAAGTTTTGATGAAGACTAAAATGTAGAGGATTAGACCAAGTGCCTAGGAAGCAATAGGATAACAAAGGATCCCAAGTAAGAGTGCTTCCGGATGAAGATTTACTTCCGGTTAGATTAGGACTTGCGCATGCGGATGAATGCTTTCATCCCCCAGCGTCAGCAAGTAAATAACTAGGGATTTAACTTAGTCCATGAACTTTAGGTGCAAAAACCCTAAGACTAAGCTATGGTTCAATCGGAAGCGAAGTTGCTTCCTGTTAGACTTAGACTGGCGCAGAGCAATAGAATAGTTATTACCCCAAGCGTCAGTAAGTCTACTTCGCCAAGTGAAAGCACTTCCTATTAGATTTAGACTGGCGCAGGTTGATAGACTAGATATAACCCCGAGCGTCAGCAGAAATGCAATATCAAGTGAAGTTGCTTCCTATTAGATCTTGACTGGCGCAGACTGATAGAATAGATTTCACCCTAAGCGTCAGTGAGTTCACTACGTCAAGTAAAAGTGCTTCCGATAGCTTAGTGACTAGCGCTGAGTGTTGGGATGAAATACACTAAGTGAGAGTGAGTTATAGTGAACCAAGATCCTTCATCTAGCAGTTTTACTTCCGGATGTAAAAATGCTTCCGGATACATCATAGACCAAATCAGAACACAGTCTAAGTAAACTACTCCCCATAGCAAACAAGCTTCCCACAGCATGAACAATTCTTATATATATTGCTATGATTGGACTAACCAGTATGTGCAGAACATGGTCACGCTTCTGGATGCAAATGAGCTTCCGGATGGAAAGACTCTTGACATTGGGACTCAGAGCTTAACACTTGCAGAGCAAGATTACCACTTGCGGATGAAAGATGATCATCCGTCAGCAAGAGTGCAAGAGTAAAAATCACATACTCAGAAGTCAGAATGCTTTTGTCAGAGCAGAGGTGTCAGGACTACTTTTCAGAGATAAAGCAAGTCAACCCTGCTAAGCATTAATGAAGATGTACTTCTCAACGGTAACATAGGGTTAACGGCACTATTCAAACGTTCATATTCAACCTGCCACAGAAGCCTATGAAGCCGAGTATAAAAGAGACATTCATTCAGAAGAGAAGACATGGAAGAAAGAGAGAGAACAGAGCAAAGTATCTGATATATCATATTCTTCATCCTATACATCTTCTACTACTCTCAGATCCAGATTTGTGGTATTTTTCAGAGAGTAATCTTATTGTACTTAAGTGAGTAACATCATCCACTCTTAGAGAGAGTTAGCTTTGAGCTTAAGTGTTTAGCACAATCAGTTCATAGAGTGAACATAGTGTAAACTTACAATTTGTAAGGGGGAGCATTTAGAGGTTGTCTAAATCTCCATAGGTTGCAAGTTAGCCCGTAAAACTTGCATTTGTAAGGTTTGCAGGTGAACCCGGTGTAAAACCTGTGGGTTGTTAGGTGAACCCGTGCTCGTAAAACCTAAAGTGTAAAGGCTTCTCTTGTGCCCGGTTTAAACAAGAATAGTGGATTGAAAATCTCAGGTGGAGCCTGGGGACTGGATGTAGGTCTGGGTGACCGAACCAGGATAAATTTATGTGTGCATAAATTTACATTCAAACATTCTATTTAGCATCACATAGCATACTGACTTGTGCATATCACTACTTCGTAAATATTATCACCAAGCACAAGCAGTCTTTCGAAAAGAAGAATCAAAAGATTTAATTTATTCTCTCACCCAATTCACCCCCCCCCCCTCTTGGGTGACAGCCACGTTTATCATTTGGTATCAGAGCAAGGTCACTTGTTTAAAGGATCCAACGATCTCAAGTGCAAAGACCTAGGCTGATTTGGGTTACAAAATGTGTTTTGAAGGTTTTGATCATACAATCCCACCCGTGTTAGAAAATGCTGATTTTTACTTATGGAAGGGAAGGATGAAAAGTTTTATACTATCCACTGATTTCAAAATGTGGGATGTTTTTGAAAAGGACTCTGATTTCAAACCAAAAGTAAATTGGACAGAAGAGGACAAAAGCTTATTTTACTTAAACCTTAGAGCAATGCAAATTTTGCACAAAAGTTTATCTGACAATGATTATCAGAAAATTAAACATTGCTCTAGGGCTATAGATATTTGGAACACTCTTGATACTATGTATGCTTCTAACCAATTTCTTGATGATAAGGCTGTCCAAAGCTCACTATGTGCTCCTTGTGAATCCACCGTTGATGAGCTACTGGATGGTGATGTAGTAGAAGCTAGTATCAGCAAAGAGAGAGTGGATCTCCGCCTAGTAGATTCAGAAGCTGAAGAAAATGAGGTACCTAAACTTGAAACTTCTGAATTGCAAGATATGTATAATGAGCTACATGTTGAATTCTGTAAACTTGCAAAAGAAATTCTAGGCTTAAGAAAAAGGAATAGGGAACTTGAGGAACTTATTCCTTCTTCTACAACCAAGGAGTCCAAAGTCCCAATCATAAAAGAAGACTTTTCGAAAGACCCTGAGATTTCAAAAGTTAATAAACATAGAGTCTTTGAAAAGAAAACTGACCACCATAATAGTGATAAGAAATCTGATTCTGAACATCATCCCATTATCTGTCATTATTGTGGTAGAACTGGTCATATTTCTCACACATGCAATTTTAAGAGAAATTTAAATGTGAGAAATAAATATATATGGATCCCCAAAGGACAAGTAAGGTCCAGCGCTAACTATGTAGGACCCAAGTACAAATGGGTACCAAAACTCTCTTCTAGTGCCTTACCTGTGCAGGAAAGATCAAGAGTTCCTCTTGTCCCAAAGAAGAGAACTCGTGGTGATGTCACTACTGCAACTACCTGGTTCAATCATAAGAAGCAGTGCGCTACCACAAGGAACAAAGACCTTGTCTCAGGGATAAGCTATCACAGAGTTCCATTCAACTATCCTGAGAAGGACAAAAGAGAGAGGATGTCTCAACTCACATGGAGAAAACCTGCGAATCCTGTCTCTTCTAAGAAAGTGCTTCAGGCCAAGGATAAGTATAAAAGATCTCCTTGGGTAAGCAAGGGATTATTTAAGGTTGAAGCATGCAACAGTAAAATCTCCTATGCAAATGTAAGATGGACTTATTGAGATTTTACATTAAGCATCATAAGCATGAACATGATATGGCTTATAAGATATTTCACACAATGTTCATACTCTATATGCTATCTATGACTATCATTATCAGAAGCCATGTGCATATAGTCATAGTTGATTCGCAATGCTATATCCATAGTGAATAATTCTTAAGTGCATAAGAATCACATACTTCCTACAAACTGACCAGTCAGATCCAAGTTTGGAGACTGAAAAATGGGAAAGAGAAATCATTTGCTATTTTGTAGGAAAGAAGGTACGAAGGAACAACAATTTTCATGATCATACCTGATCAGAGCAATGTATCAAATCTGAATGAGTTGTTGTTCATACTGGGCTCCGAGAGCTACTGCTCCTGAAATTAAGAAGATCAAACAAACTCTACTTGACGCAAATATGGCTTTAGTTATGAAAGCTTGATCGCTGTGGATGCACAAGAGAGAACATCAACGAGTCACTCAAAGTTAAATCTTAAGTAAGTACCATCGGAAGCAAAACTACTTCCGGATGCTCTCGTGCTGGCGCTGAATGACTACTCAAGGCAACCAGGAGCGTCTGCCCAACCGGAAGCAAAATCACTTCCGAATACTCTTTTGCTAGCGCTGGATGATAATTCAATATGATCACGAGCGCCAGTGTCAGATCAAGGGACACATCACTTCAGAAAACGTTTCAACTTCCTCCATGAAACGCTGTGCCTTCTCTGAAGCAACACGTGTCATCAGGTGTGTCGTTCCAACTTAAAAACTTACGTTAACCAATGTGTGAAAATTTGAAAGAGTATGCCCATTCTATCCTCAGAAGTTTTACCTATAAATAGAAGTCATTTTCCACTTTTCACTTTTTACTACATCTTTTTCACTCGCATCATTTTCTCAGAAAAGTCTTTTCATCTTCTCCATTGTGTTCTTTATTTTTCACACTTCTTGCATTTCATCTTTATTTACACAACATTCATACAAAAATGGCCGGTACGAATGAATCCAACCCAGTCATCCAGAAAACCTCTTCTTCTAAGAAAAATAAATCGAAATCTGGGAAATCCTCTCACAGACATTCTGGTAAATCTGGGCACCATAAAGAACAACATGAAGAACATCATGAACGCCAAGAAGGTTCTGGGCAATCACGGGGACAGGGTGAAGACGTTCAGGGTCAGCCTGAAACCTCTGGTAGAATAGAACAGACAGTGGGTTCTGAACAAGAGCGAGATGCTCAGGGAAAGGGAAAGAAGAAGAAGGTTCATTTTTCTGAGGAGCCTTCCACCAAGAGGCAGAGGGTTGAGGAAGAAGATGATCCCACAGTTTATAGAGATGGGGCTTTGGAGAGTGTATCCGCCAAATTTGAGACATTCATTCCCATCTTCAACCATGGCCTGTTCATCAATCTGGACAAGTTGGATGAACTAGGGTTTGCTCATCTGCGCCCTTACTTGGAAAAGTATATGCCTTGGCTGGGCATCAACCAGGACTACAACGTCAACGTCCTGCGAGTCTTTTGCCAATCCCTCTCAGGCAGAGCTAAGTACAGGAAGGTGGATGGGAAAGAGCAAGTCCACAAACTCTCCTTCACTGCCACTGTAAGAGGAAGAACCTTCAGGTTCACTTGGAGAACCTTGAATGAGATGATGGGAATCACAGAAGAGGATATGAATGAATGGATCTACCCTGAGTCTCACAAGTACAGCAAGGAGGAACTCGAGGAGTTGTATGGCACCAACAGCAAGAAGGTGTCCAAGATGTCTGATTCTAACAGGCTCTTGTACTACGTCTACTCCCGGATAATGACTCATAAGGGAGGCAACTTCAACGAATTCACACTGCTGGACAACCCTTGGTTCCCTAGACTCCTCTCGCTCAAGCCTTTCAACCCTGGGCAGTTGATATGCCTAGAGCTTCAGCGCTGGTTAAGCAATGACAAGTCAGGGTATCTTCCCTATCCCACCATCATTGCCTTCCTTCTTGAGAAGCATCTGATCAAGGCTACATCTGCTGTGGAAGAAGAGAATGTCAAATGTAGGCCTGTGGGAGCAACCAATATGGCAAGGATGGGGATCAAGTATTTCAAGCCTCCTAAGCCCACTCGCTCACGCTCACAAGCCAGTAGTGCTTCTGGTACTTCAGCTCCCTCTGCATCTGGAGCAGGCGATCAGGAAGTTGACTCTCATGCTGGGCCAAGCCGTAGTGCAAGGGTTCCAGCTTCTGTTAGGGCCTTTGCAGAGGACATAAAGGAAGAGCTTCTGTTTAGACTGACTGATTCCTTGGTGGGTCCTCTCCGTGTTGAATGTGAAGCTGGCTTCCACCACCAAGGGGAGCGAATCCAACGACTTGAGGACAGAGTAGGACAACTCGAGAATCACCTTGCCAGGGTGAATGCAAAATTAGACCTCATCCTCCAGCACCTACAAATTCCCCAACCCTCATCACAAGGTAACTTACCACCTCCTCCTCCTCCTCCTCAAAACCCTCCTCCTCCTCCTAATCACCCTCAACTACCACCTCCTCCGCCCAACACTCAACAACCTCAGCCTCCACCACAAAATGACCAACAAGCTCCACCATCACCCAACAATGACCAACAATCCCAACCCTCACCTACCCATGACCACCAAACCCAAGACTCGACTCATAACTCTCCACGCCATTCTCCTAGAACCTTCTCATCCTCACCTTCCTCATCCTCATCCTCACCCATTCCCACACGACCAGGTGCCCCTACACGCTCTCCACTCCGCTTCTCCAACCCTACCCATCCAAGCCCTAGACCCATAGGATCTGAAACAGCCATTCACCCCCTCAGCCAACCATACGGCGAATATCCCCGCCTTCAACCACTCTCCGATGACCATTTACCCTTTACCCCTGACTCCGCCAACTACAAAGAATACTCCTCCACTCATCCTTATGGGGATATCTTTGTCACCACCAGCTGCTTCCCCGACCCTCCTCAAACTCCTGAACACCTATCCTCTCCCACATCCTCTACCTCTACCCTATCACCCTCCCCTCCCAAGAAATTTGGCCCTGAACCACCTCCATCCTCCTCCACATCCACTCCATCCCTGGCACTCACCCCTGTTGATGATGACAAAAGGGGGAGAAATGTTATGTCTACTCTTCGCCTAAGTATGGCCACAAGGGATGTCCTCAGCCAGCCATCACTCTGGATTGATGAAGATATCACGGCCGCCCTGCGTCGTGCATATGAGTCTCAGAGGCTGAGTGGTGCAGAGAGCCTTATAAGAAGAGAGGCCCTCCGTCTCATGGAGCAGAAGAGAACAGCTGAGCAAGGATCACATTTGGAGATGATTGTGTTTGGACAGAATGAACAATCCTCACAATCTGAGTCATCATCAGAGCCTCCTCCAAATAAAACAAGTAGAGAGATGGTTGAGGAGATCATAATGAAGTGGGGACTGAAGAGACCCAACCATCCTCCCATTGTGATAGCCAAGCCTGTTCCTACACTATCTGAGCAAGAGTCTGAGGTCCCTTCATCTGAGCAATCTTCCGATCCTCCTCCCTCATCTGAACCAGCAGCCGGATTCAGTGTACCCAGAAAGAAGGCCGTTGCTAGGAAACGTGCCAGAAAGTTCGTTGCCACCACTGAATCTGATGAGTCTGAGGAAGAGACTCCATCTGACCTACCTGAGCAAGGAACTTCATCTGCTCAGGTTGTGCAAGAAAATCCAGTGGTCCAAGCGGTTCCAATTCTGAAGGAAGTCAAATTGGAAATTGAAGACATGACTCCTGAAGAATTTGAGAAGTATGGATTCACTGACAAGCTATCCTTTGGTCAGATGGCTTGCCTCGATGCTGAAAGAGCAAGTGCCATGCCCACTCCTCCAATTAGCAAAAGCAAAGGGAAGAGCAAAGGGAAAGGGAAAAGGAAAGCCCAAGAAGTTGAAGAGGATTCCAACTTCTCTGCATGGAATGTAAGAATCCGGGCTGTACACTATCCCAATGGAGAAGTCTGCTACTTCGACGATGCTACAGGTTTCCCTGGGTATGAAGAAGTGGAGAACATGAAAAGGGCATACGAGGAGTCCATTGAATCAGAAAGGCTCAGAAGGGAAAAAGAGGAAAAAGAGCTTCAAGAGATCATTGCCCAGATAAACCAGAATGAGCGTGAGGAAAATGAAGAGAGGCAGAAAGAGAGGGAAAAGAAAAAGAGACACAAACTCTAACCCCCAATCCAAATATGTTTGTTGATTTTGTTTTCATGCATATTTTCATTCATACTTAGTGAAATTTATTTGTATACGTTCTTTACTTGTATATGTTATTTGATTGTATAACTCTGACTTGTAACTTCTGCTTGTCAATAATATTTGTCTGAGTTACGTGCTCTTAACTATTGCTTTTATTCTTCAGCTAATCCTTTCATATGAACTTAATTAATAGAACTAGGTTTGTCATCATCAAAAAGGGGGAGAATGTTAGAATCTTAAGTTTTGATGAAGACTAAAATGTAGAGGATTAGACCAAGTGCCTAGGAAGCAATAGGATAACAAAGGATCCCAAGTAAGAGTGCTTCCGGATGAAGATTTACTTCCGGTTAGATTAGGACTTGCGCATGCGGATGAATGCTTTCATCCCCCAGCGTCAGCAAGTAAATAACTAGGGATTTAACTTAGTCCATGAACTTTAGGTGCAAAAACCCTAAGACTAAGCTATGGTTCAATCGGAAGCGAAGTTGCTTCCTGTTAGACTTAGACTGGCGCAGAGCAATAGAATAGTTATTACCCCAAGCGTCAGTAAGTCTACTTCGCCAAGTGAAAGCACTTCCTATTAGATTTAGACTGGCGCAGGTTGATAGACTAGATATAACCCCGAGCGTCAGCAGAAATGCAATATCAAGTGAAGTTGCTTCCTATTAGATCTTGACTGGCGCAGACTGATAGAATAGATTTCACCCTAAGCGTCAGTGAGTTCACTACGTCAAGTAAAAGTGCTTCCGATAGCTTAGTGACTAGCGCTGAGTGTTGGGATGAAATACACTAAGTGAGAGTGAGTTATAGTGAACCAAGATCCTTCATCTAGCAGTTTTACTTCCGGATGTAAAAATGCTTCCGGATACATCATAGACCAAATCAGAACACAGTCTAAGTAAACTACTCCCCATAGCAAACAAGCTTCCCACAGCATGAACAATTCTTATATATATTGCTATGATTGGACTAACCAGTATGTGCAGAACATGGTCACGCTTCTGGATGCAAATGAGCTTCCGGATGGAAAGACTCTTGACATTGGGACTCAGAGCTTAACACTTGCAGAGCAAGATTACCACTTGCGGATGAAAGATGATCATCCGTCAGCAAGAGTGCAAGAGTAAAAATCACATACTCAGAAGTCAGAATGCTTTTGTCAGAGCAGAGGTGTCAGGACTACTTTTCAGAGATAAAGCAAGTCAACCCTGCTAAGCATTAATGAAGATGTACTTCTCAACGGTAACATAGGGTTAACGGCACTATTCAAACGTTCATATTCAACCTGCCACAGAAGCCTATGAAGCCGAGTATAAAAGAGACATTCATTCAGAAGAGAAGACATGGAAGAAAGAGAGAGAACAGAGCAAAGTATCTGATATATCATATTCTTCATCCTATACATCTTCTACTACTCTCAGATCCAGATTTGTGGTATTTTTCAGAGAGTAATCTTATTGTACTTAAGTGAGTAACATCATCCACTCTTAGAGAGAGTTAGCTTTGAGCTTAAGTGTTTAGCACAATCAGTTCATAGAGTGAACATAGTGTAAACTTACAATTTGTAAGGGGGAGCATTTAGAGGTTGTCTAAATCTCCATAGGTTGCAAGTTAGCCCGTAAAACTTGCATTTGTAAGGTTTGCAGGTGAACCCGGTGTAAAACCTGTGGGTTGTTAGGTGAACCCGTGCTCGTAAAACCTAAAGTGTAAAGGCTTCTCTTGTGCCCGGTTTAAACAAGAATAGTGGATTGAAAATCTCAGGTGGAGCCTGGGGACTGGATGTAGGTCTGGGTGACCGAACCAGGATAAATTTATGTGTGCATAAATTTACATTCAAACATTCTATTTAGCATCACATAGCATACTGACTTGTGCATATCACTACTTCGTAAATATTATCACCAAGCACAAGCAGTCTTTCGAAAAGAAGAATCAAAAGATTTAATTTATTCTCTCACCCAATTCACCCCCCCCCCCTCTTGGGTGACAGCCACGTTTATCATCTATCACCAATTAACTCTTTTAACTATATTTATTTAATTTCCAAACTAACTAAGATTTAATATTCCTAAATTGTCCAAAATATCCTAAGATTCCTTCCTAAGCCTTTAAATTTTCTAAATAACATCTCAATAATTTCTTATTATCTTTAATTTAAAAATTGGGATGTTACAGTATAATAGGGGGCGATGGTTTTGTGGTTATTTTGGTGGTATCGGGTATGGGGAATGGATAAGGGGTACTTTATTGGGTTGGGGCGGGGATGGTGGTGGGGATGGGTGGGATTATTGGGGATGTGGAATGTGTAGAGTGAGAATGGGGGTGGGTGGATTGGTGTTGTGGTGGGAGAATGAGGGATAAGGGGTGGAACAATGAAATATAATGTCAAGAAAACGCCACCTAGCGGTGGAGAGGTATCTCTAGTACGGAGAAAGAATTTGCACACCCTAGTGGTAATAATAATAACAACGTAAACCTTATCTCTTTAACGAATATAATTATTACGAATCCTATCTTTTAGTGTATACTCACTCATCAAACTCAACATTTTCATCTCTGTCACATCCATCTTATGTTCTCGTTGTTTTTTAATTGCCCAACATTCACTACCATATGACAATGTCGGTCTAATAGCTGTTCGATAGAATTCTCCTTTTACTCTATCTTGAACCATGCGATCACAAATAACCCCAGAAGCTTTTCTCCATTTGCACCAACCAGCCTGAATTCTATTATTGACATCTCCATTTGCACACCCTAGTGGTGAGGAATAAAAATGATTTTGGGGTAATTGACCATTTGTAAATTTGCAATTTTTTACTTATTATATCATTCGGGTCATTATCTGGGTCATTCACATATGTGGCGCTATTTGCTATGTATGTATGATGCATTTAATGTCCATTTAGAGCCCATTAACACGGTAGATAACCTTACACAATCTAAATCTTAATGTCTAATTAAACTCCATAAAACATGATTTGTGCTCAACACTCTTAGGTAATTGTTTACCGGTAATTTTGCACAATTCCCCTACTTTTAACTAATTTTGATTTTGATCTACTAAAAGAAATTAACTTTGGCCCAAACTAATTGATGGTTTTGAAATTATAGAGACCAAAAGGCGTGATTTGAAGTTATAAGCTAAGGCCTTAATAAGTTTGATTAAATCATAAGGACGACATTCACCCCAATTGACCTCGTATATGACTGGTCAAGCCACAAAAAAGTAATATTTGTGGGTTCAGGTTGAGTAGCTTTATTACACAAATAATATATTTTTTTTGGTCGGAATTACACAAATATTATATAACTAATCACATTTTCTTTTTTTCCCCTTACATCTACTTTATAACCAATATTATGAGCTAACCAAGATCTAAGCACTACGATGTTTAAAGGATTATACTGTCTTAAAGTAGTTTGGTTTTCATTCACTATTAAAACTATTAGTCTTACTAAAAACATCGATCAATTTGCTTTAAAATCAGCTTGCCTTATAATAAAACTATTTATTTACTTACAAGACACCGTTAAACAAATTAAAAGTGAAAGTGATGATAGAAATGAATGAGCATAACAGTATGTGGTTTATTTTTTGAAGTCATCCGATCCAACGAGATATCCAAAATCTGAGAGTTATGTATTGATGCTCTGTATGTTGGCCTTTGTCGAATTCGATGTCCTCGACATAAAAGGGACAAATAATCTTAAATAAGAGAATGGAATCATAACTGTCTCCATCATACGTAGAACCACACATAGAGAACAAAAACCCTCTGAGTGAGTTAGTGCAAGTTATATTCATTGAATTTATATGTACATTCATCTTATTTTATTTATAAGACAATTGTATATCAAGAAAAAGCTCAAGTTTTTATTGGTTTTACCTTAACATTTAACTTTACAGTATTTCAACTTTACACAATAATAACATAATAAATATAATAAAAAACAAGCGTATAATTATACATTCATATCAATGATTTATTAAATAACTCATACAATAAGACCAAAACAAATCTTCTCTCTGCCATAAAAATAGGGTCACCCCACCACTTGCGTCCTCACTGAGTAATTTCGGAGGTATGTGGATTTGGGAATTTGCTATTGGATCTCTAAAACTAGCCAATCACAAGAGATGAAGCTTTTGGAAGATCAAGACACAACCAGACGTGGCCACCAGTAATGAATCGGAAAGTGTTAAATGTGGCAGTTGGTCTTTCGAGTATCCTATGTTGCCTGGTTTATTACTTTGAAAAAAAACACATAGAAAAGAAGTTATATCGGATTTGTTTAATAGGAAACTGCTTCAATGAGAGGTGCCATCATGTGACATTCTCATATATATCATCTGTTTCAAGGATATGTTTCTTTATATTGTGATCAAAACATTTATTTTATCTTGGGAGAATGACATCGATCATGGTGCTTGCTAAGGTACAGAAAATTTATTAAAAAGTCACACTACAAGATTCCACTTATAAAGTTTTGTAAGGGATCACTTACCTGATATCTCAAAATGATAAAGATTAATTAAACTCCTATATTGTCGAATGAGAAATGTTGCGATGGCTATTTGCAAGTTTTGTTGTAAATAATGGCAAGTCTCAATGTGACAGTTGTGACAACCCTTGCTATAATCACAAACAAGCCTTGTTGAGTTAATTAAAATTCATTAATGTTATATATATATGTGTGTGTGTGTGTGTGTGTGTGTGTGTTTATTTAGAAATTTGAAGATCAAAAGACTTGTTGACAACAGTAAATATAACTACTGACAAGTATTGTTGTTTTTTCACAAGTTTTGTTATATTTTTTTACAACTCTTGCTGTAACCTCTCTTTTATCTCTTAAGACCAGCTTTCTATATTAACAAATGGCCTACCATGTACGATGCATCGGAGATGTTTTATTTTTAATATAATACTACTTCCGGTCCTAAATATAGGACCTAATTGACTTTTTTTTGGAGAGATTAAGTTTGAGAAATAGGTTATTAAATTATGACATATTTGATATATTTTTAGATTATCCATTAGTTTATAGGTAAAATAAACTAGTTTAAGGGGAAAAATTAGGTAAATCAATTTATAATTAACTTATTTTGCTTTTTTAACGATTTTCTAGAAAAAGTCATTTAGGTCTTATATTTAGGACCGGAGGGAGTAGTACATATTGTCTTAATATATTATTGAAGGTATTTGGATGTTTCTAATGAATACGAGTCTTATATGTGATGGGAAATAGTTCTCTTGACACAAGATAAGGAACCAAAAAATAATTTTTAACTAGGGTAAAAAAAATTGAAAAATATCTACATTTTTTTGTAACAAAATACGGAAATCAATCGGTTACAGTGAGAAAATAGTTAGGGTAAAGAGATTTAAAGTTTCTGTAGAAAGAATGAAAACGAGGAAGGAAAAACTATGAAACTTGTACACATATATTTGGAACCGTGAGTATATTGACAGGACAGTAATATTTTTTGCTATTAATCAGCTGTGTTTGTTTTGTGAATTAATTATAAGACTATAGTATACTTTGGGTCCTTTTCTAATCAAGTTTCAATTTAGTCATTTATGTTTATAAAGTACACTTTTAGTTTTTTTTACTAACACCGTTTATTTCACTTACATCTAATTTCATAATTAAATAAATGGGGTAAAAAATAAAAATGACACATTTTAAAAATATAAGAATAATTGCACTAAAATATTTTAATTTAAGTATTTTTTATATTTTTATCTTAGATTAACAAATTAAAATCGTGAAGTTAATATTTTTCATTAAGTAAAACTGATTCCCCAAATTCACCATGTTGCTATTATATAGAACTCTTTTAACAATGTATGTACTCTCCCAAATCTTAATACTAAAATTGTTCCAAAGGCAAAATGCTACTAACTTCAAATTTTTAAGCCACTGTTTCAAATTACTAGAATATATCCTCACAATAATCTAAGCATTTAAAGTGCATATGAGTATAACTACAACATGTTTGAATAATCGTATTGTGTTATGAAACCCCATTTAAGATGCAACATATAAGATTATCGCAAATTAAAATGTTTTTTATAATTAAATAGAAACTTTACTATGTGTAATATTTAAACTACTTTTAAAATAACCTCTCTATCCCCCTTTTACTAACCCGGCCAAGCATATCTCCTTAATGGGTTACCATTGTTATGTAAAACTCGACTCTGATAAGATAATTGATTACCGTCAAAGAATTGTTTTAAAAAAATATATAAATTTAGATTACATGTAATATTTTTAACTTGATCGATAATCAAACTTACCTATGTATAAAAATAAAAGAGTTAAACTTCATCCCCAACCTCCCCTATCCGAACCCCTTCCCCTCCCCAAAATAAAAAGCAATTTCCTCCGAGCACCTTCCGCACGCATCTATGAGTTTACTTGAACTAAATATTTTTGGTAATTGATCTTTCTAAATAATTTCAATTTCTAAGATCCTCAAGTTTTATGAATATTCATATATAAGTCCTTTACTCTAATTTTCCCTATTTTAGTTGCAAATTCTTTTTATTCTAAAGAAATGAATTAGTAAAAAACTTATACATACTCATAAAAAAATTATTTTTTTGAGCCATTTATGCATCTTTATTTACCCACAATGCTAATTCATCCAGTTTAACCAAGTGTCAATAAGTTGAACTCTTTTAAATGTGAGGCAAACTTGTGGCTGCCTTTTCTCAGTAGTTTATTTGGGACAATACAAGGAAGCAAACATATTCAAACACCTATAAAACATGTTAAGAAAATTTAATTGTACAATATCCACACTATCTTCTGGCACAATATGAGGAAATTCTACGACCTTGGAAAATTCAAATGTATATATATTATGAAACAAAATGTTCATAATATTAATTTATAAGTTATTTATATTTAAAATGAGAATATGTTGAAAACAGAGAAGATGAACCCGTCATGTTAGGAGTTATTATATATCACTTAAAAATCTCATATTAGTTATATAATACTTGAAAATGTCATTAATTTACATCACATATAATTAATATTCAACTTGATTTAGAATGAAACTCCTTGTAAATAAAAACAAAAGATGAATCATATTATCTTCAACCCCTTCCCCCTTTTGATAAAAAAAAAAAGCCCCTTCCCCCAATACAAAAAAAAAAAGAACCAAATTGAAGAACCGTAAGTTGGGAGGATGATTTTCATACTTAGGGAGCTTAGAATCAAGGTTGGGCCTCAAAAATGGCTTTTATATCCCAAGAAATTCCATAAATTGCATCAGAATTTTCACAGTTATGAGGTGTTCTCTACGTGTTCACCACATCAAAGGCATGAGGAAGAGTGTATGGTTTCGTTGTGTTGGCGTTATTTGCCCGTTCAGCACGGCGAACGCGATTCTTCTTGACTTTAGTTCTTTTTACCCCTTTTCACTTGGTTCTTTAATTTCAGTATCATCCTTAATACCTACAAGATGTTTAAGACTAATAATATCATCAATATATTCTTAACACATGTAGAACAATAAGTTATGCTAAGAGTAACAAAATTGTCCTTGATTTGAACAAATCCCTATACAAAGTGTGCAATCAAATGTAAGAATTTGTTCCACTTAGGTAAAATTAGCTATAAATGATAAAATAACTAAATGAAATTGGTTATGAAATACATGTAAAAGTATGGTGCAATCAATAATATTTCAAATTACCATTTTTATTTTTTTTAGAAAAAATAAATATTTGCTAAGGTTTGCTCGTCATTGGCACCGGTTAGTAAGAGTTGCTATACTCCACATCCATATATTTGTCTACTCCGAATGTTTAATGTGATATCCCTTTCATCTTATTAATTATAGTTTTATCTTAAAATGTCCTTTTTCATAATATTTCAGCTAGTATAATAGATAAATTATGGATTTTCTTGCCATGTACGACACCAAAATACATGGTTTGTCTCAGTCAATTTTTAGATTTTTTATTTAACAAGTTTTTAGTTTAACCTTGGTGGTTAAAAGAAAGTTATTTATAAACGCAGCACAGTTGTGCAATCACGGATCGTCTCTCTTGAGGAGCCTTCTAACTACTCTAAGATGAACTAAATGCAAATCAAAAGTGATAAAAGGAACGGGGTTTGTTTGGTTTTTGAAATAATTGAGAGAAAATTATTAAAATATATATTACACTTGTTTTGTGATTTTTGATTAAAAGGGAGAAGTTGGTTAGTTTTAAATCAATGTAGTGAGAAAGGACTTTTGGTGGTGACTCAGTAGTTCAATTACTTCTTTAAAAATTGATTGAGAGTTATAACTTTCATCAAGTCAAATGTAAAAATCCCAAAGAAACAACTAAGGGTCCCCTAGCCCTAATTGATGTCTAATCAAACAATTGTTTGAAACTAGTCATCACTTAAGGTTAGAGTTAAACACTACTTGATGTATATTGAATATAAGTTTGTAAATCACTTTTCTCCTGAGAATTCACAAACACAACCTCAATTGAAATATTAACTACACAAACCAAGTAGTCACTAAACCAAAGATAGTGTCATGAATCAACATAGGAAATAAATCATACATAACTTTGATAATCAAACTTAATGTTGAACACAAGAATATCTATCTAACACTCTTAGAAAGTTAAAGTCACATGTCCCCAATCCAATTAAATAAGAGAAAGTGAAAACAAACCACTCATGCACAAAGTATAGAGCATAGGAACAAGAAAACACCTAAAAGTAGTCCAGTGAAGCCTTGAACTATCTTCACACACTACAAAAAAAGGGACCCTTTCAGCGTGTTTAAGAACAAGCGTTTGCGCGGTTGCAACCGCTGAAGTGGCGCTACAGCGAGCCCAGCAAACGCTGTAATTCAGTGTGTGACAAATAACATATTAGCGGGTATATGGGACCGCTGTAGCGTTGGTCAAACCGCCGTTTTGTGAAAGCACTGGCATCTACGCGGTTAGCCCGACCGCTGAAGTGGCAGCTTAAATTTTTTGAAATTTCCTGGCGCGAAAGCATCTAAGCGGTTTGCCCAACCGCTGAAGTGGAACATTGAATGTTTTCAAATTTCCTGGCGCGAAAATTCAAAATTCAAACTTTTTAACAAATCCAGACGTGAGCGCGCTATTCAGATTTTTTGAAAAATTCACACTTCAGCGGTCAGACCGACCGCGGAGGTGCAATTGTTTTTTTTCTTAAATTATCATCACATCAGCGGTGGGAACCGCTGATGTGCGGTAAAAAATAAAATAAAAAAATATGCATTCAAACCCAGTTGCCTATGAAGAGAACTGGGTTTGAGAGCATATAAGTATGAACAAATTAAATCTATATAAACAAAGAATGAATAAATGAAGTGAGAAGAAGTAGTATAAAAAAATAAATAAAACAAATGAATATAAAAACGAGTAAGTGATGAGTAAGAATCAAACAATAATAAGAACAACTATTAGACAAGTTTACATGATACTTGAAGCAGATCTATGGGCTTGACTGGAAATTTGAAAAGAAAAGCCTGGATGAAGATTAGAGAAAAGGGCATAGCAGCTTCTTCAGGGAAGGAAAATGAGAAAGATCAAAAATGAATGGATGAGTGGTGCTCTATTTATAGGCAGACCGTACCACATCGGCGGTTTGGACCGCTATTGTGCTTATGACATTTCCAAAATAGCGCTGGTAACCGCCTATCTGCACTTCAGCGGTTGTGACCGCCGTATAGCTGTATGATTATTTGATATATTTTCATCTCCCCATGCGTAATATTAATTAATTATAAAGTTGATTTCAAAAACTTCCACCTGCACCCCGCCGCCTCCTTTGATGTCTTTCCTGGCGTCTGTGGCGTCTTTCCTCAAACTGTTGTCTGAATTGCTCAAATTCATTAATCTGACGCTCCAAATCCTCCCTTTCACGCATAAGCTGCTCCCTCTCCTGCCTGTTCTGCTCCCTCTCTTGATTAATCACTCCCATGAGTCTTTGATCTCTCTCCTCTAACTCCTTTTGCAGCCTCTCCTCCCGCTGCCGGTCTTCATAAGATTGGCTGCCACTATAGGTGCCACTGGTTCCACTGGTCTCGCCAACCTCCATATTCCGATAGCGAGTACTATACACTTGGGAAGGTGTCGCACCAAATCCCGCAGTGGGCACTCGCCCAGAATGTTCACGGGCACCGATGGCCTGCCGTAGTCTGGCTATGATCTCAAATGGATTGCTATACCTAGCATGTCTATCAAACTCGTCGTTTCCCATCCCAACTGAGTCTGCAAATTCCTTACAGGCTCGATCAATCGCCTCCTGCAAATAAAACAGCCACAACAGTAGACCAACTATTTATTCATTAAAACTAGACAATTCATTTCTATAACTTAGACATCTAATATTATTACCATCTCATCCTCGGCATATGGAACAAATGACCCATCAGCGTGTCTGCGTATTTCCAACAAGAAATCTCTGACGATTTCCTCACAGGTTCTTCCTTGCTCCTGGCTCATATGCAGCTGGAATTAAGAATTGCAATTATATTATTATTATATTAAACAACAAATTAAAAATACAATTGAAATTTGCATATTTATAACTCATCTCGTACCATCTCGCCCATTACCACTGAAAAGGGAAGGGAGCCAGTGGTGTGACGAACATCTTGCTGACTACGCGACTGTTTACCAATCTCAGACCTCTGGACGCCTTCAAGGCTGAAACGGAATTTCACAAAATTCTTCCACTGATCAGGATCAACACCAGGTGGTACTTATCCAGCAACCTCCGCTTCAGTTCGATCTCCCAACTTATTCCTATTGTTGAATAAAGTATTTCTTTTTATCTTCCACCCATCCCCTATCTTCTTCAGAGCGTAGTTTTTCACGTGACCATATTTATCTGTAATCTCAAATTTTCTCTAATAAAAGAAATTAAACATAATGTCAGTATACAAATTAAATAATAATAATTAAACAACTAAAATTGAGTAATCGATTCTTACTTTGACAATATTGAACCATGCGTGGTCACGCTTCCGGTCCGGCACCTTCTTCCAATCAAGCAAATCAATAGGAAACATTTTAAAATCAGCACCAACACTACGACAGAAGCGGTTGAATAGAGTGCCCGCTTCTCCGCTGGGCTGCCCTGTGACGTCGAAATATTGTTCAAGCAACACCCTCTCATGCAGAGGAAGGTGATGAGTCTGTGCGACAGTCAACCGCCTTCTTGAGGTCATGCCACCTCGAAAATCTGCATCATGTGAAAAGTAAAGATTAAAATAAATTCATTAAATTGCATGTGATATAAAAAATAAATATAACAAAAAATAAAAAATATGCATTAATAATATTAAAATTACTCACTTTTCACTCGAACTTCGGAGCCAGGTGCTCCTCTAGACGTTCTCCCCCGAGTAAATGTGGTTTGAGCAGGGGGCACCCTACTGCTTCTCTCCTCGTCATCATCGCCCTCCTCATCATCCTCATTGTTCCCCTCCTCATCATCATGATCAATGTTCTCCCTATCATCATCATTCCTACTCCCATGTCCCTCTTCATATTCTTCCTCGTTATTACGCCCCACCATATTTCCGTCTACTGAATTGTTGTGGTGATGATCTAACACTTCATTCCTGTCAGCATCATCAAACACACTATCTATCGGAACATCATCAATATTGCGGTTGATCGGCGGTGTAAATAATCCTGGAACAACAGGCACATCCAAATCAAACTCGCTATCCTCACTACTACTACCAGACATGCTATATATAGTGGAAGAAACACACTAGAAAAACTAGCAGGAAAGAAAACACGCTGGAAAGGCAGAAAATAATATGAATCGTCTGTATTTATAATACAAAGGCACATCAGCGGTTTCAACCGCTGATGTGTACAGTCATTAATGTCATTAATGTTCTTTATTGTTTCGAGGCTGGGGACGCAACGGTCGGAATGTAATGGTCACTGCAGTTCCGCCGTTGAAACCGCCGATATGGTATTTTAATATAAAAAATCTGACAACGGTCACCTGCATTTTCTGCTCTGACATGATTTAAAAAATAATAAACCACATCTGCGGTTGGGACCGCTGTGAGTACTCGCGTTCCGTCTTTTTTTTTTGTTTTAAAACAATTATTTTACTTTTTTGCTTGAAAATAATAAAGTTAAACGTACACATCCGCGGTTCCAACCGCTAAAATGAGCTGTTTTGTTTGAAAAAAAAATTTTGTTGACTGACATTTTCGTTTCAGCGGTCAACCAAAAAAGAGCTGAAATGGTCATCCATTTCAGCGGTTTGTGGTGAACCGCTGAAACACAAGCGTCCACTTTAAGCCTTTTTTTGTAGTGACACCACCAAACTCCCAATGATGTTTTGCCACTAATAGTAGATGAAAGTCTAAACTTGTCCAAGGGTGCTTAAACTTGTTGGAGTAAGATGTGATAGTTATGGTTGTTCTTCCTGGAAATCGTCACACCCTTCATGTCCACACACCCGAAGATGTTGCTTAAATAACCATCAGGAATCTTAATGGCCTAAAGTGTAGAGAGGACCACTTCCTTGTTTGCTATCATTTAGTGTGAATATGGCCGAGGCGAGTTTGTCTTTTTCGTCCAGCCAGACATCTAGATGTATTTTGATATAACCTAAAGATCTTTCCTCACTCTAAGATGGTCCTTGGACTTTCTATATCTTGTTCAGAATCGTGTAGAGAACATTTTCACCAACGTCCTTCTCGATATGTATTAAGGATATGAAGGCCCAATGATAGGCTCATCTAATGTATTTAGCTCATTTAATATGTTCAATATGTTTAACTTGTATTATGTTAGAGATTGTACAGATGTCACTCATGTATTGGTTCCCTTGTAACTAACTCTGATTATATATATCAGCTGGCTGACTCAACTTAGTTAGGTTGAGATCATTTTTGCTAATTCCTCTCTTAATCTATCTTGGTACCAGAGCTAGCAAAACAGAAACCCTAACATTGTGTTCTCCGCCTTCACATCTCTCAACCTCCAGAAATCTCCTTCAATGGCGGATCATTCAAAGACTGATGAAGTGATCTCCAAATCCAAGAACGATGAGGCGAGTTCATCGGATGCAAAGGCTACATCATCCATATCAATGATGATGCAATCGAAGCCAATTTCTCTGCTTAGCAGCTTAAACCAAACTGGATCGATCAAGCTGGATCGATCGAACTTCAGGTTATGGCATTCTCTTGTTTTACCGGCGCTTCGTGGACATCGCGTCGAAGGCTTTGTTCTTGGAACAAAGATCTGTCCTCCTGAGTTTACTACGGACGAGTTAGGCATACGGATTCATCCTGAATTTGATGATTGGCTTGCTACAGATTCCATCATATTCAGCTGGCTTTTAAGCACTATGACTCCAGATGTCGCTTCTCAACTCCTACACTGTAAGACCTCTGCACAGCTTTGGAAAGCTATTGTTGATCTGATGAGTGCATACTCTAGGTCTAGAGTTACTATGTACAAATTTGATTTACAACAAACTAGGAAAGGCACAAGTACAATTGATGAATACCTAGCCAAGATGAAGTCGATTGCTGATCATTTGGCTATGGCTGGTAGTCCTATTGAGGAATCGGAACTGATTACTCAGGTTCTTGCTGGTCTGGATGCTGATTATACTCCTATCGTTATCTATCTGTCTGATAAGGAAGGTTTAACATGGATTGATCTTCATTCTAGGCTCTTAACATTTGAAAGACACCTAGAGCATATTTCCTCTGTAAATGCTATTGGAAAAGCTTTTGCGAATGTGGCTATAGGTAATAATGGTTCCTCTGAGTCTGCTACAGGTTCTAGACCTCCATGGCGTAACAATAATGGTGGTAACCGTGGTGGATATCAAAATAATAATGCTGGCCGTGGTGGAAATCAGCATAATGGTGGCTGTGGTGGTCACAATGGTGCTGGAAGAGGAAGAGGAGGGAGGTCTAACTCTTCTAGGTCTAAACCTACTTGTCAAGTATGTGACTAGTATGGTCACTCAGCAAAACAATGCTATTACAGGTTTGATCGCTCCTACTCAGATGATAATTCAAATAAGAACTCTGATTTTTCTGCATATGTTGCTACGCCTGATATGGTGTGTGATCCTGACTGGTATGTTGATAGCGGAGCTACCAATCACATAACTCATGAGGATGTTCCTGGCACTAGTAGTTCAGGTAACATTTTAGTTGGAAATGGTTCTCATTTGAAAATTAATAAGACTACTTCAGCTGTTATTGGTGATAAAGTAACTATGAATAATATACTGGTTGTGCCTGAAATACGGAAAAATTTAGTCAGTGTAGTGGAACTTACTGATCACAATGATGTTATAGTTGTTTTTGAATTGTCTTGTGAAGGACAAGGCAACACACAAGGTGCTGCTAACAGGGAGAAAGTCTAATGGGCTATACAAGCTTGATCGTGTCCCAGCCTTTTGCAAGGATCGTGGTGACACGCGAATGGCTTGTCTCTCTGTTCTGGATACATGGCATAGGAAGTTAGGACATGCTTCCTGTAGTACTGTTAAGCAAGTTTTAATTGATTGTAATATTGATGTTCCTTGTAAGGAAACACTTACTTTTTGTGATTCATGCCAGTTTGGCAAATCTCATGCTTTACCTTTTCCTCGCTCTTTCTCAAGAGCTGTTGGTGTATTGGATCTTGTTCATACAGACTTGTGGGGACCGGCCCCTGTTGCTTCTATGAATGGTTATAAGTACTATATCTGTTTTTTGGATGATTTTAGTCGTTATGCATGGATTTATCCTTTACATACGAAAGGAGAACCATTTGGTGCTTTTAAGAATTTTAAGAGCATGGCTGAGAATTTATTTAATAAGAAAATTAAGATACTTCAGAGTGATTGGGGAGGAGAATTTAGATCTTTCTCTGATTTTCTGACTGAAAGTGGTATAGTTTTTCGTCACTCATGTCCTCATACTTCAGCACAGAATGGTAGAGTTGAAAGGAAACATAGGCATGTGGTTGAAATGGGTTTGAGCATGTTAGCTCAAGCTCATATGCCTACAAAGTATTGGTGGGAAGCGTTCTCAACAGCTATTCATGTTATAAATAGATTACCTACGCCTGTTCTGGGTAAATCTCCGTTTGAGGTTTTGTTTAAGCCTAAACCTGATTACAAGTCTATGCAGATATTTGGTTGTGCATGTTTTCCATGTTTACGTCCTTATAATGATCATAAATTGCAGTTTCGTTCTGAAAAATGCACTTTTCTGGGTCCAAGTAATAGTCACAAAGGCTACAAGTGTTTAAGTCCAAGTGGTAGAATGTATATCTCTCGCCATGTGGTGTTTAATTTTGATAGTTTTCCTTTTGCTGAGAAATCTGGTATTTCTTTGAATTCATCAACCTCTTCAAGTTTTGCAGGTTTAGATGGTGTTGGTGCTTTATCCAACTTACCTATTGTTTCTCCTGAGAATGCTTCTCCATCTTCATCCTGTTTGGCCAATTCTGGAGCTGGTGGTGTTTTATCTCCTACTATTGAGACTAATTCTGATAATTTGTTTCATTCAGAACATATGTCTATGCAGGATTATGACAGCATACAAAGGACTTCTAGTTCAGCTACACCGGTGCTGAATACTCCTGTGCAGGAATCTGTTCCTCAGTCAACAGTCCGAAATAATCATCATATGATTACAAGGGCTAAGAGTGGAATTGTCAAACATAAGTTTCCTTTCATTGGAACTACTTCAATGGATTTATCCCCTGAACCACGTACTGTGAAGGATTCTTTGTTGAGTGAAGATTGGAAGCGTGCTATGATTCATGAATATCAAGCACTTGTAAAGAATCAAACCTGGACTCTTGTTCCTCCTTCTCCTAATCACCATGTTGTTGGAAGCAAATGGGTGTTTAAGAAGAAATTTAAAAGTGATGGCTCTTTAGATAAATATAAGGCGCGCCTTGTTGCTAAAGGATATTTACAAGAACTGGGTGTGGACTTTGGTGACACTTTTAGTCCAGTAGTAAAAATGACTACTGTAAGTGTGATTCTTACTTTGGCATCATGCTACACTACCACAGATTACCCCATTTACATGCGCTTATTTTGGCCTTTACATGCGCTTATAAAGCGCATGTAGATGGGGGCGCTAGTAAAGGCTCTACATGCGCTTTTAAAAAGCGCATGTAGAGGGGGGCTATACATGCGCTTAAAGCGCATGTAGAGGTAGGTACCTCTACATGCGCTTTAAGCTCATGTACATCTACATGCGCTTAAAGCGCATGTAGAGGTGCCCCTACATGCGCTTAAAGCGCATGTAGAGGTACCTACCTCTACATGCGCTTTAAGCGCATGTACAGCTATATATTTTTTTTTAATATATATTTCTTGCAAAAATATAAATCAATATGTACCATTAGATTTTCAATCAAAATAATTCAAGCCAAATTGATACAGGTATATATTGAGTTTGTCTTTCAATCAAAATAATTCAAGCCAAATTGATAAGACTTCCCTTAATATATACCAACTTTCTCTAATTAGTTGTTGTGGGACTGTTATAATATGGACCTTTCTGCTATAGCTTATGTTTAACATTTATAGATAAAGCCATCGTAAACTATACTCAAACAAACAGCATTTTATTATAAAAATGAGATTTCTCCACAGCAGAAAAGAACTAAAGAAATCTAAACTATCTTGGTCATAACTTTATTCTAACCTGCATATTGAATGCCACCATTTGAACTCCATACATCCAACCAATATGTGGCTTGAAATTTGAGGGTTGGACCCGTGTTCCTCTTGGGTATACCCTGAGGATGTTTCTCTGCGTGAATCTGGAAAAATCATAGTTATATGAATTATGAGTTTTTAGCTATGAAAGTGTTGGCCATATATGGTTTGAGACATAGCTAAAAAAACACTACCTTATAATATCAGTTCCATGAGATTCAGAAGCCTTTTCAAGTGTCTGCTCATTCCAACTTAGGCTTCTAACTTCCTCTTCAATTCTCAATTTATCCTTTAGGCTTCCCTTTATTTTCTTCGCATGGATTGCAATCAAACGTTTATAATCAGCTGAACATTGTTGATCTGAACTATGATTACAAGTAAATACTCCTTTTCCTCCTATGACTAAAACAGATTTAATAAGCTTAAAATCAGCTTGTAGCTTCCATTATTTCACAATAACAAATGATACAATACAAGAATAAACTAAAAAATCTAAAACATCAAAAGAAAAGACAGGAATACCTCTTGAGGCTTAAGTAATATAAGATATGATTAAACCACCATGGTTAGACTAAAAAACCCATCTTTAGCTACAAAATGCCAAAAGACACACCTTGTTAGCATTTCTCTTCATAATCTCATGTGTATGGGTATATATAGCAATTCTAGAACACTGAAATGCCATGAAAGTCTTCAGTTTGAAGATCAATAATTCATGAATATGATAACTAAAAAAATCATTACACATGTCACTGACAGAGTTTAAATTTTTCAAACAGTCGTTCCTCTTATCAATTAAAGACTCCATCAATAAACAAAGTATATAAACGATAAAAGTAACTCTTTTAAGTCAGGAACTTATGAAAATGTGTAGCCAGACCTTTTTTGCCTTTTCTTCTTTCCACTTCCTGTCTCCTTGGAGGTTGGAAAGACATTAATTATCAAGAGCTATCTCTATCAATATACTGCACATACAATTGAAAAAACCAACATATAAGCTGCCACACCTAATTCAGGTAAAAAAAAAAAGCTGCCACACCTATTTGTTTCCTTAGTTCTTCTCCCTATTGGCAACAAATGATGACCAGTGAGTAAATAAGCTCTTCTCAATGCAAATGTATTTCATAATCATTCATTAAACAAAGCTAATATAAAGAATATAAACCTTTGTGAATGATTATAAAGTTAGATCAGCCAAATCCCCTGTCCTCGTGGAGATCTAAAATGCATACCAAGTTCAGCCTTTAGCCACAAATGCTAATTATAATCATTGACAAAGGATTTAAATAATGAACCAATAGATACAACAGCAGTAGATACAACACCTATATTGAGACTTAAGATGTGAGAAGAATGTTCGACAGCACTATGTAACCAAGCAACACAAATATAAAACCTTGCTCATGTATAGAAATGATCAGTGAAGCATTACCCATGCCCCGTTCTATCTTTCTCCCATTTGATTCCTTTCACTTATTCATTTTTCCTAAGAAATAAGCTGCAAGAAATAATGTAGGAAAAGTTTAATACACAAACTGTGCAACAACAATGAAACATTAAACAGTGAAGAGTGAAGACTCTTGCAGGCCTAAAATTCATCCATTTGACAGTACTGTATTAACAATTCATGAGCTCATAACCAATCTGTGCACAAAAACATAGGAAATATAATATTTAAATATTTTTCTCATTAATTAGAAAACCTAATCATTTGTCCCACGCCAGTTCATCAAAATAAACCTTCATAACATAAAAGTAAACACTAATCTCCCTTAAAAAAGCATAACTTACTTGCTACTTTGAACAACATTGCAAATAAACCTTCATAACATAACAGTAAACACTAATCTCCCTAATCATTTTCTCATTATCTTGTTTTGCTAAAGCCTTAATCATATTTGAAAATATTCACATAAGATGCCTAAACCTGAAAATCAACAAAACTTGCACCAAAGCTTCAATACCCAAGCATCTATTCACAAAAACATCACCCAACCAGCAGACTCGATCCAAACAAAGGGAGGACAAATCAGTTTCCACAAGCTAACAAATAAGAGTAAGAACAACATACAATGCTAATCATTAAAAATCTTTTCATAATAAGAAGAAATCAAAAACTTAAGCTTTGTTTACTTTGTCTATGTAACCCATATCTCAAAGCCCACCCCAAACTCTCACATTAAATCGCAAGAACAAAAGCTACCTGAGTTGAAGCTGAGTTCACAAGCCGGAGCAGTCTCACCGTCGCCGGAAAATGGACGAACGTCACTGTCTTCGGTGGCTAACCCCGCTGTGTGTGGCGGTTTGGAACTCGCCGGAAAATGAAGCAAAACGAAGGTGAAGGACAAAGATGAGTGAAGTGAGAAAAGCAAAGGATAAATGGTTCTGGTTCGTCGGACGAAGCTTTGTTTCACCGGGAACACTGTCGGATCTGGACTACGACGGCAAACAATACAAAGCCGAGTTCGCGGCGGCGGCGAGCAAGGTAGGGGGCTGGCGATTTCGATGATGATGGTGGTGGTGAAAACAATGTGTGTATGTTTGCTGGATTAAAGGAAAATGAAGAAGAGAAAGCAAGAAGAAGAAGCCGATGAAGATGGAGAAGAGGATGGGAGGTGCGGCCGATTCTCAGGAAGGAAGGAGAGATGAGAAGGAAGTATATATACTTAGGGTTTTGGGCAATTTACAGAAATGCCCTCCTATATTTATTTTCTTTTCTATTTTAAATCTCTTTCTTAAAACAAATTATAAAACTATTCTATATACCAACTTAAATATTTTCCCCCACCATATTATATAATATATGTCCTAGATCATTTTTCATAAAAGTTTTAATTTAAAATTCAACCTCTACTATTTTTCTTTAATTTCTAGAGGAAATAGGCATATTATTTTCTTAAAATTATATTTATCCTCATTTACTTATTTACAATACCTTTTTATTTAATAGATCATAATACCTTAATAAATTTCTAATTATCTTCTAATTTAAAATTCGGGATGTTACAAGAAAGCTCAACAACAAAGTTTATACCCCTCTCTACATGCGCTTAAAGCGCATATAGAGGTAGAAACACCCTTTACATGCGCTTTAAGCGCATGTAAAGGGTGTTTCTACCTCTACATGCGCTTAAAGCGCATGTAAAGGGTGTTTCACCAATTTCATAACACCCAAAAGTGGTAATGGAGCCTTGAAACACTAAGTCCACAAGTAGGAACACCTTATGAGGTCTGAGGAGGATCTCTTATGCATGACTCCATGTTTTGCACTTCAGTAGTGCCTTTACATGCGCTTAAAGCGCATGTAAAGGGTGTTTCACCAATTTCATAACACCCAAAAGTTGTAATGGAGCCTTGAAACACTAAGTCCACAAGCAGGAACACCTTATGAGGTCTGAGGAGGACCTCTTATGCATGACTCCATGTTTTGCACTTCAGTAGTGCCTTTACATGCGCTTAAAGCGCATGTAAAGGGTGTTTCACCAATTTCATAACACCCAAAAGTGGTAATGGAGCCTTGAAACCCTAAGTCCACAAGCAGGAACACCTTATGAGGTCTGAGGAGGACCTCTTATGCATGACTCCATGTTTTGCACTTCAGTGGTGCCGTTACATGCGCTTAAAGCGCATGTAAAGGGTGTTTCACCAATTTCATAACACCCAAAAGTGGTAATGGAGCCTTGAAACACTAAGTCCACAAGCAGGAACACCTTATGAGGTCTGAGGAGGACCTCTTATGCATAACTCCATGTTTTGCACTTCAGTGGTGCCGTTACATGCGCTTAAAGCGCATGTAAAGGGTGTTTGTGCCTTTACATGCGCTTAAAGCGCATGTAAAGACCAATGTCCATTTAATTATATGGATTTTCATATGATTTGGTGCTTTTCAACTAAATTCTTTCAATACTTCATCTCAAAATGCTCAAATCTTGTGCTTGACAATGTTATAGTGAATTCCATTGAAGAACAAGCCTCTACATGCGCTTTAAGCGCATGTAGAGGCTCTACATGCGCTTTAAACGCATGTAGAGGTAGAAACACCATTTACATGCGCTTTAAGCGCATGTAAAGGGTGTTTCAACCTCTATATGCGCTTAAAGCGCATGTAAAGGGTGTTTCACCAATTCCATAGCACCCAAAGTGGTAATGGAGCCTTGAAAAACTAAGTCCACAAGCAGGGACACCTTATGAGGTCTGAGGAGGACCTCTTATGCATGACTCCATGTTTTGCACTTCAGTAGTGCCGTGTTTCCATATAATTTTGAGCTCTTCACCTATATTCATTATATATTTTATCTCTAAATACTTAAATCCTTTTCTAGTCATTGTTTTAGTGAATTTTAATTGATGCACATTTCTATACATGCGCTTAAAGCGCATGTAGAGATAAGGCCTCTACATGCGCTTTAAGTGCATGTATAGATTCTTACCTGTACATGCGCTTAAAGCGCATGTAAAGGACCCTCTATACATGCGTTTCTTCTAAGCGCATGTAAAGGGGCGCTGGTAGAGAGACAATTTGTAGTAGTGCTATAAGTGGGAAGTTCGTCAACTTGATATTAATAATGCGTTTCTTAATGGTTTTCTAACTGAAACTGTGTTCATGAAACAGCCTGAAGGTTTTGTGGATGCTGCTAAGCCTCATTATGTGTGTAAATTGACCAAGGCAATCTATGGTCTGAAACAAGCTCCAAGGGCCTGGTATGATCGTCTCAGAAATACTCTTCTTGCTTGGAAGTTTAAGAATTGCAAATCTGATAGTTCTCTCTTTTATTATAGAGATCAATCACAGATTTTAATTCTGTTGATTTATGTAGATGATATACTTGTTACTGGTGGTAATTCTATTAGTATCACTCATTTCACTACCAAGTTAAATAATATGTTTGCTCTCAAGGATCTTGGACCTATTCATTATTTTCTTGGTTTTGAAGTGTTTCGTGACACAAAGGGGTTTGTTCTTTCTCAGACCAAATATGTTACTGATTTGCTTTCTAGATGTGATATGTTGCATTGTACTCCTTGTCCTACACCTATGGTCACTAGTAGGACTCTTGCTACTGAGGATAGTGTTCTCTTTGCTAATCCACAATTATATAGAAGTGTTGTTGGAAGCTTACAATACTTGGTGAATTCCAGACCTGATATTTGTTATTGTGTAAGTAAACTTAGTCAGTTTCTCAGTTCTCCTACTGTTTTGCATTGGCAAGCAGTGAAGAGACTTTTGCGTTACTTAAAAGGTACTATAGATCGGGGTATTCTTCTTCAGCCATCTGTTTCTTTGAAGCTTATTGCTTACTCTGATGCTGACTGGGCATCATGTCCTATTGATCGCCGTTCTATGAGTGGCTATTTTGTGTTTTTGGGAGCTTCCTTAGTCTCTTGGTCTTCTAAGAAACAAGCTGTTGTTTCTAGATCCTCTGCTGAATCTGAATATCGTGGTTTAGCTAATACTACTGCTGAGATTATGTGGTTAAGATCTTTACTTCAGGAACTTCAGATTAATTTGTTACCTCATCGGTCATTTGGTGTGATAGCATTAGTGCAGCTGCTTTGGCATCTAATCCTGTGTTGCATGCTAGGACCAAGCACATTGAGATAGATGCTCATTTTGTTAGAGATCAAGTTTTGGAAAAGAAACTTTGTGTTCAGTATGTGCCTACTTCAGACCAACTAGCTGATTGCCTTACAAAGCCTCTTGGGACCTCTCGCTTTCTGTTTTTGCGTGGCAAACTTGGACTTGTTTCTACCCCGTCCAGTTTGAGGGGGATATTAAGGATATGAAGGCCCAATGATAGGCCCATCTAATGTATTTAGCTCATTTAATATGTTCAATATGTTTAACTTGTATTATGTTAGAGATTGTACAGATGTCACTCATGTATTGGTTCCCTTGTAACTAACTCTGATTATATATATCAGCTGGCTGACTCAACTTAGTTAGGTTGAGATCATTTTTGCTAATTCCTCTCTTAATCTTTCTATATGCATGTCATCCAAATATAGGCACAGATGATTATGTTTTTAGTAAGGTAGATTGAAAAATATGCTTCTCTTCTTCCATTGTCATGTCGGACTGGTTCCAAGTGGCTCTTGACATCATGGCCATCCACAACAACCTATAAAAGGGATGACTTCTTGGCAATTGTTTGATAATCGTTGCCACTATTTAATTCCTTAAAATAATAACAAACTTTACCTGGCAATGATTTTTAACCATGACTATAGTTTCATTTTTTTCAAAAAAATAAAATGTAAGCTATTTAGACACAGTTACAAATCGCTACTCTTGTATGTACTAACGTTGCCACGTTTCTCACTGATGCTAATTAAGTAGTGAAACCCTATAAATACCCCCTCTCCCACCTTCCATTTTTTATTTAGAGTATTTAAATACATTGATTTATATCAATTATACTGTTTAAATGTTCAAATTAGGTTTTTGTTTGGCATTTTAAAATAATGGCACTCTACGACGGTTTTGAAGCATGTCCACTCCATTTATTTATTTTTATTAAAATAATGGTGCATCGTGACAGTTACGAATCATGTCAATGCAATGCATTTTTTAAATAAAAATGATGTAATCTACAATGGTTAGAAACCATGTCAATGCCATGCATTTTTTTAATTAAAATAATGTAACTTAATTATGTGATGTAAATCGTGTCAACGTCATGCATTTTTTAGTTTGAATAATGGTACTCTATGGAGATTATAAACCGTGCCCATCCATGCTTTCGATATTTGAAATAATGCTGATTCTAATGTTTTGAAATTGTTGCTATGATTAAAATTCAAAGTTCCGGCTCATATTTTTTTGAAACTACATTGTCATTTTTAACTTATGGCATGTACCAATAATATTTTACCATCAAGTTTGAACAACGCTCCAACTGTTTTCTTAACTGTTGCTAGCAAGGTTTGAAAAATTGGACCGGAAGTCCAACCGGGCAAGCTACTGGTTCAAGGGTTATTGGTTCAACCGTGATTCAACCGGATCAACTCAGAAATAATAAAATGATAATATTTAATCAAATATTAAAATATTCAAAAACTAAAAATAGTAAAAATGTAAAATTCATCCTAAGTCAATATAAAATACATCCAACCAACCGTGATTCGGAGTTGTTGCTTCTTTGTCCGCTACTTTGCTGTGACTGAGACTAAGAGAGGTTCTGCCATTCTACGTTTTGGATTTTGGTGAGTGAGTGAGTTTTTTTTTTCAAAGTTAGGGTGCATTGTGTAATACCCAACAAAATAATCACCAATTTATAATAAAAATTATATTTACACTCTATTTTTAAACAAAAACAAAGTAAAACATTAAAGGTTGAGGTCAATGACAAAATAAATATAAATTAAAAGTGTTTACTCCTCAAGTGTCTTCCCTTGCTTATTATTAGATCTTGTTAGAATCTTAAGTTTTGATGAAGACTAAAATATAGAGGATTAGACCAAGTGCCTAGGAAGCAATAGGATAACATAGGATCCCAAGTAAGAATGCTTCCGGATGAGGATTTACTTCCGGATAGATTAGGACTTGCGCATGCGGATGAAGTTTTCATCCCCCAGCGTCAGCAAGAAAATCACTAGGGAAATAACTTAGTCCATGAGAATTAGGTACACAAACCTTAAGACTAAGCTATAACTCAACCGGAAGTGAGTTTGCTTCCTGTTAGACTTAGACTGGCTCAGAGCGATAGAATAGATATTACCCCAAGCGTCAGTAAGTCTACTTCGCCAAGTGAAAGCACTTCCTGTTAGATTTAGACTGGCGCAGACTGATAGAATAGAATGACCCCAAGCGTCAGTGAATCAGCCTCGTCAAGTGAAATTACTTCCTGTTGGATTTAGACTGACACAGGCTGATAAAAGAAGTATAACCCTAAGCGTCAGTAAGTTCACTACGTCAAGTAAAAGTGCTTCCGATAGCTTAGTGACTAGCGCTGAGTGTTGGAATGAAATACACTAAGCGAGAGTGAGTTATAGTGAACAAAAATCCTTCATCCAGTGGTTTTACTTCCGGATGAAAGAATGCTTCCGGATACATCATAGACCAAATCAGAACACAGTCTAAGTAAACTACTCCCCATAGCGAACAAGCTTCCCACAGCATGTATAATTCTTATATATATATATTGCTATGTTGGACTAACCAGTATGTGCAGAACATGGTCACGCTTCCGGATGCAAATGAGCTTCCGGATGGAAAGACTCTTGACATTGGGACTCAGAGCTTAACACTTGCAGAGCAAGATTACCACTTGCGGATGAATGATGATCATCCGTCAGCAAGAGTGCAAGAGTAAACTTCACATACTCAGAAGTCAGAATGCTTTTGTCAGAGCAGAGGTGTCAGGACTACTTTTCAGAGATAAAGCAAGTCAACCCTGCTGAGCATTAATGAAGATGTACCTTACAACGGTAACATGGGATTAACGGCCATATTCAAACGTTAATATTCACCTGCCGCCCAAGTCTTTAGAGCGAAGTATAAAAGGAACATCTACACTCAGAAGAAAAAAAAAGAGAGAGAGAGAACAGAGCTTATTGTCTGAAACACTATTCTACATTCCTCTCATCTTCTACTCTCGGACTTTGATATGTAATATTCTTAGAGAGTGATTCATTTGTACTTAAGTGAGTAACATCATCCACTCTTAGAGAGAGTCATTTGAGCTTAAGTGTTTAGCACAATCAGTTCATAGAGTGAACATAATTGTAATCTTACATTTTGTAAGGGGGAGCATTTAGAAGTTTTCTAAATCTCCATAGGTTGCAAGTTAGCCCGTAAAACTTGCGTTTGTAAGGTTTGCAGGTGAACCCGTTGTAAAACCTGTGGGTTGTTAGGTGAACCCGTGCTCGTAAAACCTAAAGTGTAAAAGCTTCTCTTGTGCCTGGTTTAAACAAGAATAGTGGATTGAAAATCTCAGGTGGAGCCTGGGGACTGGATGTAGGTCTGGGTGACCGAACCAGGATAAATTTATGTGTGCATAAACTTACATTTAAACATTCTATTTTGCATCACATAACATACTGACTTGTGCATACCATTACTCAGTAACATCATCACCAAGCACAAGCAGTCTTTTTGAAAAGAAATAAAGTTTTTATTCCCTCACCCAATTCACCCCCCCCTCTTGGGTGACAGCCACGCATTTCATTTGGTATCAGAGCAAGGTCACTTGTTTAAAGGATCCAACGATCTCAAGTGCAAAGACCTAGGCTGATTTGGGTTACAAAATGTGTTTTGAAGGTTTTGATCATACTATCCCACCTGTATTAGAGAATGCTGATTTTTACTTATGGAAGGGAAGGATGAAAAGTTTTATACTATCCACTGATTTCAAAATGTGGGATGTCTTTGAAAAGGACTCTGATTTCAAACCAAAAGTAAATTGGACAGAAGAGGACAAAAGTTTATTCTACTTAAACCTTAGAGCAATGCAAATTTTGCACAAAAGTTTATCTGACAATGATTACCAGAAAATTAAACATTGCTCTAGGGCTATAGATATTTGGAACACTCTTGATACTGTGTATGCTTCTAACCAATTTCTTGAAGTTAAGGCTGTCCAAAGCTCACTATGTGCTCCCTGTGAATTCACCTTTGATGAGCTACTGGATGGTGATGTAGTGGAAGCTAGTATCAGCAAAGAGAGTGTGGATCTCCGCCTAGAAGATTCAGAAGCTGAAGAAAATGAGGTACCTAAACTTGAAATTTCTGAATTGCAAGATATGTATAATGAGCTACATAATGAATTCTGTAAACTTGCAAAAGAAGTTCTAGGCTTAAGAAAAAGGAATAGGGAACTTGAGAAACTTATTCCCTCTTCTACAACCAAGGAGTCCAAAGTCCCACTCATAAAAGAAGATTTTTCAAAAGACCCTGAGATTTCAAAAGTTAATAAACATAGAGTCTTTGAAAAGAAAACTGACCACCATAATAGTGATAAGAAATCTGATTCTGAACATCATCCCATTATCTGTCATTATTGTGGTAGAACTGGTCACATTTCTCACACATGCAATTTTAAGAGAAATTTATCTGTGAGAAATAAATATATATGGATTCCCAAAGGACAAGTAAGGTCCAGCGCTAACCATGTAGGACCCAAGTACAAATGGGTACCAAAACTCCCTTCTAGTGCCTTACTTGTGCAGGAAAGATCAAGAGTTCCTCTCGTTCCAAAAAGGAGAACTCGTGGTGATGTCACTGCTGCAACTACCTGGTTCAATCATAAGAAGCAGTGCGCTACCACAAGGAACAAAGACCTTGTCTCAGGGATAAGCTATCACAGAGTCCCATTTAACTATCCTGAGAAGGACAAGAGAGAGAGAGGATGTCTCAACTCACATGGAGAAAACCTGCGAATCCTGTCTCTCCTAAGAAAGTGCTTCAGGCCAAGGATAAGTATAAAAGATCTCCTTGGGTAAGCAAGGAATCATTTAAGGTTGAAGCATGCAACAGTAAAATCTCCTATACAAATGTTAGATGGACATATTGAGATTTTACAACAAGCATCATAAGCATGAACATTATAGAGCTAATAAGAAAATCCACACAATGTTCATACTCTACATACTATCTATGACTATCTTTATCAGAAACCATGTATAACCATGTGCATATAGTCATAGTTGATTTGCAATGCCATATTCATAATGAATAATCTTTAGGTACATGTGAATCATATATTTCCTACAAACTGACAAGTCAGATCCAAGTCTGGATACTGAAAAGAGAAAAAAGGGCTATTTGACATATTGTAGGAAAGAAGACTGAAAGCAACAAGGAGGGAAAGAGAGAATTGACATTCATCACAATTCAAATGATGCTGAGTCATTCAATGGAAGATTTCTCTCTTGAAACTCCTTTTGGTCCTCAACGACAAGGATGATAATGGAGAAGAAAAATAACTCAACGTTGTTGCTTCTTCTCCTGACACAAATGTTGAAGCTGTGAGGAAGTACAAAAAGACAAAGCCAGATTTAATTGACTTAAATGGCTGAGAGCAGATGTGTAGCATGGAGTTGATACAACTCAAATGAGGTCCTCCACAATGTTAAATCTTAAGTGACTCCAACCGGAAGCAAAATCACTTCCGGATACTCTTTTGCTGGCGCTGGATGAAAACTCAATATGATCAAGAGGACCACTCCAACCGGAAGCAAAACTACTTCCGAATGATCACTCACTGACACTGGATGATTAAGTCAAGAGAGCGCCAGTGCCAGACCAAGGGACACATCACTTCAGAAAACGTTTCAACTTCCTCTATGAAACGTTGTGCCTTCTCTGACTAACTGAAGCAACACGTGTCAACAGGTGTGTCGTTCCAATTTAAAATCTTACATTACCCAATGTGTGAAAATTTGAAAGAAGATGTCCATTTTATCCTCAGAAGTTTTACCTATGAATAGATGTCATTTCTCATTTTCACTTCTTACTACATCTTTTTACTTGCATCATTTTCTCTGAAAAGTCTCTTCATCTTCTCCATCGTGTTCTTCATTTTTCTCTACATACTCCTCGCATTTCATCTTTATTTTCCACAACATTCATACAAAAAATGGCCGGTTCGAATGAATCCAACCCAGTTACCCAGAAAGCCTCTTCATCCAAGAAACACAAATCGAAATCTGGGAAATCAAGTCATAAGCACTCTGATAAATCTGGGCATCATAAAGAACATCGCGATGAACATCATGAACATCGTGAAGTTTCTGGGCAAACACAAGGGCAGGATGAAAACATTCAGGGTCAGCCTGGAACTTCTGGTCGAGTGGAACAGGTTGTAGTGTCTGAACAAGAGAGGGATGCTCAGAGAAAGGGAAAGAAGAAGAAGGTTCAATTTGCTGAGGAGCCTTCCTCCAAGAGGCAGAGGGTTGTCGAAGAAGATGATCCCACAGTATATAGGGATGGGGCATTGGAGAGTGTAACCGCCAAATTTGAGACATCCACCCCCACCCTAAACCATGGGCTCTTCATCAATCTGGACAAGATGGATGAACTAGGGTTTCCTCATCTGCGCCCCTACTTGGAGAAGTATATGCCTTGGCTGGGCATCAACCAGGAGTACAACGTCAATGTCTTGCGAGTCTTCTGCCAATCCCTCTCTGGAAGGGCCAAGTACAGGAAGGTTGATGGGAAAGAGCAAATCCACAAGCTCTCCTTCTCCGCCACAGTAAGGGGGAGAACCTTCAGGTTCACGAGCGAGACACTGAATGAGTTGATGGGGATCACGGATGGAAGCATGAACGAGTGGATATATCCAGAGGCACACAAGTACAGCAAGGAGGATCTTGTGACACTTTATGGCACCGATGACAAAAAGGTGTCCAAGATGTCTGATTCAAACAGACTGCTGTACTATGTTTACTCCCGGATGATGACTCACAAAGGGAGTAACTTCAATGAATTTGCCAACATTGACAACCCCTGGTTCCCCAGACTTCTCAAACAACAACCCATCAATCCTGGTCAGTTGATCTGCTTAGAGCTTCAGAGATGGCTGACAATGACAAGTCTGGCCACCTTCCCTATCCCACCATCATTGCCTTCCTCCTCGAGAAGCATCTGATCAAGGCTACATCTGCTGTGGAAGAAGAGAATGTCAAGTGTAAGCCTGTGGGAGCAACAAATATGGCAAAGATGGGGATCAAGTATTTCAAGCCTCCTAAGCCCACTCGCTCACGCTCTCAAGCCAGTAGTGCTTCTGGGACTTCAGCCCCCTCTGCATCTGGAGCAGGGGATCAGGAAGTTGACTCACATGCTGGGCCAAGCCGTAGTGCAAAGGTTCCAGCTTCTGTTAGGGCCTTTGCCGAGGACATAAAGGAAGAGCTTCTGTTGAGACTGACTGATTCCTTGGTGGGTCCTCTCCGTGTTGAATGTGAAGCTGGCTTCCACCATCAAGGGGAGCGAATCCAACGGCTTGAGGACAGAGTAGGACAACTCGAGAATCACCTTGCCAGGGTGGATGCAAAATTAGACCTCATCCTCCAGCACCTACAAATTCCCCAACCCTCATCACAAGGTAACTTACCACCTCCTCCTCCTCCTCCTCAAAACCCTCCTCCTCCTCCTAATCACCCTTAACTACCACCTCCCCCTCCGTCCAACACTCAACAACCTCAGCCTCCACCACAAAATGACCAACAAGCCCCACCATCACCCAACAATGACCAACAATCCCAACCTTCACCTACCCGTGACCACCAAACCCAAGATTCACCTCACAACTCTCCACGCCATTCTCCTAGAAACCTCTCATCCTCACCTTTCTCATCCTCATCCTCGCCCATTTCCACACGACCAGGTGCCCCTACACGCTCTCCACTCCACTTCTCCAACCCTACCCATCCAAGCCCTAGACCAATAGGATCTGAAACAGCCATTCACCCCCTCAGCCAACCATACGGAGAGTATCCCCACCTTCAACCACTCTCCGATGACCATTTACCCTTTACCCCTGACTCCACCAACTACAAAGAATACTCCTCTACTCATCCTTATGAGGATATCCTTGTCACCTCCAGTTGCTTCCCCGACCCTCCTCAAACTCCTGAACACCTATCTTCTCCCACATCCTCTACCTCTACCCTCTCACCCTCCCCTCCCAAGAAATTTGGCCCTGAACCACCTCCATCCTCCTCCACATCCACTCCATCCCTGGCACTCACCCCTGTTGATGATGACAAAAGGGGGAGAAATGTTATGTCTACTCTTCGCCTAAGTATGGCCACAAGGGATGTTCTCAGCCAGCCTTCACTCTGGATTGATGAAGATATCACGGTCGCCCTGCGTCGTGCATATGAGTCTCAGAGGCTGAGTGGTGCAGAGAGCCTTATAAGAGGAGAGGCCCTCCTTTTCATGGAGCAGAAGAGAACAGCTGAGCAAGGATCACATTTGGAGATGGTTGTGTTTGGGCAGAATGAACAATCCACACAACCTGAGTCATCATCAGAGCCTCCTCCAAATAAAACAAGTAGAGAGATGGTTGAGGAGATCAGAATGAAGTGGGGACTGAAGAGACCCAACCATCCTCCCATTGTGATAGCCAAGCCTGTTCCTGCATCCTCTGGGCAAGAGTCTGAGATCCCTTCATCTGAGCAATCCTCTGATCCTCCTCCCTCGTCTGAGCCAGCAGCCAGATTCAGTGCACCCAGAAAGAAGGCCGTTGCTAGGAAACGTGCCAGGAAGTTAATTGCCACCACTGAATCTGATGAGTCTGAGGAAGAGACTCCATCTGACCTACCTGAGCAAGGAACTTCATCTGCTCAGGTTGCGCAAGAAAATCCAGTGGTCCAAGCGGTTCCAATTCTGAAGGAAGTCAAATTGGAAATTGAAGACATGACTCCTGAAGAATTTGAGAAGTATGGATTCACTGACAAGATATCCTTTGGTCAGATGGCTTGCCTCGATGCTGAAAGAGCATGTGCCATGCCCACCCCTCCAATTAGCAAAAGCAAAAGGAAGAGCAAAGGGAAAGGGAAAAGGAAAGTCCTGGAAGTTGAGGAGGATCCCAACTTCCCTGCATGGAATGTGAGAATCCGGGCTGTCCACTATCCCAATGGAGAGGTCTCCTACTTCGACGATGCTACAGGTTTCCCTGAGTATGAAGAAGTAGAGAACATGAAAAGAGCATACGAGGAGTCCATTGAATCAGAGAGGCTCAGAAGGGAAAAAGAAGAAAAAGAGCTTCAAGAGATCATTGCCCAGATAAACCAGAGTGAGCGTGAGGCTGAGATAGCCCAACTGCAAAGAGAAAATGAAGAGAGGCAGAAAGAGAGGGAAAAGAAAAGGAGACACAAACTCTAACCCCCAATCCAAATATTTTTGTTGATTTTGTTTTCATGCATATTTTCATTCATACTTAGTGAAATTTATTTGTATACATTCTTTACTTGTATATGTTATTTGATTGTATAACTCTGACTTGTAACTACTGCTTGTCAATAATATTTGTCTGAGTTACTTGTTCTTATCCATTGCTTTTATTCTCTTGCTAATCCTTCCTTAGGAACTTAATCGATAAAACTAGGTTTGTCATCATCAAAAAGGGGGAGAATGTTAGAATCTTAAGTTTTGATGAAGACTAAAATATAGAGGATTAGACCAAGTGCCTAGGAAGCAATAGGATAACATAGGATCCCAAGTAAGAATGCTTCCGGATGAGGATTTACTTCCGGATAGATTAGGACTTGCGCATGCGGATGAAGTTTTCATCCCCCAGCGTCAGCAAGAAAATCACTAGGGAAATAACTTAGTCCATGAGAATTAGGTACACAAACCTTAAGACTAAGCTATAACTCAACCGGAAGTGAGTTTGCTTCCTGTTAGACTTAGACTGGCTCAGAGCGATAGAATAGATATTACCCCAAGCGTCAGTAAGTCTACTTCGCCAAGTGAAAGCACTTCCTGTTAGATTTAGACTGGCGCAGACTGATAGAATAGAATGACCCCAAGCGTCAGTGAATCAGCCTCGTCAAGTGAAATTACTTCCTGTTGGATTTAGACTGACACAGGCTGATAAAAGAAGTATAACCCTAAGCGTCAGTAAGTTCACTACGTCAAGTAAAAGTGCTTCCGATAGCTTAGTGACTAGCGCTGAGTGTTGGAATGAAATACACTAAGCGAGAGTGAGTTATAGTGAACAAAAATCCTTCATCCAGTGGTTTTACTTCCGGATGAAAGAATGCTTCCGGATACATCATAGACCAAATCAGAACACAGTCTAAGTAAACTACTCCCCATAGCGAACAAGCTTCCCACAGCATGTATAATTCTTATATATATATATTGCTATGTTGGACTAACCAGTATGTGCAGAACATGGTCACGCTTCCGGATGCAAATGAGCTTCCGGATGGAAAGACTCTTGACATTGGGACTCAGAGCTTAACACTTGCAGAGCAAGATTACCACTTGCGGATGAATGATGATCATCCGTCAGCAAGAGTGCAAGAGTAAACTTCACATACTCAGAAGTCAGAATGCTTTTGTCAGAGCAGAGGTGTCAGGACTACTTTTCAGAGATAAAGCAAGTCAACCCTGCTGAGCATTAATGAAGATGTACCTTACAACGGTAACATGGGATTAACGGCCATATTCAAACGTTAATATTCACCTGCCGCCCAAGTCTTTAGAGCGAAGTATAAAAGGAACATCTACACTCAGAAGAAAAAAAAACAGAGAGAGAGAGAACAGAGCTTATTGTCTGAAACACTATTCTACATTCCTCTCATCTTCTACTCTCGGACTTTGATATGTAATATTCTTAGAGAGTGATTCATTTGTACTTAAGTGAGTAACATCATCCACTCTTAGAGAGAGTCATTTGAGCTTAAGTGTTTAGCACAATCAGTTCATAGAGTGAACATAATTGTAATCTTACATTTTGTAAGGGGGAGCATTTAGAAGTTTTCTAAATCTCCATAGGTTGCAAGTTAGCCCGTAAAACTTGCGTTTGTAAGGTTTGCAGGTGAACCCGTTGTAAAACCTGTGGGTTGTTAGGTGAACCCGTGCTCGTAAAACCTAAAGTGTAAAGGCTTCTCTTGTGCCTGGTTTAAACAAGAATAGTGGATTGAAAATCTCAGGTGGAGCCTGGGGACTGGATGTAGGTCTGGGTGACCGAACCAGAATAAATTTATGTGTGCATAAACTTACATTTAAACATTCTATTTTGCATCACATAACATACTGACTTGTGCATACCATTACTCAGTAACATCATCACCAAGCACAAACAGTCTTTTTGAAAAGAAATAAAGTTTTTATTCCCTCACCCAATTCACCCCCCCCTCTTGGGTGACAGCCACGCATTTCAGATCTTTCACCTAAAAAATGTTAATGATGGGGTGAGATCGACATCTCAGTAACTACTGAACTCTCCTAACATACACAAGTAAATTACATGTAATTACAATACAAAAGTATTCTCATATTCGTCCGAACAAATCAACTCTTTATCCATCTCAATTGACCTCTTAATTCAAAAATGATTCATTAACATTAAGATTGTTTAATCATGCATAAATGCAGTATGTCTCCCTTATGTCACCTCCACCCTTATACCGCTGACAAGAGCCATAGGCTAACATATAGTCCAAACAGAAATAAATCCAAATAACTAGATTATTTCAAGCTCACCAGTACATGAGATATACCCTGCCAAAGGTATAGAGCTCAAGCATGGACTATGACTCCCTTCCTTAAAGAACAAATATAAGGAGGTGTCACATGTCCCATAACTTCCATGCAATCCCTGGCAAAGGAAGACATAGAAGAAAGGGCCTAACAAGTACCACTACCACCACTGTGCACCGAGTGGTGGCATACAACGTGGTAATAAAATTCACCATACAATTTCTCCTCCTCCTCCTCCTCCTCCTCTAATCCCTATCCCATCACAGATGCTCATGCAATGACAGATATATACATCCACTAACAATTAAATATTCTTTAAATTAACAATATCACAGTACATTCTCTAACACAATATAATATCATCATATAAGCAAGCATGCTTAAAAAGAATTAAAGTACTTATCATTCACATATTACATATCAAAACAGTTAACAACAAACATGCTTGAAAAGGAACAAACTAATTTAACAATAAGCATGAACAAACTAATCATAATAGCACACATTTTTAAATTAAGAGGTAATCAGTAATTAGTCAAATTATAATTATACAAAACTTACAAGCATACGAAAGAATAATTCAGAGTTACCCGTTGCTCCTTAGCACACAGGTAATCAAACAAAGTCACTCCAAAATCCTTAATAAGAGTCTACAACATCACAAATATATATCTATTAATATATGGATCGTAGAGATATTCTCTCCACTGCACCTTAAGCTACCCGTTTTTATTCCTTGATAAAATATTTTTAAATCGTATATTTTATTAGTTTAATTTTTATTTTGGACAAAACTTCTATTATAATATATATATACATACCCACTACACACGATGACATTATATTTGAGATGAGTGTATATAAATGAAACTTAATATTACCGATAACCGGTTTGAACAGAAGGGATATGTGCATAGAATGGTTTAGGATGAATTGAATTGGATTACTGTTGGCGAGGAGTGTGAACAACTGTTATAATACATACTTATCCTAGGCCACTTCTTATATTAATGGAGTATAGGAGTTAAGTATAAAGTACATCCTTTGTCATGATAAAAATATCAACTTGGGCAGTAACGAAAATAACAAATTGGGGATGGTTTAAGAAATAAATAAATCTTGTAATAAAATAAATAAATAAATATAATCAAATAATTCTCATGAAAATATCACACTTTAATAGTCAATATAAGGATGACATGTGCGTGTGTGTGTGTGTGTTTTTTTTAAATATATATATTTTAAAAATTAATGTATCACAATTATAAATGAATAAAAGCCCATGAAAATCAGCACATATTAGTTAGTAGGTTAATAGTTTGAAAATGAAAATTAACGTGTGAAAAGGAGAAAATAAGTTTATGAAGAGAGTATTATTAGTATTAATAAAGCTATGATCATTATTATACTTACATGCAGTTACAGAGGAGAGAAAAATGGATTCAAAGCTTGAGAAAATTAGGAAAAATAAATAATTTTAAAAGGCAAAAGAATGTGGGAAAAAGCACAGCAAAACCCGTTAGTCATAGATTTCATGGAGTAAAATAAAGAAACAATGAAATTGTTGACACTAAAAACTCATGTACCTACAATGATTGAAGAAGTGGATTCTGATTAAAAAAAATTTGAAGAAGTGGGAAAGTTAAAAAGTTTTAAACTACATGTCAGTAATGTGAAGAAAAGGAAAAGATAAAGAAAAATAATAAAATCCACTAAAATGACTTCCCCCACAGTAATAATATGACAAAAAAAACAAAGAGGAGAAACAGAAATAGCACCTGAAAAAGAAGAGGAGACACGACTAGGGTTGAGGGAAAAAGTGAGGGTGAGAATAAAAGAGAATATAAAGAGAAGTGTTTAAGGTTTCTACTATTGGGCTTTCTAGAATTGGGCCTCCCTTTTTCAACTATACATATTTCATATTTTTATATAACTTATTACCATTTATATTTTTTTTTCAGTTGCTCTCCTAATACAAGTGTCGTCCAAAAACTACCAATTATTATCATTTTTTTTTAAGTTTTGAAAACCAATTGATTACTTATTTTAATTTTTATAATTTCCTAATACTTGAACATAAAAAAATTTAATGCCACCAAAATTTCTAAGCATAAAAAAAGGGATGTTACACATTGAACCAGGTCAACCGGTTTGCGGGTTATGCCTGGTTTTGGCGAGTCGAACTGGTCTAACGACGGACTAATGATGACCAGCTCGGACCAATCTAGAGGCCATTCACGGTTTAACCGTTCGGACCCCCCAGTCCGATTCGTTTTTTGAGAACTAGTTGCTAGGTCATTTCACACACTTCAATTTCCATTGGTTGCCTTATCCGTTGGAGTGTCTTACCAATGGCCACAACCATTGTTAAGTTTAAAGCAATAATTGCTGGTAACAACGTGTTTTTTGTAGTGTAGAACAAAACAATTAAGATATTTGATCTCGGAAAAAAATTGATAAAACAAGACCAATTTTTCTAATCGACATGTTTAGATAAATTACTCCATTGATTTGTAATATAAAAAGCCTAAATTTTGAATGATTTTGATTTAAAATATAAAAAATTTCACTTAAGATACATCTCTTATCATTTAATACATTTTTCTTGCTTTGACCTTATATTAATATTTATGTATTTTTCAATCTTAATGGTATCATTATAAATATGACAATATTGGGAATCGAGAATCAAATTCAGACATCCAAAAATTTACATATTTTTTAAAAAATGTGTTTTGGTGGCTGATCTCTTATATTATGGACTGGATAGAATAATTAATTAAAGTCACAAGCACAAGACAATGTCATGATTGGGATATTTACCAACTAATTAGTGAGGAATTAAACACAGTGATTGTGACACGTTATTGCACAAATTGAATGGTGGATATACTCGTGGTTTGTTGAGTCACAAGGAATGTGGTGTTACCGACCAATGTAGGGAGACATACGTGCACAAGATGTCTCTTAGTTTTGGGATATAAATGTTATCTTAAAGTGAACTATGCCCTCATATTACCATACTGTCCCGCATCATAATCAGATACTCCCTCCGTTCCTAAATATAAGATCACTTTGGGGAAGTGGATAAGTTCCTAAATATAAGATCACTTTCTATTTTATCTCAATTTTGGTCCAAATTACCCCTATATTTCTTAGCTCTCTCACTTCTCTCTCAAATCCCTATTTGTCTTTTAAATTTAAGTGAGGGGTATTTTGGGAAGATCATGTAATCCTAATTCCTTGGAAAGCCTTCCTTAATCTCTCCAAATTAGCCAAAGTGATCTTATATTTAGGAACGGAGGGAGTATGTAATGATAGTATCCTTGGTTAATTCCATGTACCGAATATATACAGGACTAGTCATTCAACTATTTAAATGATAGAGACCAAAGTCTAATAAGAATCCTTCGTAATTTTTTTGTCATAATAAGTCCAACTGTAATGGAACATAGACCAACCCAAACATGCTTAAAATAATATAGTTCAAAAACTAAAATACGGAGTATATAAATATCTATGTATAACTCTGAAAATAGTAATATTTAGATAGGAAAAATCTTATCCTGTAAGTAGATGGAACATTCTTGTATAAACCATACATAATCTAACAAAATCTAATTGTTTAAGTGCAAATTTGACAAACTAGTATTTTTCTAACTAAGAAAAACGGTGTTTATAAAAAATACTGATAAAAAGTAACTAAGAAAAACGGCATTTAAAGCTTTACAAGGGAGAGACAATGCGATAGATCCGTCCAAGACTCTCAATCAAATTAGCAGTTATTTGATGCCTTGAAATAAATATGCTTTTTCAGATAAAGAAAATTCAATGAAATTCTGCTTTTTAAAAACTTAGCAGTTATTACTAGCTACTATGTAAGAAGTTTTCAATCTTAAAGGCATATATAAGAGATCGCCCTGATACAGCTAATAAACAAAAGTTGGTCCAGCTGATAAAATAGTTTAACTCATAGTTATATGTGGTTGTGGGTTTGAGGTGAGTACCGGGAACCAACGTACCTAAAATTTTTGTATACAAAAAGAATCAATCCAATCAATATTAAAATAATAACATTAAACAAATACAGTGGAACACAGGTACCAAAAATGCATATTAAAACGGCGTTTATAAAAACGCTGATACGTTGGGGAAATTAAAATATAATAAAATCTCCAGCGTATCGGCGCTTCTAGAAATGCTGACATGTGAGAGAATAATAAAAAAATAAAAACAGCTCTGCATATCGGCGTTTTGAGAAACGCCGGTATTCGCGGCTTCTTTTTCAAAAAAAAAAAAAGATTCATAGTGATGCTTTTGAAACGCCGGTATGTGTTTGAAAAAATGTTGGTATGTAGGGTCATTGAAAAATAATAAAAAAAAATTTTCAAAGGACACATATCAGCATTTCTAGAAATGCCAATATAATGAGATTTTATTATATTTTAATTCCTCAGCGTTTCGGCATTTTTATGAATGTGGTACATTTTGGACTCATCCACTACAAAAAAAGAGGGCCTTATCGGCGTTTTAAAACCCTACGTTTCGGCGTTTTTTACCGGCGAAACGGCTCTACGGCGTTTTACACAATCGCCGCTGATTTAATGTGGAAAAGTTTTTTTCCGGCGTTTTCTGACACGCCGTAGAGAACCCGGAAACGCCGAAAAGCAGGTTCCATATATTATTATAATATTCAAGCACACCGGCGTTTGTGAGTCGCGCCGGTGTGCAAAAATAATAAAATATTCACGCGTACCGGCGTTTGCACTAGAAAAACGCCGGTATGTTATTCGTTAAGGCAAAAACATACCGGCGCTGAGCACAAACGCCGGAAAGCGATAATAAAATAAAATAAAACACACCGGCGTTTACGTCCAACGCCGGTGTGTTTTATTATATTTTATTATCTTACCGGCGTGTGTTAAAACGCCGGAAAGCAAATAAAACTGATTAAAAAAAAGCGCCCCAATTTGAAATCAAATTGGGACGGAAATTTAATATTATGGATATCTTAATATATAAAAAATATTATCACACATAAAAAGAAAATAACAAGAATAATAATATAGAGCATCTGAATGATTGATAAATAGAGTAAACAGAGAGAGAATAACAATAGTTCAAAATTGTATTATATTGAATAATGAAATAAACTGTATTACAATGAATAATTAAATAACTGAACTTAAGCAAAAAAAAATATAAACAAAGAAAATGAAAATAACCAGAGACAAAGGAAGAAACGATGAAGAAGAAAGAAATAGTGAGAAGGCAGAACGAATGGGAAGACAAAGTGGGGGGAGTACCGCTATTTATAGGAGTATGGGAACACACCGGCGTTTCGACAACAAGCGCCGGTAAGTATAATAAAATAATGCATACCGGCGCAACGGTGGAAACGCCGGTATGTTATTTTATTATTTGTATGCATATCGGCGTTGTGGGAAACGCCGATATGCATATAAAAAAATAATTGCACATATCGGCGTTCCGCGAAACGCCGATATGTATATTAACTTATATAATATTGCACACCGGCGTTTCGTGGACACGCCGATATGCAATATTTTATTATTACTTTAATTAGAGGCGATTCCCAAAACGCCGGTAAGCATAAACATCTAACGAAAAATTTTCTGGGCAGTGTTGGCTTTGGTGAACGCGTAAAGGTTAGGGGCAGTGGCTATAAATATGCATATATGTAGAATATGTGAGTCGTCAAAATCTTTCTCAAATATCTCCCTTCTTATTTCATATTTTCTGTAGTTTTGTTGTGAAACACCTATATCAATAATATAATGGTGGATAAATCGTGGATCTCTTTACCTAGATCGTCACCGCAATACATGGCGGGGTTGAATCAGTTTTTGGAGTTTGCTTTCTTGCGCGGTAGTGATGTTCGGGGTAAGATACGGTGTCCGTGTGAAAAATGTAAGTTCGACAAATGGAAGACTCGAGAGGAGGTATTTGCCCATTGTATGGATAAGCAGTTTCCCAGGTATTACCTCAATTGGGCGTTTCATGGAGAGGGCGAACTACACGACAACGCCGGTGATCTAGAAGTCGGTTCGAGTTCTCACATTGGAATGCAAGTCGAAAGCAGTGACGATGAAGCCGACGGCGGCGAACATGCAAATAATCCGGGTAATAACACTGTGATGGAAGCCTTTGGGCAGCATGAAGCAGGAGATGGCGGGGATGTAGTGGTCGATGGACCAGTCGCTGACTACTTACGGCTTGAGGTGGTTAGAGATTTCTTTGAGCTTATGACGGAAGGTGACAAACCGCTGTACCCAGGTATAAATAATGCATTAACCATTCTAACTGTTTAAGCGACTGAATAATTATAATTAATATATATGCGATGAAATACATATATTATATATGTACGTGGCATGACAATATATATACATGTGTTTGGGCAGGGAATGAAAGATACTCTAAACTGTCATTTCTAACCAAACTGTATAGTATAAAGTGTAAACGTGGCGCCTCCGATGCGACTATGTCAGACGTGATTGAGCTGCTGTCAGACGCCTTCTACAATATTGGAGCCGAGCTACCGTCATCATTCTACGAAGCGAAGAAAACAATCTCAAAGATGGGGTTAGGGTACATAAAAATCGATGCATGCCTGTATGATTGTATGTTGTTTTGGGGCTCTGACGCTGCGTTAGATAAATGCAGACGATGTGGCACTGACCGATACAAGGTGGAGGGTGAGGGGCATAATAATAAGAAGAAGAGACGACGAGCAGTTAAGAGCATGAGATATTTTCCACTCCGTCCAAGGCTCCAAAGACTATTCATGTCCCCGAAGATGGCTGAGCAAATGCGGTGGCACGCGACAGAAGCTAACCCAGATGGCAAGATGAGGCATCCTCGAGACGGTGATGCATGGAAAGCTTTTGACGGCGAATTCCCCGATTTTGCCTCGGACCCAAGAAATGTCAGGCTAGGGCTCGCTTCTGATGGTTTTAACCCATTCGGCTCCTTCAACCAACATTACAGCGTTTGGCCAGTTGTGTTGATACCATATAACCTTCCCCCGTGGTTGTGCATGAAATCGACATCCTTCATTCTATCGACAATTGTTCCAGGGCCTACATCACCTGGAAACGATATCGATGTGTACCTTCAACCACTGTTACAGGAGCTCAATGAGTTATGGAGTGATGGGGTCGAGACGTTTGACGCAGAATCTAAGACGTTGTTCAGATTGCGAGCCGCTGTGATGTGGACTGTGAGTGATTTTCCCGGACTCGGCATGTTATCCGGCTGGAATACTTATACAGCGATGGCATGTCCGTTCTGCAACCTGGACTGTGAGCCCCGTAGATTGCCGCACAGCAGGAAGTCGTGTTTCATGGGTCATCGACGGTTCCTTCCACCTGATCACCAATTCAGGCGGCAGAAGAGCAAATTCGACGGTACACGAGAACGCAGAGATCCCCCTCGACGGGTGTCTGGGTTTGAGATCTTTGACCAGATCTGTGATGTGCAATGTGAATTTGGCAAGGACCCGCCGCTGCAGGATGAAGAGGTCCCTATCTCAAGCCGCGGTGGCAGGCAGCCTCGGCGGAGGCCGCCGCCGGTGGCCCGTAGAACTGGCCCAGCACCTCAATGGAAAAAGAGAAGCATATTTTTTTGTCTGCCATACTGGAAGCACAACTTAATGCGCCACTGTTTGGACGTCATGCACATTGAAAAGAACGTCGGGGAGAATGTCTTATACACCATTCTGAATGAGCCAGGAAAGTCAAAGGATCATCTTGGAGCGAGGAAGGATCTAAAGGCCATGGGAATACGTCAAGATGCCTGGCCTGACGTGAACGATAAGTTTGCCCCGGCTCGGTTTGCTTTGACAAAAAAGAATAAGGAAGTGTTCCTGACCACGCTAAAAGGTATCAAGGTTCCTGACGGATATTCAAGTAATATCTCGCGTTGCGTTGACCTATCTTCGAGAGAGCCAAAGATTTCTGGGTTGAAAAGTCATGACTATCATGTTTTGCTACAACAATTCCTTCCTCTAGCTGTAAAATACACCCTTCCCGAAGATGTTTCTATGGTTTTGGCCGAACTCAGTTTTATACTTAGGCAGTTGTGCGCAAAAGTGTTGGATAGGCAAGAGCTAGACGACCTGCAGACTAGAGTTGTTCTGATGCTATGTCGCATGGAGATGATATTTCCTCCATCATTTTTCACCTCACAGGTCCATCTCATTGTCCACCTTGTTGAAGAAGCGAAGATGGGTGGGCCGGTGCACTACCGTTGGATGTATCCCATAGAAAGGTACCTGGGGAAAATGAAGTCGTTCGTTAGGAATAGAGCCGCGTCAGAGGGCTGCATTGCTGAGTGTTACGTGGGGGACGAGGTAGTTGCATTTGTTGAAAGATATTATGGTCAGAACATTCGTAATGAGCGAATACCCCGAGTTGAAGATAACTCGAACTATGTCAATCCCATCTCTGACATGTTGTTTCCCCCCATTGGAAAGCCAGTAGGAGCAGCGCACTTCCACCAGCTGAGTCCCGCCGAGATGTTGCAAGCACACAGACATGTCCTTACACGTTGCACTGCCGTGGACTCCTATCGCGAGTGCGTTTATATTTATTACATTACATTTTAATTAAATATATATTTACCGATAATTTGTGTTTTTAGGGATTATCGGAGATATGTCAAGTGGGAGAATCGAGGACGCTCGGGGATCACTGCAGCTGTGATTGATACAATGGTCCACCGGGGCTTCGCTGATTGGTTCACGAAAAGAATACGCAACGAACCAAATCCGCCACCATCACTAGTGAATCTAGCACATGGGCCTTTTGAGTATGCGCAGAGATACTCTGCCTACAATGTCAACGGCTTTCACTTCCGCACTGTTGCGCGCGATGGCTCTCGTCTAACACAAAACTCCGGTGTGTTTGGCTCATTTGGAACAAGGAGTTATGTTAGTAGAGACGATCCTCAAGCGCGTTTAGGGGAGGTTCAATATTATGGGAAACTTGTTGATATACTTGTGCTCAACTACAACGGTGCATTTCCCGTTCCGCTATTCAAGTGCGATTGGGCAGACACTAGGGGAAAAAGAGGCAAGAAAGTTGACGTTCTCGGTATTACCTCCGTGAATTTCTCGAGACTCTTCCACACAGGGGCATTACCTGACGACGAGCCATACATCATTGCAGACGAAGCGCAGCAGGTTTATTATGTTCCCGATCCTAAAAACAAAGATTGGCAAATGGTGATTCAGGTAAAACCTCGCGATGTATACGACATGGGGGACGAGAATTTAGACGCGACAACTGAAACTGTTCAACTGGTTGCTCCTAATAATTCCGACTACCTAATGCCCGAAGGAGATGAACCGGTACCGTCTGTTAGAGACCGTGAAGATGGTGATGATGAATGAAACGATTGTTGTTTGTAAGGAATGAAACGATTGTTGTTTGTAAGGAATGAAGCGAATGTATGTACATATAAATAAATATTCGCAGTTTTTATCGTATTTAGTTCTGTTTTCTTGTAATATTTAGTTCAATATAATTACATATAAAACGGTTGGCAATAATAAAATTGTATTTACAAAAATATAAAAATGTACAATGATTAAAATAAAAGTACAAAACAAAAGTACAGTAAACAAAGTCCAATCAAATAAAAAAACTAATCTACACGATACTCATCCTCATCCTCATCTTCATCCTCTGCAGAGCGTCGGCGTCGGCGACGAACACGTGATGAGGAGGCTTGACCGCGTTCCTCCCACCTCTGCTCCTGCGCCCTAAAGAACTCCTCTTGTTGGCGCTTAAACTCCGCGCGCCAGTTAGCGACCTCTTGCTCATGCGCCTGCCGCCGGGCTTCGTACTCGCGCGCCAGCCTATCCTCATATGCCTTCACCCGGGCTTCACGCTCTGCGAGCTCCAGCTCGCGCGCCCGCAGCCTGTCCTCTTGCTGCCGCGCATGTTGAGTCGCCCCAGAGGATGCAGGTGAGTAGCCCTGGGTCCCGCGACTTCCGGAAGAAGTGAAGAGCTGAGTGGGTCTGGCTCCAAAGCCAAGACCTGGCACGCGTCCGGCAGGATCCGGAGTCCCAATCTCCGCGTGGATAGCAGCGACCTCGGCAAAGGGACTCGGGCTCACGCTCTCCCCCTCTTGAGATTCGGGGGTCGCCCTGGCTTCCACGGTCGCCTGTGCCTTCGCGACTTTCTTGATATGCTCGGCAGCCTTCTGGGAAACAGGTTTCCCATCCTTCCGGCTGCGCACCTGAACGATATAGTCGCGGTAGACGCCCTTCTTGACGCCCTTTTTCTTGGCCTCCTGCAACTGAAATATTTGAAACGTCAAAAAATAATCGTTATAATATATAGTTAATAATTAAAAATCAAAGACTAGTAGATATTAATATTACCATCTCGTCATAGCCGACAATCATGGGTCTGCTCCCAGTCGTATGAGAAACCTGTTGCTGTGCCCGCGCCTTCTTGCCCCGCTCTGACCTCGCCTGACCCAGGTCGGACATCCTCCAGCCGATGTACCGCCTCCACTGTTCAGGGTCGACTCCGTCGGGCACCATATTCTCCACCTCCTCCCTAGACCTCGCCCCCCCCTCGGCCCTATCTTTGTACAACTTGAGTCTCTCGTCCTTCCAAGAATCCCCGATCATAGATATCGTGAATTTCTTTAGCTTCTTGCTTTCGGGGATCCACCACTTCCTCTGCAATAGGAAATTTTGACAATTAATAACATTAACACTAAATAAATATATTATTTCACGTAATTATAAAATAATTTGGAAATTCAAATTACCTTCATAATATCCCATGCCTCTTCTTTCCGCGACCTAGGAACTTTCCTCCAGTCGATCGGGTCGATTGGGAAGCGCCGGAAATCCTTACCGAGCAGGCGGCAGTAGCGGTGATATAGGACGCCGGCATCCATGGTTGGCTGCCCAGTCTCCTCGAAATATGGCAGCTCAACCCTCTCATTCGCCGGAAGCGAATGCACCTGCTTCTGGTCCAGCCTCTTGTTGGTGACAACGCCATTGATATCTGTAAGGAAAAAACACATTTCAGATAATTGATATAAATATATTAATTACTACATGCATTAAATCAATATATCAAATTAATTACATACCTCTGACGTTTACCACATATCCACTCCCAGAAGTGGACCTCCTCCCTCTCTTGAGTTCAATAAGAACCTGCGGCACAGGCATATCACCGTCCTCCTCGCCGGCGCCGCCTACGCCGCCACCACCACCGTCACCGTCGCTACTGGAGCTCGAGCTTCCCTCCCTCTCCTGCCTCTCCTCCCTCTCCTGCCTCTCCTGCCTCTCCTCCCTCTCCTGCCTCTCCTGTCTCTCCTCCTCATTCAAAAACTCGTTAATTTCCTCGAAGCTCATGTTGACGTCACTCCCCAAGTCTTCCCAGAGCTCGTCCTGCGTCACTCCTGGGTCCACACCAAAGCCGAAAGGACTATACGGTACGGTGCATAGAGGAGAACTGACGTACTGCAACACCGACTGGGGAATAGGTTCCTGCTCTTTCTCTTTCCGAAGAGCTTCTATACGCCTGGCTTCTTCCTCGTTGCGCAATCGCTGCTGCTCTTCCTCGTCTATGGGATCTTTACCGCTACGCCGAGACATTATATATATAGGAGAAACACAATATATAAACCGCAACTGGCAGACAAAGATTCGGTGGGCCCCTCTGTCGCTTTTTAGAAACGCCCAAATGCAATCCGTCGGTGGTATATATAGGCACAAACTTTCCGGCGTTTCTGGGGGTCCTTCGCGGCGTTTCCTTGGTTGCGCCGAAGAATAATACTAATTTTATTACACATCGGCGTTTCTAAGAAACGCCGATTTGTGTATTCATTTAATTGTATTAAATGAAAACGCACATCGGCGTTTTAGAAAAACGCCGCTGTGTATATTCATTTAATGGAATTAAATGAAAACGCACATCGGCGTTTTTGGAAACGCCGATTTGCATTTTTATTATAAAAAAAAGAAAATAAAATGCATATCGGCGCAAACGTAAAACGCCGATATGCATTTATTTGAAATTAAAGAAAAATAAAATGCCGCGCTGCTTTAAAAAAATATTAAAATATACATACCGGCTTTTTGACCTCGAAAAACGCCGGTATGTAAACGCCATAAAAAAGGCGGGAAAAGCGCGCCACATGTTTTCGGCGTTTTCCATGGGCGCTTTTATGAAACGCCGGAACGTATGCTGTTTCCGGCGATTATTGAGGAAACGCCGGAACGCTTGCGCCGGAAAGTAGCGCTTTTTTTGTAGTGATCCTATAAATATTTTTTCTCTTCCCTTTCAAACTCACTCCTCTCTTTCTTTTTTCTTCCTTTTCTCTTGTTCCCCTTCTCTCTCTATCTCTTTCTATAAATTTTTTCTTGGACCAGCTACTACTTTTATTATTTTATTTTTGATTATATGTTGTATTGTATATTGTTTTGTTTATTTCCTGTTATATGATAATTATTATATTTTATTGTTTGCTTATCAAAAATAAAATAATAAAAGTAGTAGCTGGTCCAAGAAAAAATTTATAGAAGGAGATAGAGAGAGAAGGGGAATAAGAGAAAAGGAAGAAAAAAGAAAGAGAGGAGTGAGTTTGAAAGGGAAGGGAAAAAATACTTATAGGAGGAGTCCAAAATGTATCGCATTTATAAAAATTCCAGGTAGACCCTCAGGTGGTTCTGAAAGTTTTTTTTTCTTATTTTTCCTGAGCGTTGAATGTAGTTTTTTTTATATATGTATTACTTTCTCTTTTTTTTTTTGCTTTTTGTTTTTCCTTTTCCCAATTTATTATTATTATTATTATCGTTTTTTTTCCAATTAATTTTCTGCATTTCCAATTTATTATCATTTTTTTCCAATTTATTTTCATTTAAATTTTACTTATTTATTTATTTACTTATTATTTTACTATTTTATTTTATATTATTATTACTATTTTTTATTTATTTTATTATTATTATTATTATTATTTACTGAACTTCCTAATATTTCTATAACTGTCGCACAATTCCCTCCCTATTTATTATTATTATTATTTATTTTCTGCATTTGTAATAAAAAATAATAATAATAATAATTTCTTTTTCCTGCATTTATATTTTAGTCCCTTATTTTAATCCCTGACATAAAAAAAATAATTTTTCTCCACCTCAATCCATCAAAATGAATAAATTTTGATTTTCTTTTTAAGGCATTTTACTAGAATTACATAGTTTTATTAAATTTTTTGTTCTCATACATATTTTAACCTTTGTATATTGTTTGTTGAGCATTGTTGTTGTTCTGTTTTTCATAGTATATTTATTAATTATTGTTTTATTTTATTGTTGAACATTGTGGTTGTTCTGTTTTATTGTATATTGTTATTTATTTGTTTATTTATTATTTTATTTTGTTTTTATGGTTTTATTGTATTGTGTTATTATTTTATTGTATTGTGATTATTGTTTTTATTGTTATTATTTGTGCTAGTTTAATTATTATTAGTGTTTAGTGTTACTATTTTATTGTATTTTGTTATTATTGTAAGTAATACTCTGCCTATAATATAGCCGGTCCTAAGCCCGGATAAAAAGAGTAGGTTGTGTTAGGCTTCGGCAACAAATGTAAAAATTTGTCTAATCTTAAAGTATGGACACACACAACCATTTTAGCAATATGTCATCGCGTGACATTGTACAGAAGAAGGGATATATAAAGAAGCAAGTGAATGAGTGTAGGATTAGATTTAGCAAGTGGAATATTGGAACCTTGAGAGGCAAAGCTTGGGAGGTAATAAGTGTGAGGAGGGATAGAAAGATAAATATTTTATGTCTACAAGAAACTAAATGGGTAGGTGAAAAGGCTAAGGATATTGATGGTTATAAACTTTGGTACACTGGTAAAGTGAGTCATAAGAATGGTATAGGTATAATTATGGATGAAGTATGGAAGAAGAATGTGGTTGCAGTTTATAGAAGTGGAGACAGATTATTATCGATAAAAATGGTAATTGAGGAGGAAACAATTAATGTAAACTATGAATGATGGGCAAAAAAAATCAACAAAAACATAAGATGGATGTGACAGAGATGAAAATGTTGAGAGGGATGAGTGAGTACACACTAAAAGATAGGATTCGTAATGATCACATTAGTAAAAGAGTTGGGGTAGCACCAATTTCAGAGAAAATGAGAGATTATCGTTTAAGGTGGTATGGACATGTTCAAAGAAGAGAATTAGATGAGGTAGTAAGAATAGTGGAGCAAATGGTAAGGGAGCTGTATATAAGAAATAGAGGGAGACCAAAGAGAACTCTTGATGGAGTTATTCAAAGAGATATGTTAGTGAAAGGTTTATCTCTAGGAATGACTAAGGACAGTGCAAAATGGCGTCGTGTGATCCATATAGCCGACCCCACTTAAGTGGGATAAGGTTTACGTTGTTATTGTTTGCTTATCGATATTCTAATTATTCTTTGCTTATTGATGTTCTAATGCTTCTATAATATTTAATATGAGTTGCATATATATTATTAATTGCATTCAATATTGTTAATGTTAATTTTTTTATTTAATTTACTTAATAATTACCCCCCTCTATTTCCATCCTTAATTTACATAAATTAAAGGCGAGAAATAGAGGTTTATTTTTTGCAAATTTAGTATACTTACCAGCGTTTCAATAAACGCTGGTGCGTATCTTTGCAATTGTTTTGAAAAAAATATAGCAAACTGCATTTTTTATACGCGAGTAAATTTATTTTTTAATTAAAAATAATATTGCATACTGGCTTTTTAGAAATGCTAGTATGAGTGATTATAATAACGCAGCAAATATCCAGCCAAATTTACCAGCATTTATTCCATTCTACCGCGTTTTTAGAAACGCCGGTATGTTGCATTCCCACATACGATTTTTCGGCGTTTGTTATAAACGTCGTAGTGTCTTACCCACGTTTATAAACGCCATAGTGTCTTACCCACATTTATAAATGCCGGAAAGAGGCAAAAAAGACGCTGCTATGAAGCTCATCTTTTGTAGTGTAAAAGGTATCATATTTGTCCTTTATTTTTAAAAAACACATGTTGACCGTTAAAGAGTTGACATTACGTTGATGATTAATATTTTAACATATGAAGGGCGAAAAATGATACACTTTGTATACTTTTGGAAAAAATTTAAATAACAAAAAACTTTTAGGGCAGATTGATCCCGTATGTATATTTCAGGGATAAATATGACCTTTAACCTATTCTTATATTTATTTTTCGTTTTAAATCAACAATCAAAATGCCATTTAAACCAAGAAAAATATATCAAATATAAACATATGGTGTGCTTTTCGGTCTAAACATAATTATTATCAGGTAGAATATGGAAAGTAAAAGCATCCTGCGTGGAGATGACTCGTAAATGAAGAAAAATTAAGGAGAAAGGAAGAAGAAAACGGGGAACAGGCGTTCAGCCTTTTAGTCTATGTTTATTAGGTGTAGCTACTGGGTAGCTCGTCCTCCTTTATCAACAAAAAGGCACGCATTGACGGTGGAACATGATAAATTGGACCTTTGATGTTAAAAGTGTGAGCATTATCCCCCTCCCCTCCCCCAAAAAGAAAAAAGAACGTAACCTTTTAGTTATATGTTTAGAAATTAATAGGGGTTAAACCCGCTTTTGGTCCTTGAACTTTCATCCCATTTTGGTTTTGGTCCCTGAACTTTCAAATACAAGGTATTAGTCCCTGAACTTTGCTTAGCTTATAAGTATTAGTCCCTGAAGCCTCAAATCCTCTTATGTGGCATTGACTGGGTTAAATTAGATGATTTGACATGCTTATTAGATGATGATGTGGCAAAAGTGGGTTTAACCCAATTAATAATAAAATGTTTAAATAGCCCGTAGTCATCATATAGGCCAAAATGTCAAAGTTAGGGTTTTCAAGCATATGTTATATATCTATATAAAGAGATTTTTTGATGGGGAAAACACCATTGCCAAAACATCGTTAGATACGACAGATAACCAAAACTACAAAGAGAGGTTCTTCTCTCTAATTTCTGGGTTTCCTGGCTTGTTAAGGCTATTACCAAATATACCATCACTTTGAGTGACAAACTCGAGTCATAAGAGCTTTGACTTATTCCTGGCAGTGCTCTATTTAATAGTTCCCTGTAGACATCCCATTCATCAAACAATAGTAATGGCGAGATGTATTTATCGACTTCGGCTATATCATTTTTTTCTAATTAAAGATAACATATATGATTAATTAATAAATATTATATGTATGGCTATCTTATCCTCACAATTTTCCCTCGACCCAATCATTGTTGGCACAATGAGACGATGAAATTGAAAACCATATGTGCATGTGTAAATAGTTTTGAAACTAGAATTAACAATTTATTTAACTTATGGTTTACTTCCATTTCTTTAAAATTAGAGATAAATTATGCTGTCTGATCGATTGAATCAGCTCAATTTTGAGAAAACCGATTTTATAGTTGAGTTCAGTTTGACCAGAGTTGACCCATCACTAAACAAAAACTCGAAACAGCTTTTAGAGATCTATAGAAAAAAAAAATTGGTCATTCGAGAAAGCCCAAAAATATGTTTACAAACCATTTTTTCGCAATGTGGTGTCATTCTAATCTATTAAAGACCCATTTATTTTAGTGTCATTATCATATAATGTTTAAATATTTGTTATCATATATGAATGTAATTATATTGTTCTATATGTTATTAGCTTGACACCTATTTCAATTTGTTTAACCATATTAATCGACGTCCACTGTTTATTTTATTTCACGATCAATCAGCTTTTAAAACATTGGTTTGCACATACCAGAATAAGGGAAAAGTCAAGTTGGAGAATTAAGTGTTACCAAAGAAATTAAACCACCAACAAAATACGTAGTCACCCAAAAAATACAGATGATAATAATGGAAGGAAGAAATTTTAAGAATAGAATCAATAGATGAATCTCTTTCGGCAAAACACCTTAATTGGAGATGTTATCTGCCTACCAACCCGACTTTTGGTAACTAATGCTATCACTAAGCCCCTTTTTGACACGTGTTGTATCATGGAGCCATCTCTCATCTTCTAAAAATAATTCTAAGTAGGGCAAAGGTGCAAAAATGATACTAAATTTTACCAAAAATTACATTTCTAATACTTAAGTTTCGCGATGTGCAAAAAGATTACCCAACTTGGGTTTCAAGTGAAAATATAGTATTTTCACTTGAGGGAAATAAAATTTAGATATGAAAAGACTGTTATGCCCCTCATTTCTCCCTCATTAAATAAAATTTAATGAGGGGCATAACAATCTTTTCATATCTAAATTTTATTTCCCTCAAGTTATATTTACACCTGGACCTCAAGTTGGGTACTATTTTTCCTCCTTGCGAAACTTTAGTATTAGAAACGCAATTTTGGGTAAAGTTTACTACTACCTCCGGTCCTAAATATAGGACCTAGATAACTTTTTTTTGGAGAAGTTAAGATTGCAAAATGGTCTATTAAATGATGACATATTTGATATATTTTTAGATTATCCATTAGTTTATAAGTAAAATAAACTAGTTTAAAGGAAAAAATTAGGTAAATCAATTTATAATTAACTTATTTTGCTGTTTTTTTGGATTTTTCAAAAAAGTCAATTAGGTCTTATATTTAGGACCGGGGGAGTATCATTTTTGCACCTTCGCCCTTCTAAGTATTATTTTATTTTGAATTTGACATGGATAGTTTAATTTGATACATCTAAGAAAGAGTTCTGTGCTTATACTATAGAACCAAAAAAATTATACTCGTAATTCTAAATTTATTGCCAAATTAAGGATAATTAATTATAGGTCTTGTGTAAAAAAATTAGTTATGTTAAAGTCTCATGAAATCACGAAATTAACTTATCACCTGGTCAAAACTCAAAAGTTGTCACTGACCAATGAGTGAGTAAAAATTTTTGACCAAGTGATAACTGTTTGGTCTGTCGATAATAACTTAATGAAAATGTGACAATATGCATGTTCTTAGTTCAGAACTAAGATAGAATTGTTGTGTCTGGCGAATACAACTTATAGTGTAATTATCACAACTTTTAAATCTTCGTTGAATAATAACTTTTGATCTTCCAATAACAACTTCATGGTATCTAAGATTGATTTAGTAATTTCGTGAGACCTCATTTTATTAAGAATTCCTTACATTAGATCTATAGTTAATTACCACTTTTACTTTAATTTACGTAAGCTTACATTACATGATCCAAAACACTTTTATTATTAATGTTTGCATATCAAATAGCGTAAGTAGGTGGGATGTAATACTAATGTGGCTAGATTTAGGTCGTTAGATCAATATAAAACCGTTATTCCAATTAGAAATTAAAATATTATAAAGAAAAAGTATTATAATTATTGATCACAGTATAATTGATTACGTACAAAAACTTGAGTATTTTCCTTAAAATAATGTATGAGACTAAAAAAAACTATAGAATTGTAAACCGAATCTTCAAAATAAAATTCCTTTTAGGAAAATTAATTTGAGGTCTCAAAGGTAAAAGCATAATCAAGATGAGTTCCACTAAATTGTAAACAAATTTTTAACCTAATGATAACTCTTGACTGGGTGATAACAACTCATTAAAATCTCATCTTAATCATATTTTTCCATGTGACATCAAGTTAATTTTGTTTTACTTTTTCATGAGAAATAAATATAAATTGTTAAAATTAAAAGATTGAAATCATAAAATAATCTTCACGCTAACAGTGAAAACATTGTTGCATGCAATATGTCAGTTAACTAAAATTAATAAACACAAGCATCTAGCTTAATCTCTCTTTCTCAAATCTGTATATTAGGATAAATTATCTAGGAAAAACCGAATGTTTAATTTTTAAGAATATCACCAAAATGAAATTCAAAGGATTGGTGATTCAAGTTTTTCCAGATAAGTTACCTAGCAAGAGAAAGAGAGGTTTTATACAAACTTTATATTACTATGTTTTGGATCAAACATTACCCACTTTCTGAAAATCTTATTAAAATAGTATTTATTTCATAGACAATCAAATTTCATCAATAAAATACAAATGTGTACGTAATGAAGATGTATGATAAATACCTAATATCACAATCTTTCTAATCAAATTCATACATGTTGATGATGGTTTCATCATTCTTCAAATTTCTGTACAGAATGACTCTAATGAATTAGACAAGCTAATTTGGCTATTGCTTAGCGAAGAAGGCAATGAGATGAGATGAAAGTAGGAACACATACATTCAAGAGAAAGCCCTATAATGGTATGTAGAAATATGAAAGGGAAAATACATTAAGCGACAAAGAAAGCGAATAAATTAAGGAACAAATGATTGTTGATACAAAACTTATCTAAGTTTCATGGATTGCAGTTGAAGGAACCATATTTCAACCTGGACGAGGTCTTTCTTAAATGTCAGTCTATGCAACCTACTAGAGCAAACATTGATAATGTCAAGTTCAAAGTATTTCACCACCCTTTGGAGGGAAAGACTAAGGAATGATACATGAACTTGCTATGCTAGGCACCCAAGTGCCTTCGTTCGTGGACTATTTTGAAAAAGGTCTTCTTTGAGAAATTTGATCCCGCTACCCACACTTGAGCTAGGCGAAAGAAGAAAAATGGAGTAGTGTAGGATGTTGATGAGTCATTGTATGACTTTTGGTTGAGATTAGATTACTTGTGTAAATGTTGTTTGAATCATTAGATTCATGAGGAGCTTCTGATTAGTTGAGTCAATTGAGAGGTTTTAATTCAGTTTCATGAAATGTAATAGTGATAAATAATTCTAGTATTCTCTTGTCTTGAATTAAAGTTCTAATTTAGTTTTTGTCAAAGTAATTCCATTTTATATTAGGTACTTTAGAATTTCAAAACACAAATATGTTCACTCAACATTTTTGATAGCCTAATTATAATAATTAATCGAACGACAACTTTTCTATTATACTTTTGACGACTTGTTCGCTTAAGGTAAAGTTCGAAAAGTTAGTAGGGTAGCACAAAGGGTCACTGACTTTTTAGCAAAAAAATTATCAAGGAATTTAAATGAATGATTTGATTCTACATGAACTCCAAGCTACCGCTTAGATATGTTGCTATAGGATTTTGCGATTTCTGGTTTAAATTCCTCGAGCACATAGGTGGAGTTTTGATTTCTTAAGCTTAACTCTTGCCTTTGTACACACAAAAAAAAAAACAGATTTGAGATGGGATGAGTGACTCAAAAGATCAGATGAATAGTCTAATTGGCTTGAAAAGAAGGATTTATCTGCTAATCAAAAGAAATTGTATAGTGAGTGTTAATATAAATGGGTTGTGGGAAAAAGGCAAATAAAACCCTATGAATATGTAAAAGGACAATCAAGGTCACAGATACTAAATTAACAATTGCAACATTTCTATTAACAACATTCATATATAACAACTGCATTATCCCAATTAACTAGTAGAGCGTAGTAATTAACAACAGCAACATCCCCATTAACGACAGCAACATCCTCATTCTCATTAACAACTAGAGCATTATTAATTTAGTGACTGTGACCTTAGTTGTTCTTTCGGAAATTTAGGGCCTATTTGGATACATTTTCAAATGCTATTCTCACTCCAAAACTTAGGTTTCATACAAAGACACTCAAACACTCAATTTTTTTGGATAAGCTATTTTGAAAAGAAAAATTAGGTTAGAGTTCCAAAAGCTATTTTGAGAAAACTACATTTTTCTCTTTTTCCAGCTGAAAGTTTCGATCTCTCATTTAAGGAAAAAACTTATTTTAAATAAAAGAAACATGAAAAGCTATTCATCAAAACTATTTTTCAAAAAAATATTCTACTCAAAATTATTTTTAAAAGTTATTCTCAAAAAGTTTAATCCAAACACTCTCATTTCATCAAAAACTATTTTTCAGAAAAGTTATTTTACTCAAAAGCTATTCTCAAAAAGCTATTTTCCCAGAAGTTATTCTCTAGAAGTTGAATCCAAACAGGGCTAGTGACCTTGATTGTCCTATTAAATATTCGGAGGAATTTATTTGTCTTTTTCCCATGGGTTCTTGTGTTTAGACTAGAACTTGTGATGAGCATGCCATGTACAATTAGGCCAATCTGAATTCTCATATATATTTTAAGGACTCAAGATGGTAGAATTACCATTTTTATGTAAAAAAAATAATCATTATAGTTATGTAAATCTGTATATAACTATATAAATATATACATTTATGAGTGAAGTTGTAAGTTAATAATTTGAACATAAGCAAAACTTAACTTTTTTCATGATTTTTCAGTAAAATAAGCTCTCATGAAGTCCTATACAAAAACTGAGGTTTTATGAAATATCCTAATTAAATTGAGGTCAATAGAATCTTAATTATGCAAAGTTTTAGTGTGTAAACCAAAAAGTCATTATGTTCAACGAAACATTGTTACTTATCAAGGATTTATAAATAGTTATGGGTTATTATCATAAAATGTTTTTACAAATTTCAAAAAAGTTATCACCATTTGGCCAAACATTGCTAGTGACCATAAAGTTAAACAAATCCCCTTGGGACTTTTCTTTAATTGTGGGATTTCATCTAACCTTATTTATTATTACAAAATTTTAGGAAAATTTTGACTTATTCACTAAAGATTTGACTTTTAACTCATGAGCTGAAGCCCTTTCTTTCTGTTCACATATGTATGTTTCGTTTAGTTTCACTTAATTGTGGAGATATGTCCCTGACCATCGCAAATGGAACCAAAATCAAGTTTTCTCCATTTAAATTTTGTTATTTTATATTCAAAATCAATATGTACTCCCTCCAGTCCGTATTATAAGTCACCAACTGCTTCTAAATTTTGGTCCTTAATATAAGTCACCAACTAACATTAACTAACTCATTTATTAAAATTTTCCTAATATACCTTATCATTGGAAAATGAACATTGGAAGATGAGAAGAAAGAGAAGATGAAAAGGCACATGTATATTCATAAAGATGAAAAAGTTAGTGGGTCATAGTGATAAAGGTAGGAGGGGCAAAAATGGAAAAGACAAAAAAATAAGACTAATTGAATGTTGCAACTTCCATTAACTTCCATTTATTGGTATGTACAATTTGAGTGGTTGGTGACTTATAAAATAGGACCGGATGAAGTACAATTCAACATTTATGAGGTAGAGAATAGAGATACTGCTTTTAAAACATTTATTATAAAAATTAATAAGGTGGTAAAGAAAGAATTTATCTGCTCCAGCCATCCCTTTAACAATGAACGCGTTTTATTTATCGAGAGAAAAAACAATGAATGCGGTTTGGCCAATCCAAAGCACACATTTATATGTGTTTCCACGAAGCTAGATATTTATAATAGGGAAAAAGACATATAAATTAAAGTCTTCTAAATATGTAAAAGGACAATCAAAATTGACAAATTTCTAAAAGGATTAACATCGATCTAATGGTTAATGAGAATGGAGATGTTGTTGTGGTTAATGAGGATGCTGCTGTGATTAATTGCTAAGCTCTACACTTGATCTTAGCCAAAAGGTCGAGAAAGGTATGTTGTTAATAAAAAAGTAGATTCTTGCCTTCACACTTATTAACTAGAATTCTACCCGTGCGATGCACGGGACAATTTTATTTTTAATAAAATATCATATACTGTGGTAATATAAAGGATAATTTGTGTAAAATGTGAAAAATATAGTCATACATGAGGATAAGTTGAGACATATTTTAATAAATAGTTAACACAATCTTTCGAGCTATTTTATATGAAACTTTAGAAATTAAATTATTGTTCGATAAATTAAAAGGGACAATTCATATTTTCAATAATTAAAAGAGATAATAAAATAGAAGAATTAAATTATCTCCAATCCCCTTCCAATTCCGTGCTCCTCCCCCGCAAAAAAAAAAAAGAAGAAGAAGAACCAAATTCCCCTCGGGAATTAGTAGGAAGGTATTATGGTATTTTGATGAAGTTTTTTGAGCAATAGAGATGTTTTAGAAGATAAAAGGGAATCTAAACTATATATAATATTTAAGTACTATGATTACTAATGAATTGTTTTAAAAAAATATATAAATTTAGATTACATGTAATATTTTCAACTTAGCAGAGAATCAAACTCACTCGTGAATAAAAACAAAAAATGTTAGAATCTTAAGTTTTAATGAAGACTAAAATATAAAAGAACTGATTGATCACTTAGGAAGAATTAGATTAATATTAAATCCTAAGTTAGAACACAACCGGATGCAAAATCACTACCGGAAGTCTTAGAGCTAAAACAACGTAACTAACACTTGCGGATGTAGTTCACATCCCACAGCGGAAGTCAATAATATGCTAAGTCAGAACCTAGTCTAAGTAGGACTGCTTCCCATAGCAAAAATGCTTCCCATAGCATATATGTTACTTACTGCACTTGATTATATATATTACTCTGTTAGACTAACATTTGTGTGCAGAACTTAGTTTCGCTTCCGTAAGCAAATGAGCTTCCGATAGTGAATGCTCTTTGCACTGCGTTCTCAGACTAACACATGCAGATCGAAGCACTCACTTCCGATAGCAAAAGTGCATCTGATAGCAAACACTCTTGTATTACACACTTGCACTAAAAGCTTGCAGAACGAAGCTTTGACTACCGGTTGCACAAGCACATCCGACAGCGAGAGTACAAGAGACAGAACGTACATATGCTCAAAAGTCAGAGTTGCTTTTTGTCAGAGCAGAGATGTCAGAGTTACTTTTCAGAAGTCCTCTGTGCAGAATTAATTAAAAGCAAAGTCAACTCTGCTAAGCATTAATGAAGGTGTACTTCTCAACGTTAACAAGGGATCAACGACTATATTCAAACGGACATATTCCAAATTGCCGCCCAAGCCAGTGAGTGTTGGAAGCTGATCAGTATAAAAGAAATATCTTCAACATTCATGAAGAAGAGGCGAAGAACAGCAAGCTTATTGTCTGAGATATTATAGTCTATATTCTTCTTATCTTCTACTCTCTGATCTTAGAGTTGTAATATTCTTAGAGAGAACTCTTGAAAGAATCATTTGTACTTAAGTGTTTATCACAATCAGTTCATAGAGTGAACATATTATCAAATCCTCTAATTGATAGAGGCTGTCTAAAAGCTTGGTGCTTGAAGAACAGTGTTGTAACTGTAACATAGTGTTACTAATTACTTAATTAACCAATAATATCCATTTTAGATCTAATAACCTCTTTACTAACTATGATAGAAAAAAAAAATTTCCATAATATCAATGTCCTATCATAGTTAGAAAAGGAATTTCCTAATGATTAAATATTATCCATGATAGAAAAGAATAAACTAATACAACACCGCTGCTATCATGGATAATTTATTGATAACCATGTTAGAAAGGATTTGTCTAACATAGTTAATAAACAAAACTAATTGATATTAAAAATAAATAGATATATACATGCGGAAACGAATGCAGGCCTATACAAATTGGCAATATACACAACTAACTAATCTAAATAACCTTTGAAACCTAATTCCCTTTCAATTTTCCTCTCAAATCTCGGCCAAAGCAAAGCACAAGGGTAGAAATGAAGCAAATTGGACATACAGTGCAACCAATCAATTTCCAATATATTCCTACATGTAATACTTAAAAATTTTGACCTTAGAATCTCTAAAACTCGTCGGTCCTAAAGTACCAAGAACCTAGGATTTTCACAAATTGCTCTAAACTTCAATCAAAATTCAATTTCTCATTCAATTCAACAAGAATTAAAGCTAAAGCTTTAACTTTTACCGATTAGCAAACTAAACCCCAAAACTAAAATTGAACCCTCTCTTAACTCGCCCAAAATCAAAGGAAAATGAATAGGAAATCAAAATAAAAACTCACCCAAGTTCGCTGTACATTTCCGCAGGTCCAGTATGAGCTCGCCGTCGCCGGAAACCCGCCGGAAATCGGCCACTGTGGTGGCTAGGCCGAAACAGAACAACCAAAAGGGAAAGAAAAGTAAGAAAATCAAAGTTGGGAATAAGAGTATTTTGAAGAACAAAGAAACGGCGAAGCTTACCGAAAACCGCCGCCATCCGCCGCCCATTTCGCCGGAAATCGAAGAAACCCGCCGGAAAATGATTGAGAGAAAAGAGAAACAGATCGGCCTAAGCTTAGGAAGAAAGGTAAAAGGAGAAGCTTGAGAGGGAAGTGAGGCCGATGGCATCAACGCCGCCGTCGCCTGTGTGCGCCGTTCGTCACCCGGAAGAAGAGGAACGAAGAAGAAGGCTGAGGGAGGAGGGAGGGTTTTCGGGTGAGAGGGCTTGAATGAAGAAGGAGATTCGCGGGGAAGGGAGAAGGAACCCACGGCGGCTTCCTTCTCCGCCGTTGCCGTTAACGGCGGCCGGAGAAAATGGAGAGGGAGGAGGGCTCGAGAGATCGAAGAAGAAGGAGAAGACAGATGGAGAAGGGAGGGGACGATTTTGATGATGATGAAGGTGAATATATATATATATATGTTAGGGAAAATTACAATATACTACCCTATTATCTATTCTTAATTATATATTTAGCCCAAAAGTTTGTATATTTTACTATATCCCCTTCTCCAATCATAATATTATCTAAGTTTCAAAATACTTTTATGTAAGTTTCTAACTCCAAATAACTCCTTTAGCTATATTTCTTTAATTTCTAAAATAATTAAGATTTAATATTAATAAATTATCCCAAATATCCTAAATTCTTCTCTAAAACTTTAAAATTCCCTTAATGACACCTCAATAACCCCATATTATTATTATTATTATTATTTTTTTAATTTGAAAATTGGGATGTTACAATTTTTCCCCACCTTTTAGGAATTTTGTCCCCAAAATTCGCCACACATACACCTAACACCAAGATACACAAGTCAACTTTGTATTCCTCACATGAACTTGAATAATTTTCAATACAACTTTAAAATCACCTTTCTATTCCTTTAATATCTTTCAACATCAATCAATAATCCTATCCATGATTTCCCCAAGTGTTTAACAAAATTCTCTTAAATTATGATGTAACAATCAGCTTCTATGAGACAGTTACAAAATCCTTTTCTCTAGCACTTCATAATTATCAACACTTCTCATTAATGCTTCATAATTGTCTCACAACAACCTATGACTCTTTGACATTTTTATTCAACTAATCCTACTCTCTAGCACACACTATATCTTAATGATCATAAGTAATTGAACCCGTGTACTTATTAACATTTTGAACAAAGTTTTATTCGAACTTCCATCAAATTTATTTGTCCTACATACCAAAATCGTAATTATAACCTAGAATGGGTAACAAACCTTACACCCTTTTGCTAATTAGAATCCAAAAACTCTTCTGATATCACATAACTCTTCAATTAATATTAATAAGTCACCAACTTTCACATCCTTTTTCCTCTTTACATACCAACATTCCTCATCCCAAAACTACTCTTAATCGAATCAGATTTCATATTATCCTCGTCCAACTCTAATCATCTCCATCAATCATATTCCAAGGTTTTCACTTTTAATTGTTAAATGTTACTTCCTTAGAATTTGATTTGATTCCTTACCAACAACTTATGACTCTAAGTCAACATATATCCAGTCAGATCAATTCCATTAACACCGCCATTCCCTATTGTATTCAATTCCAATGAATCCTTTAAAAATGTTAGCTAGAGTTCTATCATGAATCCTTAAACTTAACTAGTTTCTCAACCATGATCAACAAGGCATATCCTTTACTACCAAGTTAAAAATCACGAATTTAACAAATACTTCTTCTTAGTCTTCCCTACATAACCCAAAATACTATTCTAAGTAATCATGATACAGTTTAAATCTCCAAGTATTTCCCTTACTCATCTCTGATCTAAAACCTAAATTTCTCCAATCAAACATCTTCCCTTTGTCATTATTATATAATCTAACCATTAAGATCACAATTTCACCAATTCAAATCCCCTCCATAAATCTCCCAAATAAAAGGGTAAAGGTGCAAAAATAGCCACCGTAAATTTTAAAATGGGCAACTATAACTCTGGTAAATTGAAGGGGGCAAAACTGTACACTGTAACCTAAAATGGGACAAAATCATACATTGTAAACCAAAATGAGGCAAAAGTAACCTCTTTGTTAAACAGAGTTAAAACAGCCATTTTCCAGACGTGGGCTCCATCATCAGTAAATGACATGTCAATTCCAAAATCTAACGTGAAAACTAGAATGCATCCAGTTAAACCTAAATCACTAAAAACGAACTCTAAACCTCCCAAATCATTTCGATAAGAAACCAAATAGAACCCCAAATCATGTGAAATTTGAAATGCGTGGCTGTCACCCAAGAGGGGGGGGTGAATTGGGTGAGGGAATAAAACTTTAACTCTTTTCCGAAAGACTGCTTGTGCTTGGTGATGATGTTAATAAGTAGTGGTATGCACAAGTCAGTATGTTATGTGATGCAAAATAGAATGTTTAAATGTAAATTTATGCACACATAAATTTATCCTGGTTCGGTCACCCAGACCTACATCCAGTCCCCAGGCTCCACCTGAGATTTTCAATCCACTATTCTTGTTTAAACCAGGCACAAGAGAAGCCTTTACACTTTAGGTTTTACGAGCACGGGTTCACCTAACAACCCACAGGTTTTACAACGGGTTCACCTGCAAACCTTACAAACGCAAGTTTTACGGGCTAACTTGCAACCTATGGAGATTTAGAAAAAATTCTAAATGCTCCCCCTTACAAATGTAAGATTACAATTATGTTCACTCTATGAACTGATTGTGCTAAACACTTAAGCTCAAATGACTCTCTCTAAGAGTAGATGATGTTACTCACTTAAGTACAAAAGAATCACTCTCTAAGAATATTACATATCTAAGTCCGAGAGTAGAAGATGAGAGGAATGTAGAATAGTGTTTCAGACAATAAGCTCTGTTCTCTCTCTCTCTTAGTTCTTCTGAATGTAGATGTTCCTTTTATACCAGCCTCTGAATATCCAACCGTTGGAGAGGCAATAAGGCCGTTTGAATATAGCCGTTGGGGCCTTGTTTACGTTGTCCTCATTAATGCACAGCAGGGTTGACTTTGCTTTATCTGAAAAGGTGCTTTGTCCAGCTGTTCTGTCAACACTGTTCTGACAACACTGTTCTGGCAAAAGTCGTTCTGACATCTATACACTGTACGGTCTGACTCTTGCTTGTTGTCAGATGAGGACTTCGTTCCTCAAGCATAAGTCCAGGATGTTAAGAGACTCACTATCGGAAGCTCTCTTGCTATCTAAAGTGAAGCTCGTGGACTCTAACATTTTGCTTGCTATCACATAGAGGAACTTTGTCTTCCAAGCACTTGTCCATGAATGATAAGAGTGCTTTGCTATTGGATGCTCTCTTGCTATCAGAAGCTCTCTTATGGACTCTGACTCTTGTGGGCAGTATGAGCTTTGACACCTTGAATGAATCTTCAGATTATATTCTCCTTATCTCTCATACTCCTCATGCTTGGTAGGTAATAATGTTGTTTGAATATCTGTTATCCTCTTGTTACCGTTGGAAGGAACATCTTCTTAAATGCTTAGCAGAGTTGACTTGCTTTATCACTGAAAAGTAGTCCTGACACCTCTGCTCTGACAAAAGCATTCTTACTTCTGAGTATGTGACATTTTCTCTTGTACTCTTGCTGACGGATGATCATCGTTCATCCGGAAGTGGCAATCTTGCTCTGCAAGTGTTAATCTCTGAAATCCAATGCCAAGAGTCTTTGCATCCGGAAGCTCATTTGCATCCGGAAGTGTGACTAAGTTCTGCACATACTGGTTAGTCCAACATAACAGTATATATAATCAGATATAGTAAAACTATACATGTTGTGGGAAGTTTGCTATGGGAAGTAGTCTTACTTAGACTATGTTCTGACTTAGTGTAGTGTCTACTGACTCTAAGGGATCTCTATTCCAATAGTCAGCTTAAGTCTCGTTAGTTTACTCTAAGTCTTCCTAAGTGACTCAGTGTGTCATTTGTTCATGCTATGTATAATAGGTCAACACACAATCACATGAAGTGGGAGTTCACTTAGTCTAGGATGTATCCGGAAGCACTTCCACATCCGGAAGTACTTTCACTTGATGAAGGATCTAGCTCACCATCACTTACTCTTGCTCAGTGTATTTCATTCCAACAGTCAGCGCTAGTCACTGAGCTATCGGAAGCACTTTTACTTGACGTGGTGAACTCACTGAAGCTTAGGGTTATATCTCTTTTATCAGCCTGTGCAAGTCTAAATTTAACAGGAAGCAATTTCGCTTGACGAGGCTAATTCACTGACGCTTGGGGATATATCTATTCTGTCAGCCTGCGCCAGTCTAAATCTATCAGGAAGCAATTTCACTTGACGAGGCTGATTCACTGACGCTTGGGGATATATCTATTCTGTCAGCCTGCGCCAGTCTAAATCTATCAGGAAGCAATTTCACTTCCGGTTGAGTCTTAACTTAGTCTCAAGGGTTTTGTACATCTAATGCTCCTAGACTGAGTTATGACTAAGTGAAGTGCTTGCTGTTGCTGAGGGATGAGACATTCATCCGCGAGCGCTAGTCCTAGTCCATCCGGAAGTGATTCCGCATCCGGTTGTGATTCCGCTGTGGGATGAGTCTTTCATCCGTGAGCGCTAGTCTTAATTCATTCGGAAGTGAATCCGCATCCGGTTGTGACTAAACTTAGGATTCAGTGTTAGCAATCTAGACTGGGTTCTAACCAAGTGTCTCACTTGCTTCCGTTTGCGTCCTATGGGATGTGTACTCCATCCGCGAGCTCTAGTGCTAATATTACCGGAAATGATCTTGCATTCGCAAGTGATCTAACTCAGGATTCTAACCATGTCATCTAATCCTTCCTAAGTGTTAATTATGTTCTTTTAAGTACTAGACCATATCATACCTTAGTCACCATCAAAACTTAAGATTCTAACATTCTCCCCCTTTTTGATGATGACAAACCCATAGATGACTAGAGAACATAATTAAACTTAGATCACTCCCAGAGCACTCCCAGAGCTATATTTCTTTCCCCAGTTCTCTCCCAGAGCTATAATTAAACTTAGATATCTTATCTTATCTTTCAGCTCTAGACATCTCATGTCTCATCTCATATCTCATCTCTAGACATCTCATGTCTCATCTCTCTCCCCCTTTTGGCTTCATCAAAATTCAACAAGTGCAAGCTAGCCTTAGGGATGGGGATACTTCTAACGTTCTCCTAGGAATGGGCTTTCTACCTAATATTTCTCCCTATGTATCGTTAATAAAGATTTGTTCTAGACTATTCAATACAACGTACGAGAATTATCAAGGGAAAACAATAATGATTCATGATCCTGAATGATGGTATTCTCCCTAAACATTATGTAGGATAGCTAAACAGTGTGAGACAAAAAGAAGAAATATTGATGCAGTATTCTAAGTGAGTTTGCTCTCCCTAACCATTATGCAAGAAATCAGAACATGTTTTGCAAGGATTAAGTCTAGATCAAAACATACAAAAACAGTTCTCTTTTTGAAGGTGAAAATTCTTTTCAAGTATAAAAGACATCAAAAGTAATTTTGACCCTCTTGAAATGATTAACATGATATCAAAATAATTTTGGTGCGTTTAAAATGATGATTATGATATCAATTGAAAATTTGTGATTTTAAATTCGTGATACCAAATAAAATCAAATGAAATATGTGAGTTTAAACTTGTGATATCAAATGAAATGATTGAATGCCAAGTGAAATTTGTGATACCATATGAAAATGAAACCAAATCAAATGAAATTTGTGAGATTAAAATACCAAAAGTAATTTCCAAATAAATTGCATCACAGCATCTCAAGAGTTTATTATCGATGACAGCATGTAACTCTCTATTTTCAAGGGATCATTATCGAGTAATGTCCATTTACTTCTCTTCTATATTTAAGATTAATCATCACAGAATCAAGAAAGGAAGCATATAAGAGAGGTATGTTATCAATTACTTTCCAGCATGTCATATAGAGGATACAAATGTGTGAGCTAGGATGATTTTCTAAGACAGTGAATGATTTTGAAGTCAATGCAGATTGAGAAAAAAAATCCTAAACTGACACCCTTATCAATGCCATGTATGCATCATATATAAGAGATGGTAAGGTGTAGATGTTACCACAGATGAGGAATCTTCAGACTCTATTAGACTCATGAATCTTAATCATGCGCAGATGAGCATGCTTCCTGACATCTTCAAGAGATGTGCTATCTCAAGTGGAAACCCCTAGTGCAAGTGCTTTGATGATTCGCTTCGGCAAGCTGAGCTACAACCAAAAGCAGACATGACTGGGCAGTCACTCTACTCTTCCCATGGTTCAATAGTTGGCCTGCTATCGAAAGCGCTGATTGTTGCGAAAGCATCCTTGCTCAAACTTGATGATTGGGCCTTCATGTGCTTGAGGAAACAAGTGCTTTTCTGTTGGACAGTGAAAGAACTTAAGATTTAACATTGGAGACCATCCTCTGGACATTCAAGTCAATCTGTGTTAATCAGCACAAGTTAATAATTTTAAGAAATCATGCTTGCTAATTGGTTTAAGAAAATATGAGTAATGATTATGTGAAAACTAATTTTGAAATTGTCTATACGTTCACATAGTTTCACTATCAAGACATGAACTCTATTTACTCTCATAGATAAATATCAATGTGATAGTACAGAGAGTATCAAACAGGTGGCATATTTTCAGAGTTTCATAAGTAAGTATAGTTCAATAAATATGCCTCAAGGATGTTCATGTTAGATCATGAAGACATGTGAATTATTAACACAATGAAATTTTGAAAAAATCTTCATCCTCACAAAATAGTTTGATTTTAAGACTAAATCCGGTTTACAAAAACAACCAAATTTCAGCATATGATTACGAGAATAATTTCCAAATTTTAGCTCAAGTTCTTCTAGATATGCTCAGTGTGATCTCATTGTTCTTAGGATATCAACAAGCTTGAAATTAATACAGATTATAGCATGCTTGTGATACTATGCCATGTTTTACAGATCTTAGCAGAGTTCAATTCAAGGCATTTCCTAAGATTTCTAATGCATGTCAGACAAGAGAGAGTCTATCCATTTAATTTCACAACAGAATATGTAAGGGATAGAAATGCTCATGTGTATTGGCGAGAGTTTCTCAGGTTTGGTATAGCCATTCCACACATCTTGATAAGAGACATTTTCGTTGCCATTCTCTCTTGGTTATATTCATTGTTCAAGCTTCAATAATCTGTGTCAACATTCTTAAACCACAAACTTGAACTGAGATCATTAGTAGATTGAGAACTTAAAGATGTAATTAAGAGGGATGTATTGTTCTCGAAACCATAGCTGCTTATGCATTGAAAAACTTGATGCAAGAGATACCACATGAAATGGAAAATCTATCATGCACTTAGAGATTACTTGCTATGTGTACGGCATGGTGAATCTATCATGACTATATGCACAAGGATATACAAAGTTTTTGATCAAGATAATTATGGACAGTATGTGGATCATGAACATTATTAATTTCCTTAAGTTTTCTTCTATGATTAATACAATGTTCACATCTTTGGACGCTTAATGTAAAATCTCAATAAGTCCATCTAACATCAGCATAGGAGATTTTACTATCAAATGCTTCGTTGCTAAGTGATCCCTTGCTTACCCAAGGAGATCTTCTATACTTATCCTTGGTTCGAAGCACTTTCTTCTGAGAGGTAGGATTCAAGAGCCTTTTCAATGTTGATCGAGGAATCCACTCTCTCTTGTTCTTCTCAGGATAGTTGAAAGGAACTCTGTGGTAGCTCATCCTTGAGATAGAACCATTGTTCCTTATGGTGGTGCACTGCTTCCTATGATAGGATCAGTTGGTTGTAGTAGTTGTATCACCACGAGTTCTCTTCTTTGGGGCAAGAGGAACTCTTGATCTTTCCTGCACAAGTAAGGCACTCGGAGGATGTTTTGGTACCCGTTTGTACTTGGGTCCTACTTGGTTAGCACTGGACCTTACTTGTCCTTTAGGAATCCATACAAACTTATTTCTCACATTTGAATTTCTTCTAAGACTGCATGTGTGAGAAATATGTCCTAATCTACCACAATAATGACAGATAATGGAATGATAATCAAAATGGGGTTTTCTATCATTATCATGATTAGTTTTCTTTAGAAAAGTTTTTTTTTTTTGTTCCTTTGAAATCTCAGTTTCTTTGAAAGCTTTTTCTTTTTCCTTCAACAAGTGTTTACAATCGAAACATTTTTCAAGACATGTTGAAGTTTTCCCTGTTAATCGTGGACTCACTATCGGAACCACTAGTTCTTTAAAAGAAACCTCAGAAACTTTGGACGTAGAAGAAGACATTAGTTTTTCAAGTCTCCTATCTTTTTCTTTTAAGCCTAGAAGTTCTTTTGCAAGTTTACAATATTCGGTATATAACTCATTGTATGCATCTTGCAATTTAGAAAGTTTAAGTTCAAATCCAGATACCTCACTTTCTGAATCTTCTAGACAAGAATGGATACTCTCTTCACTGAAGCCTGCCTCCTCAATATCAGCTTCCAGAAGCTCATCAGTAGATGATCAACAAAGAGCATGAGTTGAGCTTTGGACAGCTGTGCTTTCAAGAGATGGGTTAGAAGCATATATCACATCAAGAGTATTCCAAATATCTTTAGCACTAGAGCAATGTTTGATTTTCTGGAAATCATTTTCAGTTAAGCCTTTGTATAAAATTCGCATTGCTCTAATGTTTAAGGAAAAACAAAATTTTTTTTTTTGGTCCAGTTTCCTCTTGGTTTGAAATCAAAATCATTTTCAAAAATATCCCACATTTTCAAACTAGTGGATTGTATAAAATTTCCATTCTTGCTTTCCACCAACAAAAATCAATAATTTCAAACACAGGTGGGATAGTATGATCAAAACCTTCAAAACACATTGTATATCCCAAGTCAGCCTAGGTCTTTGCACTTGAGATCGTTGGATCCTTTAAACAAGTGACCTGGCTCTGATACCAAATGAAATGCGTGGCTGTCACCCAAGAGGGGGGGTGAATTGGGTGAGGGAATAAAACTTTAACTCTTTTCCGAAAGACTGCTTGTGCTTGGTGATGATGTTAATAAGTAGTGGTATGCACAAGTCAGTATGTTATGTGATGCAAAATAGAATGTTTAAATGTAAATTTATGCACACATAAATTTATCCTGGTTCGGTCACCCAGACCTACATCCAGTCCCCAGGCTCCACCTGAGATTTTCAATCCACTATTCTTGTTTAAACCAGGCACAAGAGAAGCCTTTATACTTTAGGTTTTACGAGCACGAGTTCACCTAACAACCCACAGGTTTTACAACGGGTTCACCTGCAAACCTTACAAACGCAAGTTTTACGGGCTAACTTGCAACCTATGGAGATTTAGAAAAACTTCTAAATGCTCCCCCTTACAAATGTAAGATTACAATTATGTTCACTCTATGAACTGATTGTGCTAAACACTTAAGCTCAAATGACTCTCTCTAAGAGTAGATGATGTTACTCACTTAAGTACAAAAGAATCACTCTCTAAGAATATTACATATCTAAGTCCGAGAGTAGAAGATGAGAGGAATGTAGAATAGTGTTTCAGACAATAAGCTCTGTTCTCTCTCTCTCTTAGTTCTTCTGAATGTAGATGTTCCTTTTATACCAGCCTCTGAATATCCAACCGTTGGAGAGGCAATAAGGCCGTTTGAATATAGCCGTTGGGGCCTTGTTTACGTTGTCCTCATTAATGCACAGCAGGGTTGACTTTGCTTTATCTGAAAAGGTGCTTTGTCCAGCTGTTCTGTCAACACTGTTCTGACAACACTGTTCTGGCAAAAGTCGTTCTGACATCTATACACTGTACGGTCTGACTCTTGCTTGTTGTCAGATGAGGACTTCGTTCCTCAAGCATAAGTCCAGGATGTTAAGAGACTCACTATCGGAAGCTCTCTTGCTATCTAAAGTGAAGCTCGTGGACTCTAACATTTTGCTTGCTATCACATAGAGGAACTTTGTCTTCCAAGCACTTGTCCATGAATGATAAGAGTGCTTTGCTATTGGATGCTCTCTTGCTATCAGAAGCTCTCTTATGGACTCTGACTCTTGTGGGCAGTATGAGCTTTGACACCTTGAATGAATCTTCAGATTATATTCTCCTTATCTCTCATACTCCTCATGCTTGGTAGGTAATAATGTTGTTTGAATATCTGTTATCCTCTTGTTACCGTTGGAAGGAACATCTTCTTAAATGCTTAGCAGAGTTGACTTGCTTTATCACTGAAAAGTAGTCCTGACACCTCTGCTCTGACAAAAGCATTCTTACTTCTGAGTATGTGACATTTTCTCTTGTACTCTTGCTGACGGATGATCATCGTTCATCCGGAAGTGGCAATCTTGCTCTGCAAGTGTTAATCTCTGAAATCCAATGCCAAGAGTCTTTGCATCCGGAAGCTCATTTGCATCCGGAAGTGTGACTAAGTTCTGCACATACTGGTTAGTCCAACATAACAGTATATATAATCAGATATAGTAAAACTATACATGTTGTGGGAAGTTTGCTATGGGAAGTAGTCTTACTTAGACTATGTTCTGACTTAGTGTAGTGTCTACTGACTCTAAGGGATCTCTATTCCAATAGTCAGCTTAAGTCTCGTTAGTTTACTCTAAGTCTTCCTAAGTGACTCAGTGTGTCATTTGTTCATGCTATGTATAATAGGTCAACACACAATCACATGAAGTGGGAGTTCACTTAGTCTAGGATGTATCCGGAAGCACTTCCACATCCGGAAGTACTTTCACTTGATGAAGGATCTAGCTCACCATCACTTACTCTTGCTCAGTGTATTTCATTCCAACAGTCAGCGCTAGTCACTGAGCTATCGGAAGCACTTTTACTTGACGTGGTGAACTCACTGAAGCTTAGGGTTATATCTCTTTTATCAGCCTGTGCAAGTCTAAATTTAACAGGAAGCAATTTCGCTTGACGAGGCTAATTCACTGACGCTTGGGGATATATCTATTCTGTCAGCCTGCGCCAGTCTAAATCTATCAGGAAGCAATTTCACTTGACGAGGCTGATTCACTGACGCTTGGGGATATATCTATTCTGTCAGCCTGCGCCAGTCTAAATCTATCAGGAAGCAATTTCACTTCCGGTTGAGTCTTAACTTAGTCTCAAGGGTTTTGTACATCTAATGCTCCTAGACTGAGTTATGACTAAGTGAAGTGCTTGCTGTTGCTGAGGGATGAGACATTCATCCGCGAGCGCTAGTCCTAGTCCATCCGGAAGTGATTCCGCATCCGGTTGTGATTCCGCTGTGGGATGAGTCTTTCATCCGTGAGCGCTAGTCTTAATTCATTCGGAAGTGAATCCGCATCCGGTTGTGACTAAACTTAGGATTCAGTGTTAGCAATCTAGACTGGGTTCTAACCAAGTGTCTCACTTGCTTCCGTTTGCGTCCTATGGGATGTGTACTCCATCCGCGAGCTCTAGTGCTAATATTACCGGAAATGATCTTGCATTCGCAAGTGATCTAACTCAGGATTCTAACCATGTCATCTAATCCTTCCTAAGTGTTAATTATGTTCTTTTAAGTACTAGACCATATCATACCTTAGTCACCATCAAAACTTAAGATTCTAACAAAATTCACCTTACTTCTATGTAATCATCTGAAAAAATAAAAAATTAAAGTCTCATCAACATATTGCACCCTTAAATGTATGACACATCATTTACTGATGGTGGGGTCACGCATGGAAAACATACGTTTAAATTTACGATGACTATTTTTGCACATTTGCCCAATTTTGCCCCATTTTGATTTAGAGTGTATAGTTTTGCCCCCTTCAATTTACTAGAGTTATAGTTGCACATTTTTAAATTTACGATGGCTATTTTTGCACCTTTGCCCCAAATAAAATGACTCAGAACATTTTTACTATATAACATCAAACATACATTTAATCAACAAATAAGAATAAAGTCATCCCAAAACCATAATACTTAGTAACTCTAGAAACAAACAGAAAATTCTATATTTCCTTTGAACATTTAAAGAAATTAACTTACAAATAACCAAGCTCTAAGATTTAACAAAGTAGAAACCAAAGAGGTCATGAAACAATAATATAAACTCCTCTCAATACACTACTTTAACTTAACTTTTCCTTCAACATAAAGATATATACTCAAAACAATTTCTCTCCTTTTTGAACCTGGCCTTTAAAAACACATATAACAATTTAAAATGCCTACACCTCCAACACTCTCATACATAACCATCTCACAGTTCAGCTATCACAATTATAAGAAATCATAGGCCTTGGCAGTAACAATGCAAGAAAAGGTTAATCATACATGAAACCACAACATTCAAATCCTAAGAGCAGCCCCAATTTAATAAGCATTCAACCAATGCAAATTTTAATAAAAACATTCCGTATTCAATCATGCAAACATCTAGACATATATAATCCTCCATCATCAATCATGAGCTAAAGCCATTATACAATCACCTACAGTATATAATCCAATCTTTTAAGAAATAGATATCATTCATTAATTTCTTCTTACACCATTAATTATTTAGATTAAAATGTTTATTACAATGATTCACCTTGCAAACATTTTCAATAATTTATAAAAATTTAATTCATAGTCACTTTTAAACAAACAACTTACCATTCGTCCTTTTAGTAACGGTTAGGATACACTCATGAAGTAGTGAGGGCTACCAACATCTGTTATTAAGGGGGCTGCTTCCAGTCACTAAATATAGTGAGGAGCCTCCATCCGCTTAACATAAATGGGCAACAACCTCTTACTACCCATGATGATGTACTCACCAACCATTACTAGATGAAAGATAATCAAAAAAAATAAAAGAGGAAAATAAAATAAACAAATTTTTATAATAAGACTTTGATTAAAATCACTTGAATAGAATAATTTAATCAAAATACCAAACAAATTCATCACCTATCAACAAAACAAGGCAACTAACACAACTAATTTGGACATTTGAATAACACAAACAATAGCCAAACAAACCATAATTGCAATAGGATTTCTATTAAAACAATCAAACAACACAAGTCAAATCATCGATAAATCAACAATTTAACAAACAAAACAAGAAACCAGGTCAATACTTTCTTATTCCACCGCCTAAATGTCACTATATATTGTTTTTTTTTTTTGAATTATTTTAATCCCTTAACCCAATAAGGTATCTCATGATGCCTCGACTATGGTTATGACTAGCACATAACTATACTCGAGACCCCAGAAGATCATCCTTATTTCGTTATTCTTCCTAAATACTTATTAGTATCTTTGTTTATTTCATTATTCTTTCTATATTTTTCTCAATCTCTCCACATTACCTATTCAATTGCACTTATCACTCTCTCCCCACCACGTGATGAGTGATATTCCTCTCAAAATAGCAGAGTATCATGCACAGAAGGAAGGGAATACTAAGAATGTATATTGTCAATCTACATGCAATGCAGCAAAGTCCTAGGTTATCGTATACCAAATACTGATAACCAAGTTGTAACATAGTGTTACTAATTACTTAATTAACCAATAATATCCATTTTAGATCTAATAACCTCTTTACTAACTATGATAGAAAAAAAAGATTTCCATAATATCAATGTCCTATCATAGTTAGAAAAGGAATTTCCTAATGATTAAATATTATCCATGATAGAAAAGAATAAACTAATACAACACCGCTGCTATCATGGATAATTTATTGATAACCATGTTAGAAAGGATTTGTCTAACATGGTTAATAAACAAAACTAATTGATATTAAAATAAATAGATATATACATGCGGAAACGAATGCAAGCCTATACAAATTGGCAATATACACAACTAACTAATCTAAATAACCTTTGAAACCTAATTCCCTTTCAATTTTCCTCTCAAATCTCGGCCAAAGCAAAGCCCAAGGGTAGAAATGAAGCAAATTGGACATACAGTGCAACCAATCAATTTCCAATATATTCCTACATGTAATACTTAAAAATTTTGACCTTAGAATCTCTAAAACTCGTCGGTCCTAAAGTACCAAGAACCTAGGGTTTTCACAAATTGCTCCAAACTTCAATCAAAATTCAATTTCTCATTCAATTCAACAAGAATTAAAGCTAAAGCTTTAACTTTTACCGATTAGCAAACTAAACCCCAAAACTAAAATTGAACCCTCTCTTAACTCGCCCAAAATCAAAGGAAAATGAATAGGAAATCAAAATAAAAACTCACCCAAGTTCGCTGTACATTTCCGCAGGTCCAGTATGAGCTCGCCGTCGCCGGAAACCAGCCGGAAATCGGCCACTGTGGTGGCTAGGCCGAAACAGAACAACCAAAAGGGAAAGAAAAGTAAGAAAATCAAAGTTGGGAATAAGAGTATTTTGAAGAACAAAGAAACGGCGAAGCTTACCGAAAACCGCCGCCATCCGCCGGAAATCGAAGAAACCCGCCGGAAAATGATTGAGAGAAAAGAGAAACAGATCGGCCTAAGCTTAGGAAGAAAGGTAAAAGGAGAAGCTTGAGAGGGAAGTGAGGCCGATGGCGTCAACGCCACCGTCGCCTGTGTGCGCCGTTCGTCACCCGGAAGAAGAGGAACGAAGAAGAAGGCTGAGGGAGGAAGGAGGGTTTTCGGGTGAGAGGGCTTGAATGAAGAAGGAGATTCGCGGGGAAGGGAGAAGGAACCCACGGCGGCTTCCTTCTCCGTCGTTGCCGTTAACGGCGGCCGGAGAAAATGGAGAGGGAGGAGGGCTCGAGAGATCGAAGAAGAAGGAGAAGACAGATGGAGAAGGGAGGGGACGATTTTGATGATGATGAAGGTGAATATATATATATATATATATATATATATATATATATATATATATATATATATATATATATATGTAGGGAAAATTACAATATACTACCCTATTATCTATTCTTAATTATATATTTAGCCCAAAAGTTTGTATATTTTACTATTTCCCCTTCTCCAATCATAATATTATCTAAGTTTCAAAATACTTTTATGTAAGTTTCTAACTCCAAATAACTCCTTTAGCTATATTTCTTTAATTTCTAAAATAATTAAGATTTAATATTAATAAATTATCCCAAATATCCTAAATTCTTCTCTAAAACTTTAAAATTCCCTTAATGACACCTCAATAACCCCATATTATTATTATTTTTTTTTAATTTGAAAATTGGGATGTTACAGTAACTTTACGAAAGTAAGGGGGAGTATTTAGAGGTTTTCTAAATCTCCAAGGTTTGCAGGTAAGCTTGTGAAAAACCTGTGGGTTGTTAGGTGAACCCGTGTTCGTAAAACCTAAGGTGTGAAGGCTTTTCTTGTGCCTGGATTAAACAAGAAGTTTAGTGGATTGAAAATCTCAGGTGAAGTCTGGGGATTGGATGTAGGTCTGGAAGTGACCGAACCAGGATAAATCTGTGTGTGCTTATTCTGTTATTAATCTTCATATTTCCAGCACCACACCATCATATACTTATTTGTGCATAGCATGATTCATCGTCATTTACATCAAGCACAAGAAGTAATGATTTAAAAGAGCATTTCAAAGTTTTATTTTGTCACCCAATTCACCCCCTCTTGGGTGACAGCCACACCTTTCAAAAAATAGTCAAACTCACCCATGTATAAAAACAAAAAATAGTCAACATCCCGTTTGAGTTCATCCATTGAAATATCTTGTACTATGGTAATATGAAGGTTTTTGGAAGTTCAAAGTTAATGAATATATGAAGTTATACTTAATGATGATTTATCAAGTAATGGTTATATAAACTCCTATTCTGAAGTGATGTTCAAAATCAATGAGTATATTAAGTTATACACCAACAAAGTGTCTTAGCCTGTGCGATGCACGCGATCGTTTTATTTTTGATTAAAAGATCACATACCATTTTAATATAAAGGTATTTGTATGTTTCAAATGAATGAGATCTTATATATGATATTTAACATGTTATCCAACAATTGTTATATAGCAATGCAATATTTATGTTACTTCCAATGAATCACTTTTTAAAAAATTTAGATTTAAAGTAATATTTTATAACTTAGCATGAGAGTGAAACTTGCCCTTTTATAAAAATAACAAAAGAGTAACTTCATCTCAAACAATGTCTTCCTCCCAAAACCCTCTCTGAAAAAAATAAACCGAATTTCCCCCGCACACGTTCCCCATCTGAAAGTTCATTTGGTCTAAATTTTTCTAGTAGCTAATCTCTTCAAATAATTTTAACTTATATTACATGTTAAGTACCAGATTTAGTTGTTAATAAAAACAAAAGAAGAGTAACTCTATCCCTAACCTCCCCATCTAACCCAAAATAACGACAATCCTTGGGCACCTCCCCATCCAACAGTCCACTTAGTATAATTTTATTTTTGTACTTGATCTTTTCAAATAATTTGAATTTAAATTACATGTTCTATAAAATAGCACATATTGTCTCTAAATGAAGGTAAAATATCTTTCATAGTAAGCAAAGAAATAAGTATAACTAATGTGAAGATGAGTCCCCAACCTTCCAAAACATCTTGTTTGCTTCAAACAATCTCTGATAGATTTTGAAAGTTGTTATCTCGGGAGAGGTTTAGAAAATGGTCAACTCTAAGAGTTGCAAAAATGGATAAATTGAAAAAAAACATCACATAATTTAATAGTAAAAAATTTAAATTAAGCTATACAGTGTAATTTTTGTGTATTGTATTGTAATGCTTGAATTTGAGGAAATTTATTTACAAAGAAATAATCGATAGTACAATTTGTGTGCTATAGAAAAATTAGTCAAGATTTTTAAAGCTTTGCCTATTGCAATCAAAAAACATTGTCTCCCAATCCACACATTTTCAGGGAACCCATACACCCACGATTTCGAAATCCATTTCATAACAAATTTAGAAACACAGAAACATCATATATTGTTCTTCCTACTACTATCTAGTTCATGATTTTGTGCTATGGTTCGTTCCTTGATAACTCATGTCCATTATCATTGTTCACAACGCACTCATTAAAGCAGGGATATAAGCTCTCGCTGCCTTCTCCTCCTCATTGTAGGTAACCTGAAACCCAGAAGAGAAACAAAACCTCTTTTCAGCAATCAAATAATTAGGAATAACATCTAATAGCATTTAACATTGCAACACATGAATATATGGGTAAGATTCATTTAACATTTAAAGAATTTATTAATTTAATAAAATGTTAATTGTCTACCTAATTTCGAAGTAGCCATTTGAATTTACAGATCATTTCAAAACACCTTAAATATTAGAAAACACATAGAACCACTTGTTTTTTATGTAAGCCAAAGTCACATATAACACATAGAACCACTTAGCATTGATTATCGGAGTGAAGTCTTACTAATGAAGGGCAAATGGAGGGTTAGAAACAGTTATCAACACTGAAACATCTTAGAAAATTAAAAAAACTACAACTTAAATGTTTTTCAATCAGAGAACTTGTTTGAAGTGAGCTTCAATTGAGCTTGACATCTTTTGTGCTTGACACTATGCCATCTGTTGCAATGTATGCAACATACATTTTGATTTTTGCAGTGAAGTTATAAAACATACATAGTTTCAAATATAAAACAAAATGACATACTCAATATTGCTATGCTCCTTTGTAAAAGACCGAATAGTCTATTAGTATTTAGTAAGAGGCATGATGTCAGAGTTTATTAATACAAAGTTTCTTCTTCAAGTATTGACTGGACTTTCAATACTTTTTGAAGGCAGAGTACTACACATAGTCCAATAAATTTATCTATGAATTTATTTAAGGTAATGTAGGTCCATCCAGACTTGGCTTTTCAACCTACAAATCCAAATATAAAACACACACTAACAAAATCAGGATTCTAGCATGTGGATTTCCACAAATTGATGGAAAACGAAAGGAGAAAAATTAAAAAAATTAAAATAATGAAGCATCTAGCATGTGATTTATCCATTTTCACTTGCTATTTCTTGTAATAATAGCATTTTTTTGACATAGGAAGAGGGCAAATCGAAATTTTAAGCACCCAAATGCATGTCAGTAAATTAGTGGTGAAATTCGTGGCTGTCACCCAAGAGGGGGGGGTGAATTGGGTGAGGGAATAAAACTTAAACTCTTTTCGAAAGACTGCTTGTGCTCGGTGATGATGATAATAAATAATGCTATGCACAAGTCAGTATGCTATGTGATGCAAAATAGAATGATCAAGTATAAATATATGCACACATAAATTTATCCTGGTTCGGTCACCTAGACCTACATCCAGTCCCCAGGCTACACCTGAGATTTCCAATCCACTATTCTTGTTTAAACCGGGCACAAGAGAAGCCTTTACACTTTAGGTTTTACGAGCACGGGTTCACCTAACAACCCACAGTTTTACAACGGGTTCACCTGCAAACCTTACAAACGCAAGTTTTACGGGCTAACTTGCAACCTATGGAGATTTAGAAAACTTCTAAATGCTCCCCCTTACAAAATGTAAGATTACAATTAAGTTCACTCTATGAACTGATTTTGTTAAACACTTAAGCTCAAAACTAACTCTCTCAAAGAGTGGATGATGTTACTCACTTAAGTACAAATGAATCACTCTCTAAGAATATTACATATCAAAGTCCGAGAGTAGAAGATGAGAGGAATGTAGAATAGTGTTTCAGACAATAAGCTCTGTTCTCTCTCTCTTTTTCAAGCCCCCTTCTTCAGAAATGAAGAACATCCCTTTTATACCAGCCTCTGAATATCTAACCGTTGGAGAGGCAATAAGACCGTTTGATTATAGACGTTGGGGCCTTGTTTACGTTGTCCTCATTAATGCACAGCAGGGTTGACTTTGCTTTATCTAAAAAGGTGCTCTGACCAAGCTGTTCTGTCAACACTGTTCTGGCAATACTATTCTGACAAAAGTCGTTCTGACATCTGAACATTTTGTACGGTCCGACTCTTGCTTGCTGTCAGAGAGGACTTCGTTCCTCAAGCATAAGTCCAGGATGTTAAGAGACTCATTATCGGAAGCTCTCTTGCTATCTGAAGCTCGTGGACTCTAACATTTTGCTTGCTATCACATAGAGGAACTTTGTCTTCCAAGCACTTGTCCATGAATGATAAGAGTGCTTTGCTATTGGATCCTCTCTTGCTATCAGAAGCTCTCTTATGGACTCTGACTTTTGTGGGCAGTATGAGCTTTGACACCTTGAGTGAATCTTCAGATTATGTTCTCATACTCCTCATGCTTGGTAGGTAACAATGTTGTTTGAATGTGTCTGTTATCCTCTTGTTACCGTTGGAAGGAACATCTTCTTAAATGCTTCAGCAGGGTTGACTTGCTTTATCTCTGAAAAGTAGTCCTGACACCTCTGCTCTGTTAAAAGCATTCTGACACTGCATCTCTTTGAACGTTCAGACATCCTGATTGCTTGCGGAAGCAACTTCTCATCCGGAAGCAACCTTACTGAGTGTGCTGCACTTGAACGTTAGTTTAGCAATATAATCATATAGTCTCATGCAGTGGGTGATCCTAAATCTAAGGTGTATCCGGAAGCACTTCTACATCCGGAAGTAAATTCACTTGATGAGGGATTTAGTTCACCATGACTTGCTCTCGCTTAGTCTATTTCATTCCACCACTCAGCGCTAGTCACTGAGCTATCGGAAGCACTTTTACTTGACGTGGTGAATTCACTGACGCTTAGGGTGAAATCTATTCTATCAGTCTGCGCCAGTCAAGATCTAATAGGAAGCAACTTCACTTGATGTTGCATTTCCGCTGACGCTCGGGGTTATATCTAGTCTATCAACCTGCGCCAGTCTAAATCTAATAGGAAGTGCTTTCACTTGGCGAAGTAGACTTACTGACGCTTGGGGTACTAACTATTCTATTGCTCTGCGCCAGTCTAAGTCTAACAGGAAGCGCTTTCACTTGGGGAAGTAGACTTACTGACGCTTGGGGTAATATCTATTCTGTCGCTCTGCGCCAGTCTAATTCTAACAGGAAGCAAACTCACTTCCGATTGAAACATAGCTTAGTCTTAAGGTTTTGTGTACCTAATTCTCATGGACTAAGTTAAATCCCTAGTGATTTACTTGCTGACGCTGGGGGATGAAAGCATTCATCCGCATGCGCAAGTCCTAATCTAACCGGAAGTGATCTTGCATTCTCAAGTGATCTAACTCAGGATTCTAACCATGTCATCTAATCCCTCCTAAGTGTTGATTATGTTCTCTTAAGTACTAGACCATATCATACCTTAGTCACCATCAAAACTTAAGATTCTAACATTCTCCCCCTTTTTGATGATGACAAACCCATAGATGACTAGAGAACATAATTAAACTTAGATCACTCATCCTAGAGCTATATTCCTTTCCCCATTTCTCTCCCCAAAAATCTAGGCATCTTATCTATCTCTCAGCTCTAGACATCTCATGTCTCATCTCTCGCTAGACATCTCATATCTCATCTCTAGCTAGACATCTTATATCTCATCTCTAGACATCTCATCTCTCTCCCCCTTTTGGCTTCATCAAAATCCAACAGGTGCAAGCTAGCCTTAGGGATGGGGATACTTTTATCGTTCTCCTAGGAATGGGCTTTCTACCTAATATTTCTCCCTATGTATCGCTAATAAAGATTTGTTCTAGACTATTCAATACAATGTACGAGAATTAACAAGGAACAGCAATAATGGCTCATGATCCTAAATGATTGTATTTTCCCTAAACACTATGTAGGATAGTTAAACATGTTTTTCAAAGGAGATATTGATACATCAAATCTAATCATAATTAAATTAAGATCAAAACATACAAAACAGTTTTCTTTTTGAAGGTGAAAATTCTTTCCAAATGTAATTTTGATCCTCTCGAATTGATTAACATGATATCAAAAGTAATTTTGATGTGTTTAAAAATGATGATTATGATATCAAATGAAATATGTGATTTTAAAATTCAAATGAGATGAAATCTGATACCTAATGAAATCAAATGAGATCTGTGAGTTTGAACTTGTGGTATCAAAGGAAATGATTGAATGTCAAATGAAATTTGTGATACCATATGAAATGAAATCAAATCAAATGAAATTTGTGTTTTTAAAAGTGCCAAAAATAATTTCCAAACAAATTGCATCACAGCATCTTAAGAGTTTATTATCGATGACAGCATGTGACTCTCTATTTTCAAGGGATCATTAACAGGTAATGTCCACTTACTTCTCTTCTATATTAAGATTAATCATCATTAAATCAAGAAAGGAAGCATATAAGAGAGGTATGTTATCAATTACTTTCCAGCATGTCATTTAGAGGATACAGATGTGTGAGCTAGGATGATTTTCTAAGACAGTGAATGATTTTGAAGTCAATGCAGATTGAGAGAAACATCCTAAGTTGACACCCTTACCAATGCCATGTATGCATCATATGTAAGAAATGGTAAGGTGTAGATGTTACCACAGATGAGGGGTACTCATACTCTATTAGACTCAGGAATCTGAATCATACGCAGATAAGCATGCTTCCTGACATCTTCAAGAGGTGTGCTATCTCAAGTGGAAACCCCTAGCGCAAGTGCTTTGATGATTCGCTTCGGCAAGCTGAGCTACAACCACAAGCGGACATGACTGGGCAGTCACTCTACTCTTCCCATGGTTCAATAGTTGGCCTGCTATCGAAGACGCTGATTGTTGCGAAAGCAACCTTGCTCAGACTTGATGATTGGTCCTGCATGTGCTTGAGGAAGCAAGCGCTTCCTGATGGTCAGTGAAAGAACTTAAGATTTAACATTGGAGACCATACTCAGGACATTCAAGTCAATCTGTGTTAGTCAGCACAAGTTAATAATTTTAAGAAATCATGCTTGCTAATTTGGTTTTAAGAAAATAAGAGCAATGATTATGTGAGAACTAATTTTGAAATTGTCTACACGTTCACATAGTTTCACTATCAAGATATGAACTCCATTTATACTCTCATAGATAAATATCAATGTGATAGTATAGCGAGTATCAAACAGGTGGCATATTTTCAGAGTTTCGTAAGCAAGTATAGTTCAATAAATATGCCTCAAGGATGTTCATGTTAGATCATGAAGACATGTGAATTATTAACACAATGAAATTTTGAGAAATCTTCGTCCTCACAAAATAGTTTGATTTCAAGACTAAATCCGGTTTACAAAAACAGCCAAATTTCAGCATGTGATTACGAGAATAATTTCCAAATTTTAGCTCAAGTTCTTCTAGATATGGTCAGTGTGATCTCATTGTTCTTAGGATATCAACAAGCTCGAAATTAATACAGATTATAGCATGCTTGTGATACTATGCCATGTTTTACAGATCTAGCAGAGTTTAATTCAAGGCATTTCCTAAGATTTCTAATGCATGTCAGACAAGAGAGAGACTATCCATTAAATTTCACAACAGAATATGTAAGGGATAGAAATGCTCATGTGTATTGGCGAGAGTTTCTCAGGTTTAGTATAGCCATTCCACACATCTTGATAAGAGGCATTTTCGTTGCCATTCTCTCTTGGTCATTCTCATTGTTCAAGCTTCAATAATCTGTGTCAACATTCTTAAACCACAAACTTGAATCGAGATCATTAGTAGATTGAGAACTTAAGATGTAATTAAGAGGGATGTATTGTTCTCGAACCCATAGCTGCTTATGCATTGAAAAACTTGATGCAAGAGATACCATATGAAATGGAAAATCAGAAATAACTTTTGAATGCTATCATGAGGAATGGTTGTCATGTAAGTTTAAAGAGGATCGGAATCTGTTTTGAAAGTTTGCATTTCAAAAAGGATCTTTCAAAAATCAAGGTGAATGTATAAACTATTTTCTTTTCTGAGAGGCGCCCAAAAAAAAAAAATTGCTAAGCATATATGAGTAAAACGATTTAGACACCATATGAAAAACTCTGAAGAAGGTTTTTTGTTTGTGTCAAAATTCTGAAACTAGTTCTGAATCTTCTTAACAATGTCAGAAATCTTGGAACACAATGATTCAGCATGCACAAATTTAGTAGGTTTTGAAGAAGGTTCAGTTTCAAAGTGTCAGACTTCTTGAATCTGTAAAATCAGTATGCATTATATCAGAAAATGAATTTGATATGATAGGATCATTTTTACAGAAAATAAGGTTATCACAGATAAGGGAAATCATATCAATTTCAGAGAAATAAAATCTGTTAAGCTCATCATGCATTTACTACCCAAAAGATTATTCAAGTAAAGAGGAGGGTAAGAATGATATCACCATAGCTCCATTCGCATCAAGCAGTAGCTCGCTTGATTTTGGTTGACAATGCAAGGATTCTATTTTCAGAGCAGCACCAAAATCTATGCGTGACGAATGCTTATCAAGACTTGACTAATTGTTCAGATGAGGTACAGTCCTGAGTCCTGTTGAGGCTAATAGGATGAATTGGAGCTGGTGCAGAGGGATGAATTCACTTGGTGATCACTACTACTCGCATCTCTCGCCTCTTGAACCCATACTTCTTACACAGCTCTTCACTCAGATTAGGTGCTGGCGCAGAGAGAGACACAGGTTCAGCAGAGGGTATCTCCGCAGGTTGATCACTCAGTGCTATCTCAAGCTTGCCTCTGTGCCAGCAGACTGTTGGGGGCACATGAATCAGATGGCTTCCCCAAGGGCGAGCCTTCCTGCTTGGGCAATCCGCTTCATTTCAATTTCCCTTCTGAGGGCAGCAGTGACATCCTGGTCAAGTCCGAGGGGTGGCTATCTTAGCCTATCTCTCTCTGATTTTGTTCATGTTCCTTGTTCATTTTAGCCCATAACTCATCTTCACCCTTGTCTTGCTGAACCTCCGGATTGCCTTTCCTACAAAATATCAGATAGTTCCTTCCTTTTGTATCCAAGTCTGGATCTGAAGGTCAGTTTGTAGGCTATATGTAATTCACATGCACTTAGAGATTACTTGCTATGTGTATGGCATGGTGAATCTATCATGACTATATGCACAAGGATATACAAGGTTTTTGATCAAGATAGTCATGGATCTCATGTAGATTATGAACATTACTTATTTCTTTAAGCTTTCTTCAATGATGAATATAATGTTCACATCTTAGGATGCTTAATGTAAAATCTCAATAAGTCCATCTAATATTAGCATAGGAGATTTTACTATCAAATGCTTCGTTGCTAAGTGATCCCTTGTTTACCCAAGGAGATCTTCTATACTTATCCTTGGTTCGAAGCACTTTCTTCTGAGAGGTAGGATTCAAGAGCCTTTCCAATGATGATCGAGGAATCCACTCTCTCTTGTTCTTCTCAGGATAATTGAATGGAACTTTGTGATAGCTCATCCTTGAGACAGAACCATTGTCCCTTGTGGTGGCCGACAGCTTCTTATGATTGTACCAGTGGGTTTCAGCAGTTGCATCACCACGAGTTCTCTTCTTTGGGATAAGAGGAACTCTTGATTTTTCCTGCACAAGTAAGGCACTAGGAGAATGTTTTGGTACCCATTTGTACTTGGTTCCTACATGGTTAGCACTGGACCTTACTTGTCCTTTAGGAATCCATACAAACTTATTTCTCACATTTGAATTTCTTCTAAGACTGCATGTGTGAGAATTATGTCCTAATCTACCACAATAATGACAGATAATGGAATGATAATCAAAATGAGGCTTCCTATCATTATCATGATTAGTTTTCTTTAGAAAAGCTTTTTGTTCCTTTGAAATTTCAGTTTCTTTTGAAAGCTTTTCTTTTTCCTTCAACACGTGTTTACAATCAAAACATTTTTCAAGACATGTTGAAGTTTTCCCTACCGATAGTGGGCTAGCTATCGGAACCACTAGTTCTTTAAAAGAACCCTCGGAAACTTTAGATGTAGAAGAAGAAATTAGTTTTTCAAGTTTCCTATCTTTTTCTTTTAAGCCTAGAAGTTTTTTTGCAAGTTTACAATATTCAGTATATAACTCATTGTATGCATCTTGCAAATCAGAGAGTTCAATTTCAGATCCAGATACCTCACTTTCTGAATCTTCTAGGCAGAGATGGATACTCTCTTCACTGAAGTCTGCTTCCTCAATATCAGTTTCCAAAAGCTCATCAGTAGATGATCCACAAAGAGCACGAGTTGAGCTTTGGACAGCTGTGCTTTCAAGAGATGGGTTAGAAGCATATATCACATCAAGAGTATTCCAAATATCTCTAGCACTAGAGCAATGTTTGATTTTCTGGAAATCATTTTCAGTTAAGCCTTTGTATAAAATTTGCATTGCTCTAATGTTTAAGGAAAACAAATTTTTCTCCCTTTCAGTCCAGTTTCCTCTTGGTTTGAAATCAAAATCATTTTCAAAAATATCCCACATTTTCAAACTAGTGGATTTTATAAAACTTTCCATTCTTGCTTTCCACCAACAAAAATCAATATTTTCTAACACAGGTGGAATGGTATGATCAAAGCCTTTGGAAAACATTTTAACCCAAATCAGCCAAGGTCTTTGCACTTGAGATCGTTTGATCCTTTAAACAAGTGACCTGCTCTGATACCAAATGAAATTCGTGGCTGTCACCCAAGAGGGGGGGGTGAATTGGGTGAGGGAATAAAACTTAAACTCTTTTCGAAAGACTGCTTGTGCTCGGTGATGATGATAATAAATAATGCTATGCACAAGTCAGTATGCTATGTGATGCAAAATAGAATGATCAAGTATAAATATATGCACACATAAATTTATCCTGGTTCGGTCACCCAGACCTACATCCAGTCCCCAGGCTACACCTGAGATTTCCAATCCACTATTCTTGTTTAAATCGGGCACAAGAGAAGCCTTTACACTTTAGGTTTTACGAGCACGGGTTCACCTAACAACCCACAGGTTTTACAACGGGTTCACCTGCAAACCTTACAAACGCAAGTTTTACGGGCTAACTTGCAACCTATGGAGATTTAGAAAACTTCTAAATGCTCCCCCTTACAAAATGTAAGATTACAATTAAGTTCACTCTATGAACTGATTTTGTTAAACACTTAAGCTCAAAACTAACTCTCTCAAAGAGTGGATGATGTTACTCACTTAAGTACAAATGAATCACTCTCTAAGAATATTACATATCAAAGTCCGAGAGTAGAAGATGAGAGGAATGTAGAATAGTGTTTCAGACAATAAGCTCTGTTCTCTCTCTCTTTTTCAAGCCCCCTTCTTCAGAAATGAAGAACATCCCTTTTATACCAGCCTCTGAATATCTAACCGTTGGAGAGGCAATAAGACCGTTTGATTATAGACGTTGGGGCCTTGTTTACGTTGTCCTCATTAATGCACAGCAGGGTTGACTTTGCTTTATCTAAAAAGGTGCTCTGACCAAGCTGTTCTGTCAACACTGTTCTGGCAATACTATTCTGACAAAAGTCGTTCTGACATCTGAACATTTTGTACGGTCCGACTCTTGCTTGCTGTCAGAGAGGACTTCGTTCCTCAAGCATAAGTCCAGGATGTTAAGAGACTCATTATCGGAAGCTCTCTTGCTATCTGAAGCTCGTGGACTCTAACATTTTGCTTGCTATCACATAGAGGAACTTTGTCTTCCAAGCACTTGTCCATGAATGATAAGAGTGCTTTGCTATTGGATCCTCTCTTGCTATCAGAAGCTCTCTTATGGACTCTGACTTTTGTGGGCAGTATGAGCTTTGACACCTTGAGTGAATCTTCAGATTATGTTCTCATACTCCTCATGCTTGGTAGGTAACAATGTTGTTTGAATGTGTCTGTTATCCTCTTGTTACCGTTGGAAGGAACATCTTCTTAAATGCTTCAGCAGGGTTGACTTGCTTTATCTCTGAAAAGTAGTCCTGACACCTCTGCTCTGTTAAAAGCATTCTGACACTGCATCTCTTTGAACGTTCAGACATCCTGATTGCTTGCGGAAGCAACTTCTCATCCGGAAGCAACCTTACTGAGTGTGCTGCACTTGAACGTTAGTTTAGCAATATAATCATATAGTCTCATGCAGTGGGTGATCCTAAATCTAAGGTGTATCCGGAAGCACTTCTACATCCGGAAGTAAATTCACTTGATGAGGGATTTAGTTCACCATGACTTGCTCTCGCTTAGTCTATTTCATTCCACCACTCAGCGCTAGTCACTGAGCTATCGGAAGCACTTTTACTTGACGTGGTGAATTCACTGACGCTTAGGGTGAAATCTATTCTATCAGTCTGCGCCAGTCAAGATCTAATAGGAAGCAACTTCACTTGATGTTGCATTTCCGCTGACGCTCGGGGTTATATCTAGTCTATCAACCTGCGCCAGTCTAAATCTAATAGGAAGTGCTTTCACTTGGCGAAGTAGACTTACTGACGCTTGGGGTACTAACTATTCTATTGCTCTGCGCCAGTCTAAGTCTAACAGGAAGCGCTTTCACTTGGGGAAGTAGACTTACTGACGCTTGGGGTAATATCTATTCTGTCGCTCTGCGCCAGTCTAATTCTAACAGGAAGCAAACTCACTTCCGATTGAAACATAGCTTAGTCTTAAGGTTTTGTGTACCTAATTCTCATGGACTAAGTTAAATCCCTAGTGATTTACTTGCTGACGCTGGGGGATGAAAGCATTCATCCGCATGCGCAAGTCCTAATCTAACCGGAAGTGATCTTGCATTCTCAAGTGATCTAACTCAGGATTCTAACCATGTCATCTAATCCCTCCTAAGTGTTGATTATGTTCTCTTAAGTACTAGACCATATCATACCTTAGTCACCATCAAAACTTAAGATTCTAACAAGTGGATCATCCCCTCCACTGTACATGAAACACCCATGATTACATCCAGCATCATCTTAATTTCACCATGGAAAACCTCTTTTATTTAGCTACCAAATTATTTGATTTTTAACCTTCTAATATTATATATAAGTATACTCATCAATCATCACTTTAGACTAAGAAGAGCTAGCTTCTTCATGAGAACTCACAACACAATTTACTCACCTTAAGTTTCCTTTCATGAAACGTGAGAGCATTGGAATCTATGGTGATTATATCTTCCTCTTTCTTTGCAATTTCTTTCTTATTCTGTGGTCTCTTATGAACCTGCATTACTATTGTCATATCAAAATGACGTTTGCTCAAGAAACTAAAGGCCTTTGCTAAATGGCAGTCCAATCTAGAATAAAACAAAGATATGCAGTATCAAAATAAAAAGATGATATTACATAGCATACCATTACTTTGATCTTAGCAACATTGTTTGCTCTCTCTTTATCAGCCGAAACACTTTGTTTACAGGTATGAAAGAAAATGGCTCAGAATCATCAAAACATATTCTTGCCTTCACACTTATTAATTGTTAAGATCTAGTTATTAATGTGAATGATGCAATGGTTAAATATGCATGTTGTTAATGGGGATGCTACATGCCTACATCAGTAAATTTAGTGTTTGTGACCTTGGTTGTCCTCTTAGAAATTTAGCGACTTTGACTGTCCTTTTACATATTCAGAAGACTTTATTTGTCTTTTCCCTTTATAATAGGTGTGAATTGCGAAGTGTATTTAAAACTTAATTTCCATTTTCTGAATTATAATTGTTTTAATATCAATTCTGTTAAAAGTATTTAAAAAATGAAGGTAAAATTGTATATAACTCAAGAAAATATATATTTTGACAATATATAGATGAAAATCAAAAAAAGAATACATAAAACATTCCCATTGTATACTATATTTATGTTTATCATTCTGTTTTGGCCAAAAAATTAATATTAATCATTATGCTCAAAATGGAAGGATTTCTTGTCAATCCTAATTGCGACTGAAGCTAATAACTAAATCAACCCAATCACACTTGAAGAACATAATTCAACAAAATACAAATAAAAAAATCTAAATCAAGCACAATGATCCATGACAAAATAAATCAAGCATGAAAAAACACATTGTTTTTTTTATTATGAAATGTCTTTGAAATGTGTTATAACATATTTATCATAACCTAACTTAGCGAAAAAACACATTGTTACCAACATGAAATATATAAATGTTTTTAAATGCAAAATTATATCATTTCATATTTAATAAAGGGAGAAAAAAAATAAAAAAATAAAAATATAATATCCATGATTAAAGTAATTAATTTTCTTATTCACGCAAAGAAATTAGAGAAGAAAGTTAATCTAATATATAAAATATCAATCATCAAGGTATCCTTCCACCCGTATAAGAGACTTCTTCTACACTAATTTGTATGCAACTCAAAAGCTGGGACAAATAGCTTGGAGATTCAATACTTCTTAATACCCAACGCTAGGGATCGAACCATCGACATTTGGTTAAAAGTGAATGAGATTTTGTCATTCAACCACACATCTCGTGTTTCTCTATCATTTTAATTTTATAGGATGTTTTTGAAATAAGATTGAGAAAGATGTTAGTGGGCGCAGCGACTGGGCATATTCCAAAATGGGTTTGTAATAGAAGTAATATCCTTAGCACATTAATTATGGATGATTGTTCTTCAGAGGGAAAAAATGGTATTGTGTATGGCTTATTCGGTTGATGCTGACCAATGAATAGTAGGCTTTGAGGTTGATCAAAACCAGAAAAACCTTTAAAAAAGTTCAAATAGAAACTATTTAACTAAAAGGTCGATTTCAAAATTTATTAAATCAGGTTAAGCATGCCCATAATGACCAATAAAGGAAGAGGCATATTTGATAACATTAAAATAATCCTTTATTTTATATACTTTTTCTATAACAACTGCCAAGGAATCATCATCATTAATTATATATTTCAAAAGAATGAGAGGAAAGAGAAAACCTCACAAATGAAACACGGGATAGAATGTAGAGCTTTTTTCCTCCTAATTAAAAAATATAAACAATATCTATAAATAATAATGAGGTGACGGAAGAGTGGGTGAAAGGAAAGGAAAGGAAAAGAAAATGAAAGAGAAAGAAAAGAAAAGGAAAGAAAAAGGGTTAAACTCACTTTTTGACCCCATAATTTGCTATAATTTGAGTTTCAATTCCTAAAGTTTGAAAACTATGGGTTTGGTCCCTCAGGTTTGGTTTGTTATGAACAATTAGTCCCTGCAATTTAAAAAGGACTTAACAATATTAATTACTAACAACGATAATTTTGACTAGCTGAGGTGATTGGAAAAATGACATGGAATAATGGAATGAACATTGTACTTTTTTTATTAAAATAAAAAGCTTGTAACCTAGAATCCCATATCATTAGTTCATAATGTAGATGCTCAAGAGACAAAGCAACGAAGATCAAAATACAAAAATTGCTGATACTCAACAATATCATCCACAATCCTTTATCATCATACCGTTTTTTCAGTACAACTACTACTCAAAGAGCAACAATCAAATCTATAAGAACTAATAAACAAATCACCAATATCTTGAAAACATTCAACTCTATGCCAAATCGACAATCCCAAACCATAATCAAAATTGAAATGCAAGTTGAGGTTTCTAGAGGGACTAACCAAAGTGCATCAGAGAAGATGTTTTTTTATAACATTCTCAAGCAATCCCATCGTTGTCGTCACTGACGAAGACTATGGCTTATCTTCTTGATACTCATTGAATGTTTGTTGTTACATATTCAACCTCCTCTGATAAACTTCAACTCTCATATTGAAGAACAAATTTCAGCGTGTAAATATTCTTCTCATCCTCACAATCTTTTCTCGGTGGGATTATGAAATAGGTCACAACTCTTGCTCCACGAACTCAAATGTTTGCTTTATCATATTTCAGCTTCTATGTGCTGAAGACAAACCCAAAATAAGAAGCATTTCCCTAATCCCTTTCCCATCTTCTCCTTTAATCTAATCTGCGTTACAATCTTTTTCTTATTTAAAAAAAAATTAAAGCATACTATCCATTCCATTATTCCATCTTATTTTTTGTCATCACTTGAGTTAGCCAAAATCAAAGGTGTCAAAGACACATAGGCGAAAATCAATACTCTTAAGTCTTTTCTAAACTACAGAGCATAACTGTTTCTAACAAACCAAACTAGAGGGACAAAATCCTCAGTTTTATATCTTTAGGGACTAAAACCTAAACTAAAACAAACTATAGAATCAAAAGTAGGTTTTATCCAAAGAAAAATAAAAAGGGGAAGGCAGTGTGGCCGGGAAAGATGGGTAAGAAGGAAGAGTTGTTGTTTTGAGATGCGAGCTGACCTTACTCCATTACAAAGGGAACCTTCTTCCTTCTTCTCTTCTTTTTCTTCTTTTCTTCATTTTTTCCTTTGCTTCCTTCATTCTGAAATTACTATGCTCTTCTTTCCCTTCTCCTTGCTCTTCCCTTTTCTGTTTTCCATCAAAGACTTCAACTTTTTAGTTCAGGAAGAGAGATAAGCATACCATCTATAAAGGGTCTTGTTTATTTTTTATGATTATTTATGGGGTAGTGCCAGAATTAATTTCTGAGTACTTTGTTGATGAATCTGGGATCGGTTAATTACTATGGTCATTGGCATTTCAAGCTTGTGTTTCCTGTTTTCTCTTTCTGGGTTTTGAGAAATTTCAGTTCTTTGGTGTTATTGTGGGTTTTTTTTTATGTTAGGATTTTGGTGTAAATAATTTTAGCTTGTTGGTCGATTCCTCCTTTGATGTTATTTAAATCTTGGAGGATTTGTTCCTATTTTTAGGTTTTCAAAAATCCCAAAAAGGAAAAAAAATAAAAAGGGAAAAAAAAAGAAATATTACAAATCTGATTTAGATAACTTTAGTCATCCCCAATTTTATCATGGGTTTCAATTGTTACTCATCACATCTTTTGTATTTTTAGATACTTGAAGCAATTTAGTTTCCTGTGCCAAAGGCTAGATTTTTGTTTTTTAGTTTTGTCAAAGAAAGAGTCATATATACTTGAGTTCCAAACAGAAGAAAAAAAAAGCTAGATTTAACAAGTTTTTTGCTTGTATTTTGAGGTACTAGTTGAATTCTCTGTTGGGGGATTACATGTTATGGGAATACCTGATAGTTCATTACTAGATCTAATTGAAAAAGTGAGGTCTTGGGTTTCTTGGGGAGGAAGTGATTTACAAGTTTTGTCTGTTAAAAGTGATATGCATAATAACACCAAAATGTGTTGTGAGTGTAATATAAAAGTCAATGAAATGTCAAACAAGTTCAATTGTAAAAGCTGTGGACGCTGGTTGTGTGGAAAATGTATGCAAGTTTCTGATTTTCCTGATCTTCAATCTGAAAACTCTGAATTTAGTGAAACCATCAATTCCTGCAAGTTCTGTTCATGTGATGATAAGAAGTATGATGGTCAAAGGAAGTATGTTGAGAAAGTGCATCCTTCAGGTTCTCCTCTAGATAGCCCCAGACATAGTCCTGAGCCACCATCACCATGTTCTAGTATTCAAAGTGAAATGATTAGTTCTCCTCTGAATTTTAATTTAAATTCGGGAAATCATTTTGAACGCTTTTTTCATGACCAAGACTATAGGTATAATCTCCAGAGGAGTATGGATTCGTCTGGGGCTCTTGCATCTTCAGTGTCTACTCATCAATCTGCTGGCAGGTAACCACAATTTGATTATAATTAGATTATAGCTGCATGCATTTATTTATGTCTTTTTGACTATTCATTTAGAAAATTTGGTGAAATTGCTTAATAGACGTGCTTTGTGTTTTACTCTGTAAAAGTGAACTGCAAACTTTCTTTCAATAGATGACACCCAAGTGATTCAAAAAGACATGTATACTACTTAGTACATATTTTTGAAAGCATGTGTATTGTGAATGCAGGAGTGGTGAAGATGGGACTGAGGATTTTGGGAAGCTCCATTTTAGCTCGTCAAGTACATATTGCAACAATGATTCAGATATAGATACTTGTAGTGTTAGTGTTAAAAATGAGACTTACAGCAATAAGTCTCCTTCTGAGAGCCCTTCTAGGATTGATTTTACTTCCTGTAGGGCTGGGCTTCCTGTACAGCAGGGACAAGAAAGTATCCCAGTTTCTCAGCATGATGGTCCCTTTGATAAACACACTATCGCCGTTTTAGGAAAGGCTGAACAAGGGACTGAGGATGCATATAGTACTGGCTATTTTTCTGACGACTTGTCGATTTTCCAGAATACTGAGAGTTCACAGAGGCCATTAGATTTTGAAAACAGCGGTCTCATGTGGTTTCCCCCTCCGCCTGATGATGAGAATGATGATGCAGATGGTACTTTCTTTCCATACGATGATGAGGATGATGATGTTGGTGACTCAGGTGCCTTGTTCTCATCCAACAGCAGCCTATCGAATGTTTTTTCTGCAAAAGAGAAACAGAATGAGGGAACCAAAGAACCTCTAAAAGCTGTCATACAGGGTCATTTTAGAGCTCTTGTTTTGCAGCTTTTACAGGGAGAAGGCATTAAAGTTGGCAAGGAAGATGGTTCTGAAGACTGGCTTGACATAGTTGCAACATTAGCTTGGCAAGCTGCTAACTATGTTAGACCAGATACTAGCAAAGGAGGTAGTATGGATCCTGGTGATTATGTTAAGGTTAAATGTGTGGCAACTGGAAGTTCAACTGAGAGGTATTATATGATTCTAACTTTTCCAACAAAATATTTTCAGCTGCAATTTTTTATGATTAACAATTAAATTTTGGGCTTCTATGTGTGCAGCACCCTTATCAAAGGAGTAGTTTGCACTAAAAACATAAAGCATAAACGCATGACCTCACAATTTACAAAGCCTAGATTGCTTCTATTAGGAGGAGCACTGGAATTTCAGAAAGTTCCAAATCAACTGGCTTCTTTTGATACATTGTTACAGCAGGTAGCTTTTGAATCAATGATGGAGCTCAACTAAAATTATTTCCATGGAGATAATGTTTTTTGAAAAATTTGTTCTGGTGTTGTAAAATCTGGCAGGAAAATGATCATTTGAAGACAATTATTTCTAAAATTGAAGCTCTACATCCGAATGTTTTGCTGGTTGAAAAAAGTGTGGCTCCAATTGCGCTGGAATATCTGCTGGAAAAGGAAATATCATTGGTATTGAATGTGAAAAGGCCATTGCTGGATCGAATAGCCCGCTGCACTGGTGCACTTATTACTCCGTCAGTGGATAGTTTATCTAAAGCAAGATTGGGACACTGTGACTTGTTCCGGTTAGATAGAATGGTTGAAGATCATGAGACTGGCAACCAGTCAAACAAAAAGTCATCAAAGACCTTGATGTTTTTTGAAGGTTGTCCTAGGCGACTGGGTTGCACGGTAAACATTTTCTTGTTTCACATTTCCACTTTTTGTATTCACAAACTGTAGCCTTTGAGATTAAAGTTGAGAGAAAATTATAATTCATTGATCTATTGCAAACTGTACAAATGTGTATTCATATAGGATAAGAGAAGAGACAGGTTACCAATAACTAATAAATGCTAAAAAAACCTAATAATACAGAAGATAATAACCATAATATATAATTACAAGATATTTACCACACTCCCCCTCAAGTTGGATCATAGATGTTGATCATGTCCAACTTGCTTATACAACGTTCAAATGCATGCTTGAGCAACGCCTTTGTCAGCACATCTGTGGCTTGAAGGTTTGTTGGTAAATAGGTCTAACATGGTTTCTTCAACCTTTTCTCTGATGAAATGCGTATCTATCTTCACATGCTTTGATCTTTCATGTTGAACAGGATTTAAAGTTGTGATCATAGCTGCTAGTAAGATGTGTGGAAATATTGATTTCTAATTTTGGTTTTATTTTAGGTGTTGCTGAAAGGTGCATGCCGTGAAGATCTAAAGAAAATTAAGCATGTTGTTCAATTTGCAGTCTTTGCAGCCTATCATTTGTCTCTTGAGACGTCCTTCCTTGCAGATGAGGGTGCAACCTTACCTAAAATGAGACTGAGTTACTCAACGGTTGAGTTGGATAGGCCAATAACTGACCCCAATACCTCTGTATTGTCTGACACCACAATGTGCCCATCAGAGGCAGATGCTGTGGCTAAAGTGGATGAACCAGAGGGTGTTGAATTTAAGTTTGAGGGTTCGGAATCTGCACCAGATTATCTTGATGATCTCAATTTTCCATCTGATGCATGCATCAGAGATCATAGAACTGAAAACATATATTTCGATGCATACCAGAATGATTTGACTTCTTATTTGACAGGAGAATCAGTGAATTCTTATTCATATAATGAATCAGATGTGGACTATATGCTTTCATATGGCATGAGAAACTATTCGCAATCAGACTTGCAAGAATCCATTGTTCAAGAGGAGAGGCAGCATAGTGAAATTTCAACTAAAGATAATATTGAAGAGGATGAACTTTCTGGTGAATACTTTTCTGCCACTGATCATCAAAGCATCTTGGTGTACTTTTCTAGCCGCTGTGTGTCAAAGGGAACAATCTGCGAACAATCGAGGTTGTTGCGGATAAAGTTTTATGGCTCTTTTGATAAGCCTCTTGGGAGATATCTTCGTGATGACCTATTTGATGAGGTAATTCGTAATGATTTTATTGTTATACTGTTATTGGCACCTCACAATTCATTAGTAAAATTGATTGGTTGATTTTTTCCACCCACAGACATCTTGTTGTCGGTCTTGTAAGGAGCCAGTGGAGTCCCATGTCCAATGCTATACACACCAGCAAGGAAATCTTACAATCAACGTTAGGCGCCTTCCCTCAGTCAAGTTACCTGGAGAAAGAGATGGTAAGATTTGGATGTGGCACCGTTGCCTGAAGTGTCCTCATGATGAGATTGGAGTTCCACCTGCAACCCGGAGAGTTGTTATGTCTGATGCTGCCTGGGGATTGTCCCTTGGAAAGTTCTTGGAACTAAGCTTTTCAAACCATGCAACTGCAAATCGAGTTGCACCCTGTGGCCACTCTTTGCAGAGGGACTGCCTTAGATATTATGGGTAAAGTATTCATATTAGGAGTTCATTATTATTTGATATTGACACTTGAAAGTTAATATATTAACTGATGTAACAGGTTTGGAAACATGGTTGCTTTCTTCCGGTATTCGCCTATTGATATTCTCTCTGTTTGTTTGCCTCCATTAGTGATGGAATTTGATCAAATTCAGGAAGAGTGGATTAGTAAGGAGTCTAGAGAGGTTATTTTAAATTACTCTCTCGTATTTACTTTCAACTTGTTAGCGTCCCTTGAATATCATGTCTGTTGTATCTGTTGATTTTTCTTGCTTTTTAGCGTCACAATTTAATTTGATTCCTTTACTTCTACAGCTTTTGAGTAACGTTGAAACCTTGTACCGGGAGATATTAGATGTGCTTGAAAGCTTGGAGAAAAAGAGTTCATTTCCTACAGATTCTTGTGACGTTCATAGCCAAATAACAGAGCTAAAAGATATGCTTAGAATAGAAGGAAATGATTATCAAGTGAGTTAAACTACATGTTTGGTGTAAATGTATTGTTATATCAGGATCATTGGACTAATATGTCTTGTAGATTACAATAGATGACATGTGGTATGTGTATCTTCTACAATAGCAATTATTATATTAATTATTAAATCTTATGTGTGTGCAGAGTCTGCTACAATCAGCTATATCAGAGACCCCTCAACCAGGGAAGATAAATATAGATGTTCTTGAACTAAATCGCTTGAGAAGATCTCTTCTAATTGGTTCACATGTATGGGATCATCGACTTAATTCCTTGGATTCACTTATTAAAAGGAGTGCAACTTCCAGTATTAAGCATGGGAACAACTCTTGTGAAGAGGTTAATTAATTAAGAGCTGTTTCAATAATTTGCAATATGACGGCTCTCTTCAGCCAAATAACCTTCAACCTTTGAATTGCAGGAACCTTTTGAAAGTCATACACTTAAACAGCAGGATGAGGTGCCCAAACCATGTGCCCTTGAACCATCCACATCGGGCCATCCAGATGGAGAGGAAGGTAATTCTGATGAATCCAACCTTTCTGAGAGAATAGATTCTGCATGGACTGGAACAGATCAACCTTCTTCAAGTGGTGAACCTCTTCATACAGATCAAGCAGATGGTCCCCAAGCTGAAATTATAAAACCATCTAGTCTAGATAAGCCTTCTTTCAGAAGACTGACACAACCAATGAGAGTTCACTCTTTTGACTCAGCAATACAAGTTCAGGAACAAATCAGGAAAATTGTGCCCCTCTCATCACATTTATCAACAAGATCATTTCATGCCTCAGGAGACTACAGGAGTATGGTTAGAGATCCTGTCTCTAATGCTTTGGAGTCTCACTTCCAAATGTTGTCATTGGAGGCACAGAAGCTTAATCTGATACTAAGCACCACACCAACATTCATCTCCTCTGGGTCCCGCATCTCGGAAGGTGTTCGATTACTGCATTCCAAAACTCAACGTGGTGATAGGGTTATTGCTGTTTATGACAATGATTACTCTAGTATAATATCCTATGCCCTCAGTTCTAAGGAATATGATGATTGGGTTACCGATAAATTGGATCTGCATGACGGAAGTTGGATTGCTTGCGAGAGAAGTAGGGAAGATTTAGCTGCTTCCACCTTTTCCGCCTGGGGCTCACTGGACTTAGATTATATCCATTATGGTAACTTTGGGCCTGAAGATGCTCCATCTTCTCTTGGTACTCTCCTCTCGGATTCCAAAAGATCTTTACATTTGCGAATTTCTTTTGGCGATGATTCCTTGGGTGCTGGAGGGAAAGTGAATTTTTCTGTCACGTGTTATTTTGCAAAACAGTTTGACTTGCTTAGAAAGAAGTGCTGCCCTAGTGAAGTTGATTTTGTACGGTCCTTATGCCGGTGTAGGAGGTGGAGGGCACAAGGAGGCAAAAGTAATGTATACTTTGCCAAATCGTTGGATGAAAGATTTATTATTAAGCAAGTCACGAAGACAGAATTAGATTCTTTTGAAGAATTCGCACCCCAATATTTTAAGTATCTGACAGAATCCCTCAACTCAGGAAGTCCAACATGCCTTGCCAAAATCCTTGGTATTTATCAGGTGAGGCTTCATTCTATGGCTTGAGGATCTATATTCTAGACAACTTTCAGGAACTGTGGAGGTATGGTGTAAAATCTCAATTGTTTTTCATTTTTTGTTACAGGTTACTGTCAAATACCCCAAAGGTGGGAAGGAAACAAAAATTGATGTTATGGTGATGGAGAATCTCTTTTATAGGAGAAATATATCGAGGGTTTATGATCTTAAGGGCTCAGAGAGGTCTAGGTACAACCCAGATACAACTGGGACAAACAAAGTCATGTTAGACATGAACTTGTTAGAAGCGTTAAGAACCAAACCCATATTCCTTGGCAGCAAGGCCAAGAGGAGCCTTGAGAGAGCCGTTTGGAATGATACATCCTTTCTTGCGGTAATTTACTGTCCGTTCTTGCTCTTTTTGACCGCCTTTATATGCTTCAAGGTTGTCTCATCCATTGATGTTTTAATTAAAATCTTTAGAATTTAAATTTTCTGAATGTCGGATGCAGCAAAATTTTCTTGTAGCTGTAAGGGCTATTTATGGGTTTCCTAGAGGTTTATGTTTTAGGCTTTTAGCCTCTGGCTTCCCTTTTGGTTGCTATCACCAGTAGCAGATCTAATTTTGTCAAATGAAATCTTGAGAATAGTTACAACTACAATAACAGCCAATTACTCGAGTAATGATGCTAGATTTTGAGGCAGATATCATTTTTACCTAGTTTTATTCACAATTTGCACTTCATATTCAGAAGATGAAAGAAAACTTTAGTGATAAACACCATTAGCATTTCTGGCTGTATTCTTTTTTTTTTTATTTAAAGGAGCAAGCACTAACGGCTTGAGGTTACAAGCGGGATCGAACCTGCAACCTCCCACCTAAGGGGGAGATGTCATACCACTGGGCTACAAAACCCTTGGTTTCTGGCTGTATCCTTAAAACAACAATATGATTGCTACCGTGTGCCTTGAAGGTCATGAGGTATAGTACTAGAAACTGCCTTTCCTCTTGCTGGAGTAAATCTGTGTATGTCTATCTCTCCCCATAACCTATTTGGTGGGAGCCTTATGCATTAAGCCACATACGGAGTTCGAGGAATGAGTCACAAACGATACCTATTTGTTACAATAATTCTATTACAAGTAAATGGCATTGAAATTCTTTTATTTCCTTGTGCAGTCAGTGGATGTGATGGATTATTCATTGTTGGTTGGGGTGGATGATGAAAGAAAAGAACTGGTTCTAGGCATAATTGACTTCATGAGACAATATACATGGGACAAACATTTGGAGACATGGGTGAAGGCATCTGGGATACTAGGTGGCCCTAAGAATGCTGCTCCCACCATTGTTTCTCCAAAGCAGTACAAGAAAAGGTTCAGGAAGGCTATGACTACCTACTTCCTCACTCTACCAGATCAGTGGTCTTCATGACATACCTTAAATGTAGTATCAATATTATTCTGATCTCATTTTTATTGACACAGTTAATCATTGTTTAATAAGGATTAGAGTTGGTGATAGCATATTATTATCAATTGTTCATACATCCCTCGGCAGTGTCTTGTAACGTTGAACTTATTCATCTAACAAGAGCTTAATGAAATTGTGAAGATTCCTTCTTTACTCTTTGGTGTGTATCACAAGCTTTAAGATTCGTTCCTTGGCACCATAGTCAGAGAATATCCTTTTTTGGTAAGAATAACTATAACTAGACATGATTTGTTTTGTTGTAAGGGGTTCATGAGTTTTGAATAATATGATTAATGAAATGTCAACGCGAGAAGTAGACTTGAAGGATATTTTATTTATTTAATATTATGATCCATATATACAATTTGATTGAATTTTAGTTTTAGTTGGTGCAGTTTCCAATTTTTAGTGTTTTTAATCCTTATAATGTCAAAATGATACAAACACTTTAGTTTTTAACAATATGGTAAGAGGAATGGACAGGATAATCATTGTGCTGTTAAAACTTTGGCCCTTCGATCAAACAATACGATAGTTGATCCTAGTGATAGGAATTTTGGCATGTCAATAACCAGTTGATAAGGTGTTCAATTCTAAGCACTCTCCGGTCCTAAATATAAGACAAACTTCTTTGACTTTTCTGTAGAAATTAATGAAATAAATTAGACCATTAAATTATATCATGTCATATGTAATTAGATTATAGGTTAGTTTATAAGTAAAATAAATTAGTTTGGAGGAAAAAAAATTATAGATATTTTAAAGTTATTAATATAGCATCATTAATTTCTCAAAAAAAGGTAAATTGGCTTTATAATCAACTCTTATTGGGACACCTTATCTTTTTAAGTGAACCTTGACACGTGAGGATAGGATTAGTCCATTCTCTTTGGATTTAGATACCTAGTAATAAAAGTATAGAAAGTGTTCAACCATCTATAAATCGATAGAGTAATATAAAAGGGGAATTCAGTTTATTAATGATATTAACGTTAGCTTGATCCTTTGTCTTAACATATATCGACTTAAATATAGCACAACATTCTATCTCCTATTTACTTGAGGATAATGGATTACCATCATATTCGGTTTAATCTCTTACTATCATATATTAATTTATTGTTTGAGTCTTTGAAAAGTATCCAAAACAAACCGTTCTAAAAACACGTGGGAATGGAGGAAAAAATACAAGTCTTCATAACCCAGAGGTGACTATGAACATTGAGAAAAATATAAAATAAGTTCACCATTCCTGTATAAATTGAGTTAATTAAGGCGCTTTCATATAGAACTCAACATACAACAAATCATAAAGTTGTTAAAAGTCAAAATACATCAAGGTAAAAAAACATTGGTTAATGTGTTAAAAAAAACACATTGGTTAAATTAAATCAATGCTATAGAATTAAAAATCCATCGCCGCCGGTTTAGTGGGTAGAGTGGAAGGAACGTCAATGTAAATAGAAATCATTATCATATTCAATTAAAAAATACTAACATTAAACTATATAATAGCTTATAATGTATAAATGTTCTTCTATTCTAAATGTAGGGGTTAGATAACATGTATGTGTGTATTACAAAATTGTTTAGATTAGTCATTTGCAGTGTGTGTTAGTTTTTCTATTATAATTTTTAATCATGACTGAAAAAGTTTAGATGTATGCAATCGATAGGAGTTGTGTGCTAGAGTAAAAATAAACCCTCAATTAGCTCATACATCTAAAGCCAACTGAAGTGCTTTGACAATTAAAAAAGGAAAAGTTTTCCATAAATACTTGTTTGGAAGTTTAATTGCTTGTAAGTAGTTCAATGAGTAGTGGTATTTTTTATGTTTTAAATTCATCGAAATACTAATACCTATCTTCTGGGTATAAAAATATGTCTATATATACTTCTGTGCAATAAAACTGTGATGAAAAAAAAAATATATTAAAAACTGGTACTTTTAGACAATTTCGACTTAAAAATAGTTCATGAATAATAACACTCACTCCATTATATTGTATAAAATTGTGTTTTATTTTGTTGGCATAAAAATGTTTTTTTGATTTCAAAATATGAAAAATATGTTCAACTGAATGAAATGGAAAAAATATGAGTTGCTTACGGAAGCTTGAATTTATCAAAAAAGGCAAAAAACCACTGTGTGCACATGTGTGGGTGTGTGTGTGTGAGTGTGATAGGGAAAGTATGGAGGAATTTGCTTTGAATGTGAAAATGAATACATGCGCACATGCTATTATTGTGAGCCTTCTATATTGACTTGCAAATTTTTCTGTTGACCTTTTACGGACTTTCACGTGATCTTCCCTTACTTTATATTTTAAAACTACATTTTAAGACGACTTTATATTTTTTGGGGGAACCTTCTTTATTAGAGGAACCAAAATCAAAGCTATATTCTTAGTTGGAGGCTTTGATTCCTTGAGTTATAAACTCAGATTGGTAAAGTGGGTTATTTGAAAGTAGTCAAAATAAACATTAATGGTGGTTGTAAACCAAACCGGGCCGTAATGTATACAATATATTATTTAAGAATTAAAAAATAGTTAGATCTATATGAGTATATGTCATTATCAATCACCGAATGGAAAAAAATAAATAACGTCTATCAATTTTGAAAAATGGACGAAACAACTTGTTCTAATTTTTATTTTTTGTCGGGAGCTTGATAAAGAAAACTTCAAGTTGGTAAAAAATATATAAAAACTTCAAAAAAACACTATTCAGTCTAAATGCTTCTTTTTTATTATTGTAGAGCTTGAATTGTTAGGTGGTATTTTGAAAATAAAAAAAAATTACATGAAACCATAATTGGTGAACTTAAGAGATTGGATATTAAGAAAGGGCAAAGGTGCAAAAATAGCCATCGTAAATTTAAAAATGTGCAACTATAACTCTAGTAAATTGAAGGGGGCAAAACTATACACTCTAAATCAAAATGGGGCAAAATTGGGCAAATGTGCAAAAATAGTCATCGTAAATTTAAACGTATGTTTTCCATGCGTGACCCCACCATCAGTAAATGATGTGTCATACATTTAAGGGTGCAATATGTTGATGAGACTTTAATTTTTTATTTTTTCAGATGATTACATAGAAGTAAGGTGAATTTCACATGATTTGGGGTTCTATTTGGTTTCTTATCGAAATGATTTGGGAGGTTTAGAGTTCGTTTTTAGTGATTTAGGTTCAACTGGATGCATTCTAGTTTTCACGTTAGATTTTGGAATTGACATGTCATTTACTGATGATGGAGCCCACGTCTGGAAAATGGCTGTTTTAACTCTGTCTAACAAAGATGTTACTTTTGCCTCATTTTGGTTTACAATGTATGATTTTGTCCTATTTTAGGTTACAGTGTACAGTTTTGCCCCCTTCAATTTACCAGAGTTATAGTTGCCCATTTTAAAATTTACGGTGGCTATTTTTGCACCTTTACCCTATTAAGAAATGTAGTTATATTTTGATAAAAAGACAAATAAAGTCATCTGAATATGTAAAAGAACAATCAATGAGACTAAATTTCTAATAGGACAATCAAAGTCAATTAACAACACTCTAGTTGTTAGTTGGAATGGAGATGTTGTTGTGTTCAATGAGGATGATGCTGTGATTAATTGCTACGATCTAGTTGTTAATATCGATGATGCAATGGTTAAATATACATTGTTAATGGGGATGTTGTAGTGGCTAATTTAGTGTCTGACCTTTGTTGTGCTTTTGGAAATTTAGCGACCTAAATTGTCCTTTTATATATTCAGAGGACTTAATTTGTCTTTTTCCCTATATTTTCCATCGGTGTTGCGTTAAGATAATAAGAAATCAATATTTAAGTATGGTATTGAGTTCGAATCTATTAAAAAAACTAGGCTAAGAGTTTTCCCTTGATTGTGACCTGATTTAACTTGAAATTAGATACATTAGTAGTTTTTTAAAGAATAAGATAAAATATTATAAGTCAACTCTTATGAGCATAGTTGATTAATAATTTACGTCTGAAGCCACTAAAACCAAGTGAAACAAAAAATAATGGGCAATGTTTCCTCACTAGTCGCTAAATTGGTTTGACAGAGTATTATAAATCTTCCCCAAAATATATTGATTATATGGAAACTATTGAGAAATTTATGATTTTCTTCAAATTTTAATTTAATGACTATGCGCTTTTTATCTAATGTAATTCTTGAATCTTAGTTTATTAGCACGATTAGTTTCTTTACAAGTGCTACAATGAATATTTACCAAAAAAGTCCCATGGATTAATTTTATGAAAAAAAGGTTCCATGGATTAACGTGTTTAAAGTGCAACTGAATATTATTTTTTATATTTTGGTGAACAGTGAAACTGAATATTTATTAAGGAAACTACATTTGGTTTAAGAATAGTTTCTCTTCGTTGTATTATTGCACATAGTATAGTAATGCCATATATACAGACTCATTATACCTAAACCTTCTTACATCTTCTGTGAGTTCTCCATAATGTAATCGAAATAACAAACTGGTCCAAACCTAAATTTTTGGTACACATCTATGAATTATAAGAATAACAACATAAATAGCATCACTCTGTTTATTTAAACTAAGCATCAGAAAATTCCCTTTCATGTTGGGTGAGAACCCAAGTCTCACCATAGCTATGAAGTTACCACTATTTCTCTTGCTCCTTGATCAATGATTGGCTTAAAACTGACCCTTTTCTGCAATTTCTGGAATGTCCCAAAAAAAAAAATTAGTGGTTGCAGATTCTCGGATATATTTGACCTAATGATTTAGTAATAGATTCTGTATGAAATACAAATAGTTCAATGACAAGTGCTTCTTTGATGTGCATACCCAACAAATTGAAAAGGACACATCATCTAACCTACAAGCATGGCTTATCTACAAAAGCTAGGATTCACACTAAAAATGAGAAGAAAAATGTCCAGTTTATACATAAATTTTCCATGTTAGATGATGGGTTTATAAATAAATAAACACATATATTAATCTAAGAACAATCAAGAGATTTATATAGTGACAGGTTAATACCCAAGGGCACATACTTGTTAGTCTAATGGTGAACTAACTAATCTAGGTGTGAGTGAACTGAGTTGGAAACCCACCTCGTTAAAAAGAAAGCCTAAAGATATAACCATTATAGTCATAAAGTTTTGATCTTAATTAATTTGTTTCTTGAATATCTATTAATAAGATCCACAAAAAATCACATACTAATACTGTCTCGTGGCTCAAATGTTATATAAAAAGTGTGAGGCTTAGTAGATAAATGCTAGTAGTGTTTTTGTTGAATTATCTAGTCTACCTGTCACAGACAAAACCTACCTAATAATCCTTCTATGTCAATATTGTTCTTCTGCTTTCTGAAATTTCAACATAATATTGACGTTAATGGATCGCCTTTTGATCGGGAAATAAGATTCATTCAAATTTTCAATATAAGTTGGCCTTCAATCTACAAGTAGAGACGAAATCCCTTTCTGTCTCTCGTAGGCCACTGATATTCCGCTTTATAATTTTGATTGTTTTGACTTTATTTTTTAAATGAAGACGGAAAAGTCTAAAAGAAAGGTTCAATTCAGTTCTAGTTCCCACTTGATGAGGGTGCTAAGAAAAAAAATATACTAGGCAGCCTAAGTTTTGGCTGATTCAAACGACGACCTCAAACCCTACGACAAGTAAACTTACCATTGAGCTAAGCTGGACCCTCCAAGATAAAAAAAAGTCTATAATGATAAAATACATTAAATTTAAATGTCCTAAAAGAGAAAAACTTCAAATGGGTACGACAAATTCTAATACTATGTTAATGAAGATTTTTAAACAGATATACATCGTAAGGCGAACGTCCTTGATAAGGAGGAATCTCATCCGTTTGTTCCCCTATTTTCTCAAATGAAAATGATTGCAAAGGTCATTTGGATTCTAGTAATTCAAAAAACGAAAATAAAAATCCCATCCAGATGATTACATCCATTGGTCTCAAACTTTTGCAACAAACCACTTTGGTTAAAATCTAAGGAGCATATTTCATCAAATCTAAAAGTTATTGCCTGCTAAAAAGCCATGTCACGAAACTTAAATGACCAAAAGCAAATTAGAGTAATCATGAAACTGCTAAAACCTCTGCCTAACAGATCTTTTTATAAAAAACAAAGTCCTAAACTTATAGTCAGCTAAAAGCAAAATATGACCGCGCAAGAAAGATTCAAAGTTACTACATTATTCACTTTCTCAATATAAGCATTAATTAATAATTTGGCAAGATTAATAAAACTATATAGATCAATTAATCATAGCATGATGTACATGACCTCTCTGAAATTTTTACGTATATTATTATTAGATTATATATAACTTAATAAGTTACGTGAATCAGTCTAGAAAACAATGATAAATATAAGAAGTAAAAAAATGGAAAAAAAAAAACAGTCATATTCATGATAAAATGTCTTCTAAAATAACAATAGATAATATACTCATTAGAATCATGGAAAACTTACTTTCTTGCCATTATTCTCTGAAATACTGCTTCTCCCAACCTTCAAATGCACATTCTTCTCTATCAGCTCCCCACTTTCGTCACTTTCATTCTCACTTTCTCTACTGCTGCTTCCACTGCTGTTCGTGGTGGTGGTGGAGGAGGAGGCAGTGGAAGATGAGGCTGAGGCTGAGGCCGCAGCCATGTACAAACCCATAATCTTTTGAGCAGCTTCAGCCTCATCTTTACTTTCTCTCATCAACTTCTCAACCTCTTTCTTTGGAAGCTTCAACTTAAGCTTCACCTTACCATCATCATTCTCACACCCTTGCTCTTCTTTCTTCTCCACCATGGCCAAAGAAGTTTCACCATTCTGCTTCATAATGGAAAGATCAGAAGTAGACCTCCTAGCAAGCATTAAGTTCTCAAGCCTATCTTTAGCACTCATGTTAATCCCAGAACGGACTCTCCTTGGAGGAGCCATCTTTTTAGGAGGTTCCACAAGAAAATATAGCCTCTTTGGCTCTAAATCCTTGTCTTCTTCCAAAGCTTTTGCTCTAACTCCATAATGCTTCACGGCCTCAGAATCTAGCAACACAAGACCTGGATGATTCTTCATGATTTCCCCAGCTTTCATTGGAGCCTTGAACTTCAATGTTTCTCCATCAATTTTCATCACCTTTATGGTTTTCTTCCGTCCTAAACTATTCCCCATTGGAAGATACAGTACAGAACAAAACAAGTAGTGCAGAAAAATATGGGGTTGTTATTGAGAGGCTGATAAAAGAAGAGAAAACAAACAAAACACAAAGCTAATCCTTACAAAATGAAAGGTGTTGAATAGGGGTTGTTATTATTATAAACACTTGGATGAGAAAGAGGTGGTGGATGGTGAGACAAAAGACATGGTTTTATGGGCGCGGTTGTTGATATCTATATATAAGGGTCATTGGTCAATAAAGAAGGCATTTTTATTGAATACAGGACAATTGTTGACGAAAATTCTGAAGAAATGTTGAATAAATTTATACTAACGTAGCATTTCGCTATCAATATAACAGAACAGATAATAAATAATGATAAAGTAATGCGAAAAAACCGAAAGAAGCACATGCTGTACTTTGAATTGAAAAGCCATTCCATTTGCCTCTATCTGTTTATTTCTCTAATGGCCTTTTTTGTTCTTTGGCCTTACCTTCAACTACCATTGTTTCATTATTCAACGAGAGCGCCATTGTCCCATCATTTCAATTTTCAAGAGCAAATGTCTTCTAATCACGACATAATAAATGAAGGTAATTAGTAGGATTTGTGTTGTGAATTGAATTTGCATGAACGTAGTATCTATTGACGAGTCAGTGAGTAACGATAATCACGGCGGGGATTTAAAAGGTTTTTAGACATTGAAGCTAGGCTAGGCCAAAGCTGTGTTGTTGTTTTTTTTACCTTAAAAGCTGTGTTATTTTTTTTGGCCATTTTCAAGGTCGAAAATTAATGACATATATTTGAAATTAATTTGTTTTCATAAAAAAGAAAATAGTATATAAATGCATTATGAATTTCAAAATTCATTTGCATTTGTGGATATATTCAATCAATCAATGAGTATTGGAAAAATCTGCCCTCAAAAGTGGGGCTTAACATAATATATATATATATATATATATATATATATATATATATATATATATATATAACTTAAATATATTTGAAATAAACTTTATCAATCAATTTGATGAACTAAACTAAAACTTGATATAGACGTAGAGTAACAAACATATACAATGACAATACAAAATTGGAGTTTCTATTAATTTCACGCGTTGAGAATATAATTGTTTTGCTAATAGTTTAGATAGGAAAAGTCATGAACTAGACATTGTTTTGAAAAATCTTTGATACAAAGTCATCTTTGGCAATGAGGTGGTGGCTAATAAAACAATGTTTCATTTATCGATACAATTTCATTTGCACATGCTTTTTAGACATCAATGATACTTTCATTTTTCATTTTATTTAATAAAACAGAGCATACTCAGCCCAAGAGAAAAACAGAGCATACCAACGGTACCATGTTTAGTTCAATAATTTTTTTTTTATACATTAGTTCAATAATTTATTTAACTATACTCTTTTTAGTTTTTTGTTCATTTCAGGGTTTTCGGAACTTTTTGTAATAATAGTGTGAGCCTTACGACATAAATAAGCGTACGTTAGCCAATTTTAATGGTTTTAATTGTATCATTTTTGTTATGGTTATGAATGTCTGTAAGAAATTCGATACCTCTTAAAAATATAGTGATACACATATTTTGGATGAAAGTTTATGCATAATTCTATATGTTTATCTTTTATTTGTGTGTGGATAACAATTATAAACTATCAAATCCACTCCCTCTTTGCTTCTTTTAAACAAAAAAGGTTAAGGTTTATATTTGTTTTGAAGTATATGTGTGGAGGATCATATATGCCCCTAAGTATTTTTTGGCCTAAATTTGCCCTGGAATTAGAAGTGTGCGTGAAGGATTATATTTAATACTGAAGTATGCATAAAGGATCATATCTGCCCTTGAAGTACATAAGAAGGTTCATATTTACCCTTGAAGTATGTACAAATGATCATATTTGACCACTAATATTTTAACTTCAAAGGGCAAATATGATCTCATGCATACTTTAAGGGCAAATATAGATAAAAAATTCTTAAGATATGATTATTTATTCATACTTGGGGGATAAATATGATCCTTAACCCAAGAAAAACACTATCAAGCTAAGCTAGCCCTTGTTATAGAAACATTCTGAACAGAGAATCATTCTGATTTTTAAAAAGTGAATATGATAATTAACTTTTCTTTTCATACCTCACATCCTCGTCGTGTTTATAACTATTATAAATTATTCAAACTTGTATAGCTGCAAAGTTCCGGTTCAATTTATTTGACTTTGTTCAGTTGGCATGAATGAAAAATCAAATAACGAATATCGCCTCGAGGATTTCATTTTGTACATGGGTAGAAGATTATTTCAATCAAAGTCCAATGTTTTATTGTTTTTTTTATTCATCCATATTATCTAGAGATGAAAACCAGGGTAAACAAATATAAAAAGGACTACCAACTAGTAGTTGATTGATCTAGTAAGTAGGCTCGTCATTTATAAAGATAATAAAAACATGTATTTGAATTTTAGGAAACGCTCATGTTTCTAGAGGAGTCAACAATGTTCATGTGGACAACACTTCTACATACCACTAGAGTCCGATTAATCGTTTGTTAACAGGTGACGAAATAATTAAACCAAATATAAAAAACTAACTATTGTTTTTTTGAAAAGTAAAATTATGAAGTTAATATCTTTTAAAAAAGTATTAAATAGGCTGAATTTACTAATAAATCTTATTATGTGATATGGTAGATAATAACTATTTTGAACAGAATTTTGAAATGGTTTCCACGTAAAACTTTTTATTATAATAATTTTATATGTTAGAATTTGATCATGTAATTAGGAATGAATAAAGGTAAATCGACATTATTTGTCTAAATATCAAATCAAACTCTCAAAAATCTTTTTATGGGTCTATTTTTCAGCAGTAAAGTACATATAAGTTTGTTTGAATTCAAAAAAGTGCTTATGAAATCCACTTGTATGTATAGTTTGACTTTTTTTTAACCATTGATAAAATGCCATTTTAGCTT